>FN649746.1:1249923-1331368 GCA_000310025.1 Ectocarpus siliculosus
CCCCCCTTTTTTCCCCCCCCCTTTCCCAAAACCCCAATGGGGGAATGCGGGTCAACCCTCCCCCCGGGGGGGAAGGGCCCGGGGGGTTCCAACACGTTGTGGGAGGGTTAGGTAAAGGAGGGACCCCTAAAAAACTCGTTGGGTCCCACAAATGGGGCCCCCTTTTTTGGGCCCTGGGGGCCCCCCGGAAAGTTGGGGGGGAAAGAAAGGTTTGGGGTGAAATGTGGGGGGGGGTGTGGGGGGGGGGGGTTCCCCTTTTCCTCCCTTCCCCCCCAATTTTTTTTTGGGCCCCTGGCCCCCCCGCTTTTTGTAGGAGAGGGAAAAATTTTCCTCCCCAAAGGGGGGGCCCCCCCCGGGGGGAACCCCGGGGGGGGGGGGGGGGGGGTACTCGTGTATATGCATACCTAGTTCGTTAGAGCATTGACCTCGCATCTCTACAGTGTCGGGACGGAGCGATACACCGGGTTTTTGCCGGCCCAGGCTCCGTTTCATCGTCTTTTTGTGCGTTCTGTGCCGACCAGATATGCCATGGGTTGATTTCGGGGAGGGGGGGGGGGTCGTGTCCTGGCGCCAGGGGTGGGTGGGGCTATGAAAGAATACAGAGGGGAAGATTGGTAGACGACGGCGCTGGGGACACGGTACGGGATATGGTACGGAACACCAATCCGGGAGTCTTCTTCCGATTGTGCCCGCTTGGTTACATCGCGTGATTCCTGACCCCACAGACGGGGAGTAGTCGGCACTTTGACGAGAAAGACAGAAGTAACTTCTGACTGTCGTTCACAGTTATTTCCACTTGGTGCTATGCTTGGGCTTGGCATATGACGTAAAAATGGCCGAGTGATCGCACCGTCCCTGTATTCAGACTTTCATAGCTCGAATGCTCAACGACCGAGGAGGCACCACATCGAAGAGAGTGGTTTGGGGACAATCTGAGAGCTTTGCTTAGACGTACTGGACGGGCTTCGGAGGAGGTTGATGAGCTTCCTGCAAGCGACTGCCGTTGCCACACTACATGGGGGCATGACTCTTAATTGTCCACGAACAAGGAAGAAATGGCTACACCAAGTGTTGCACCTGCGTTCCCCTCTCTCCCGGCAACGCTGCTTGTGGCAACTGCATTGTTGGTGCCGTTCCCTTGTTGAGGGTGAGAGGCTCAAATGAACACCACGTTTGTTTGTTTTATGTGTTTCTCCGCCTGCACTGGGGCATAGGAAGTGGGTTGAAAAGGCGATAAGTGATATCGATAGGATAGATAGACTAGGGAACACATTTTTGACCCACCTTTGGCAAAGTAGGAAGGAACGATTGGCCATTTTTGATCGATCCTGTGGGAACAATGCTCCGTCCTCTTGAGGACGCGTGGTCAATGGTCTAATCGCTAAGGCATGTAACACATGAGCACGCTCCTCCCCCCCGCCTACCCCCCCCCCTTTTTGTTTTGTTTCTGTCCAGGAACTACCCGAAAGGGTGGATCGTCCAGAGGCCCAACACAGACACTAACAAGGAAGCCGGGACGGTTTCAACGGGGGACTACGGCAGGTGAACGAACCGCAGCTAAAGAGCGAAACAAATGAAAGACAATACAACAGTAGTTGTGTAAGAAACGAATGAAACTATGAACGGCATAGCACTGCGGTTATGTAAGAAACGAGCGAAACAATGAACGGCAATGCAACAGCAGTTATGTAAGAAACGAGCAAAACAATCAAAGACAATAGAACAGCAGTTATGTAAGAAACGCACGAAACAATGCACGTCAACCGACACAACAGTTGTGTACGTGCAGTTTCTGTATGCACTGTATCATGGACTGAGTAGAATGGAACGCACACCAAACCACAAAGAAGCTGTTATTGTTTTTCCACGGACGTTCACCTCGGACCAAGGTGAAAAGGAAGATAAAATCGTGAGAAAACTGTGCATGGTACCACATGGTTGGTGGTTTCTCTTTCGTTTTTCGCGACTTGTATAACGCTGCTCCCCTTCAGTGGCGGCCACGATTTTCGTGTCCGTCGGGACGACTTTAGAGGCACATGCCCACTTGAAGTAGGAAACGTTAACGTTAGGTTACTTCGAGCGCGACTCTTTTTTCTTTTTATCGTCCATGTCGGCAGGGGGGACTCGGCAGGGCTGTTCGTAGCGCCCAAGTCGCTCATCGGAGGGTCCAGCCTTTCCAGCAAGGACACAATGGAGGGGGTCCTCAAGAAGGCTCTATCGCAAAAGGTGATGTATGTACAAGTGATTCCTCCGGAGTGGGCTAATGAGAGCACAGCAGTGTCATCAAGGGGTGATCATGCAAGATGAGAGTGAATGCAGGCAGCAGGACCGATTCACAAGCTCAGCAGCTCATACAGCTGACGGGTTTTTGACTCGAACAGCCCAGCGAACCTCAACAAACCAAAAAGAAAAAATGTACTACTTGTAACAGTGTGCATAAAAGTTTTTTTTTTGTCTATATATTCACTGTCGCAACGATTCGTGTGTCACGAGCCAACGCTGTGCTGGCTTTGCTCTCGAGGTGTATCGTTGTTGTGCCGACGCCTGCGATCGCCGTCCGGGTTGTTGTTGGTGCTGAGAGAGTGCAAAGGGCTCACTTCTGACTGCTTTTTTCGGGATGTCGCCACCTTTCCTCGCGTCCTTCTTCCAACAGGGCGAGAACCAGTTCCAAAGCTTCAAGCTGAAGAGCGTTAAGGACGGCGAGACAGAGTGAGTAACCTAACTCTAAACGTTTTGCACGCCTTTCCATGAACCAAAGTACAGCTGGTTGGGCAAACCAAACAAAATACTTGAGTAAATCTTTACCTTCGATATTTATGTCCAGTATACAATTTATTCGCGTCCAGAAGGGCGGCGGCAGAAGAGATGCCGTGTCGTGAAAGTAAAGAGGGGCGGCTTGTTGAAGCCTCATCTATTTTGGTTGTGGTAACCACCCCTTTTGTCGTGGGGATACCTCGATTCGAAAATCAACCCAGAAGGGGGGGGGGGGTGTACTCATGCAAAGTATTCCTACAATGCCGGAACGGAGCGATATGTCGTGAGGGTGTGAGGGCGATATCGTGTGCCACTTGCGATACCGTGGACCCTTGGGTTATCCTTGCCCTAGCCCTCTTTTGGACCCCACATTAATATCAAGTCTGCAACTCCATGTTTCCCCCGTCCGAAACAGTCATTTCTTACCTATCAACCACCCCTTATCCTAACCCCCTCCTGGCCGAACGTGCTTTGATGCTTTGCTTGCCTTCTTTGAAATACTGGGAACAGCTTCAACGGAAACAAGTACTACATTGCGGACTTCCAGTATGAGCTGCTCACGGGGGCTGGCTTCACTGTGGAGAGGAAGGGGGTGGCATCCGTCACCCAGGTGCGTGTACGACTGACGTATCGTTGTTGACACTAATTGTTCCGGCAGACACTCACCAAGCTAGATCGTGACTTGAATGGCGGCTCGGTTACGTTTTTCTCCAGACGTGTACCCCTGTTGTTGTCGTTGTTGGTGTTGTGGACGTTCACCAAGTCTAGATGGGTGCAGTAGTCTTGGCGAGGATATTAAGCTCGGTTTTAATAGGGGGTACGGGGTTGGGTTGGGGATAGGGGTACGAAACCCCCCTCTCTATCTCATAGTTCAATATTGAAAACCTGGCGAAGGCGGTCAGATGGGTGACTGTCACACGGACGGTCTGTTGTTGTTACTGCTGTCGTGGTCGCTGTCGGCATGGTAGACATGGACTAGCCCAAACGATGACTTCAGGTCATGGTTCCGTGGCTGCTGTTAGGAAAGTGTGTTTATCTCTCTCTGTACTCTGTACGTCCTCGTCGTGTTGAAAATGGCGCTGCAACTGGACAGCGTCGGCACGAAAACACGGTCCTCTTAGAATTGAACACTGCACAACTCTTTTAAAACCCAAATAGCATTTGCCCGGGCGCGGCGCTCGCTTTATTTTTGGTCGATTTTGTGCTAATTATCCGAAAACGCCTCCCAAGCCAACCGACCTCGCCCGAACCCAGCCAACTGAAGGTGTGCACCCTGGGCTGCTGCTTTAGAGAAAAGTATGCAAGTACAAGAAAACCGGTTCAAAATATAACCACACTCGAGGGGGAGTCTTGACACTGCTTGGGACAATAACTGGCCGGATACTAGGTATATTTGAGTGCAATTTAGCAAGTGTGACCCCGTCTGATACCTCAGATATATACACCCCGACAGGCCTGTAGACTGGCGCCGGAATGGATGGGACGAACACACACGCACTTCTGTCTTCAATCCGGAGAGTAGCATAGACTCCCCTATGATGACACCCCCTCACAGGTCCCAGATCATGGCCTTTAAAGCATTTTGTGTTTTCATCTGCACTGAGCTGGCGTCTTTTCATTGGTCAGCCGGTTTGCGCGGTCGATGCTAACAAGAAAAAAAAAAACACACACACACACACCGAATAAATGTGTGCATGCTCGCGCTTTGCGCCCGATCGATTGCCGCGTTGACAGATCGGCAACAGCGTGAACGCGGTGGTGGGTGCGACGACGGCAAACCGCGCAAAGACGGTCAAACCGCAGCTGCAGGAGATCGCTAGGAGCTTCCGCGTCTACGAGGGAAAATTCGACTGATTATAGGTTGATTGGGAGATTTCGATGAGACGATCCGAGCAATACTTCAAAGGAGAAATAGGGTGATGATGTTGGCCTTTTAGGATAGAGCTTACAGTTCCAATATTCAATAGCCCTTGAACAACCGTACGTTTTTTTCGGCGGCTGTTCGAAGGATGAAAACTAGAACGCTTTGGCTTGTTGCTCTTGTAGGAGTTTTGGGACTGCTGGTGGTACTTTTAGTACCGCTCGAACTTACGGTAGGACAAGAGGAGAAGGAGCCCTAGAGAGGGCGGTTCCTAGCACAGAGGCATTTGTCGATTTGTGTAGATTAGACGCGAGCTCGACACGGGGGGAAGTACCGCTGACTCTAGACACTTAGTGCCGGTTTACGGGTTTATTGCTCTGCTATGTCTTGCTGGTCTTAGCTGTTGCTCTTGTCGATTACTTCGAGTATTTGATAGAAGCAGTGATTTTGTCTTTGGCTCGTCGCGGCCAACCACCATTTTTGGCATTTTGACGTTTATCAAACGTTCGTTTTCGGGAAGATACGTGCTCTCCAAAGAAAGGTTGGAATGCGGTGGCTAGCAGAGTGACAAATACCGGGCGGCACGACAGAGAAATGGCTACAGACAATCGCTGGGAGCAACGCTGTTGAGAATTCGCGGGACGATCTTAAGTCCCTTAGACTACATAGCGAGGAGTGCACGGAGGTATAGTGGAGTCAAGATGAGAGCGTTAAAACGACAGACTGCCAGCACGACTATGGACGTTGGGAAAAAGAGAAGAAAAAAATCTATGTCGCGGAGAGAACGGGGAGGTGCGTCTTGCGGATGCATACGTCAACACTTTCTCCCCCCTTGGGATATACCTTTGGCCATGCGTGTGGGATCAGCGAATGGATGTGGGCTCACACCTGTAAACTGAACTGTTCGGTGTTTGCCCCAGAATGCGTACCGATGTGAGTGTGCGAACGATACGCCTGGAGCATCATGCATTTGCGACTAAAGGACAAAGATAAACGGCAGCCACATCAGCTGTTGGACTGAATTGATTGGTCTTGCAGCTGTGATACGTGATACACCTTGGTACTCCTCCTATGGTATGCGGTTGGTAGCCCTTCCTGTGTTGGAGTGAAATGAAATACCACTGGCTAAGAGGAAAGTGTTTACTATTGGGGTTAAAAGACGCCTGCTGGAGACGGGATATACAGTAGTTGACTCTACCTTGAGGAATAACACACCGGCTGCTGCTGAAAACGCGCCAGTTCAGCAGTTGTAGCAGCAGTCGTTCCTGTTCAACGGCCGAACAGGAACAAAATACAATTCCACCGCCTTTCGTCATGCCGCGCCCAATCGCGTGTCCATTCCATGTCCATGCTGCAGGCAGCAGGAAGGAGGCAGGGGAACCGGGGAGAGAGGCCCGCCGAAAGCGCCCTAGGAAGTGCAACTCATACTGCGGAGGGAAAATGCCTAATTGGCGAGATGAGATCGCCAATATGTCACCGGCTGAGGTAAAACATCACCTACAAGCAGGAAGAAGTTGAGCCGCACATGCCCAGCAGTCAGTCTTGGCTTCGCACAGCCTTGGGTCCATGGGAGCTGCCGCTGTAACATGAGTAGGCGATAGCTTCCCGGGCTCCAAGGGAGGTTTCAACTTCAAATACTTTGTATTGCCCTTAAGTTTGTCTCCAACGTTGTGTCCACTACATAGAGAAACACGCTCAGTGCACACAAGAATGCGCCCATGGTGGACCGCTCGGCCAAATTTTGAACGCATAGACTATTGCTGTTTGGGTTGTCCCGCGCGCCATCCTAACTCACTACTCCGTACAAACACATGCAGATGGCCTTGCGTAGGGCAAGCTGCCCCACAAGGATTCCTCCATCCCCTTTGTAGTACGGCTCGTTGAGCAGAAATTCAAGTATTCACGAATTGTTGCTGCAACAAAACGAGCGGAGAGAGTGGAGCGACGCAGAGACATGCAAGAGACTACGACTGACTCCGAGAGAGAGAGAGAGAGAGAGGGCAGAGAGAGAGAGGGCCGTAGAGACTACCTTTTCGGATGTGTATCTGTGTGCTAGAAGCCGCAGTTGGTTCAGGCCGTCTTATTCGAATCGAGGGACCACCCGGTTTTTCTTTCGGGTCGAAAGCTGCGATAATTGGCGAATTGTTAGCATAAATGTACGGCACTACAGTATCCAATACAGGAATAGTATCGTTGGATTTGAGACGCTAAATTTACGGCCATGCCTACTCTTTGAAACGAACTGTTGTCACGAGAGCATGGCGCGGTTTCAAACCTATCTCCAGTCCATAGCGGACGACTCACTTTTCAATAGCTCGCCCGCCATGCATGGGACGTGTCGCTTGCGAGTCGTTCTGCAACCGGTGGTTGTCGGAGTCCAGAAGAAGAGTGTTTAGCGATGCTATCTTTGTGGGTGAATCCTTCAGACAATCTCTCCGCAGAGAAGCGGCACATGCATCGATTTTACGCGCCGTAATTGGATAAAGCCCCTCGTTTCATGAACGTCGCGAAACCAAAGTGCATCAAATTTGTTATTAGATCCTCTTCCTGATGATGCCATTGGAGCGTGTGCGAGCCCCGCAGTCGCAATGGTATCTGTGGCTAGAATACAATTGGCTAAAATTCAATTGCTGAAGAACCAAAATTTCAGGAAAGTCGTGGAGTTCGAGCAACCTTTTGAGGCGTGCCCCTAGCAGATAAGATGGTTGCCAGAAAAGTGTACAACGAAATCTACCTGCCCTGTATCGGCTCCTTTGCCTAGAAAACACACGCGACGCTGTGGCTACTAATGCCGCAAACGACGGGCGTTCCGACAAGACTGAACATGCATCTCTATCCGAGGCCAAAAAGCTACGACGCTTCGTCATTGTGAAGCCGTGATGTAATATGAGAGGAACATGTGTGCTCAGCGACACGGGGGAGTTGATCCAACCGCGTAAGGCCTACTGAAAGGCGACGGCCTTTTCGTGATACTTGGGTACGACATCCGGCCTGGGAAATATATGTGTGTAGGGATATGCTCTCGGGGGTTCAAGTGCGGGCCCCCTCGAGGGAGAGCACGCATATGTGTTCAGGTGATTCTCTATCTTGGTCTGTTTGTTTACTGGAGGGAGTACGCTGTTTTTTTCTGTCATCATCGTTTGGTCCTGGGATAACATGGTCCCCATACTTGACTTCTAGCCTCTGCGGAAAGGCGCCGGGGTGCACTAACAGCCTTTCACCGTGGCCGGCACTAGAAAAATTGCCCAGGTTCAGAGCAACCAAACGCTGATGATGATCATCTGATTTTGGGCTAATACCCGTCAATCCTGTCGACAACGAAGTCTTGGGCTTGGGGGAGCGTGTGTGGTGAAGAAACAAGTCCTCACCCGTCCACGCGTGTCTTAGCTGTGCTGCTTCTGCCGTTCAAAACAAGATCACGGGGTGAAAATTCGTTGACCCTCGGCCATGAGCATAGCCCGGCGATGTTACGGGGAATGTGTCTGCAGAGTGCGCGTGTACGTTGTTTGTCCCAATTGGGCGAATAGAGAACCAGTGTATCATGACCTTATCTGCGTTCGGCCGAAAGGGCGATTAACGAGAACGAAAGTGCTCTGTCAGGCCGTTCTGGTTCGAAGGACGTTTTGTTTTCGGGCAAGATTTCAATCACAGGCACGATCGATTAGTTCATCTTTTCTCACGACCGACGCCAAGCAGACCCTTGTTAATCGTTTTTTTTCAAGCCGTGAATGAGTTCGTCATTGAGAAGCACGGCTTGAATCTCCACGACTTGTAATGATATGAGCGAATGGTCTATTATTTCCCAATCTGCCAGAAAATATACCACAAACATCTGCGTACCACTGCGGGACATGCGTACGGCTCATAACCCTGATGCCGCCTTTGCCTCACATCTGTTGCGTTCGAAAACAACCTCCCCCCAAAGATTCGAGAACGAAATCGAGCTGTGTATCGCGTCGAGGTGGGGCAACCAGGCATCAAGTGGCGGATGTTCCAAGAGCGGTGCCGGAAAGAGCAGCGCGAGCTCGCCCGCCTAGAGAAGAAATCCGGCGAGATACCGAAAGAGGTAAGCCGTGGTCCCTTCGTACTTAGGTGTGTGACTCCTTACGCCGGCCTTCATACACCGGGATTGTTTAGGGTTCAGTGTCGTACCAGGGAGGGCCGTAGGATGGGCAGGAGGTGCCTTGAAACGCACCAACAGCAGCCTCTAAGCGTGCAAAAGTCTTCGTTTGTCTTTACTCGCCGATAGCGTTTGTTACCACCATGTTTGTCCTAAGGAAGGCATGGATTGTCTCGCCTGAAAGAAGGAATAGGGTTCAAGGAGTACCTACATGGGCCAATGGATGCAGGGACAAAGCTGAAGGTCAAATGTAGGACCGGGGACATTGGGCTTCAAGAACGTAGACGAAGGTTTAGGAAGGTAGACGATGAAGACGGCAAGTTCAAATGTGCGGCTCCAAGAGCGGAGACCGTGTTCATGTAGTTGCGGAATCTCGGTTGTCCAAAGGAGAGAGGAGTATACATGATTGTGATCTGATCGGAAAGTAGAAGGAGGATACAGGGAGATGTTTTAAAAGTTTGGAATAGCCACGGTATCTGTACTGGGGCATAGGAAGTGGGTTGAATAGGCGGAAGTGATATCCATGGGATAGATAGGCTAGGGAAGACATTTTTTTGTCACGTTTGGCAAAGTAGAAAGGAACGATTGGCCATCAGTGATTGGTCCTGTGGGAACAATGCTCCGTCCTCTCGAGCACGCGTGGCCAATGGTCGAACCGCTAAGGCATGCAAAACATAAAAGTATGCCCCCCCCCCCCAGCACACACAACTAATAACCACCCCCAAACAGGCGTCTTTTCGATGGCACCCTTCTTGTTTTTACATAGTTTCCGGCGATGGTTTTGCTCTGGGATTCACAACCCGAAATATGGCTTGCTTTTTTTCAGCTGGGACAACCTGGTACATGTAAGACTACCGCATGTCTCGCAACCGCACTCACATTCATGCGGTAGTACTGGATGCCGTATTTCGCGTAGTCAAGAATGGAGTCAATTTATCCCGATTTTTCATCCTACAACTGTGAAGGGCATGTGGCATGTTCACCTGTTTCCTACCCATGCATGCATGTACATGAACTTACAATACCATCCCTTACACGTTTCGTCGCATGCGCAACCCGTGTCAACTGGCTCCCTTCCTCGTGGCACCCAACCGATCCCTGACACGAGCAGCCATCGCACGTCGTCAACACGGTCCTCAAGAGGATAAGGTACATGTCCGACCGTCAAGTGAAAGAACACGGGGGTCAGGCGGGCTCGAACCTGCGCCGTATTTTTCTCCACTGGGACCAGAACAACAGGCGAGGCAGAAAGGAGTGACCGTTTAGATATCGCACCCCCAAACTGTATATATCCCTGTTTCATTATCACAAAGGGAAGCCAAACGAAGACCGGAATGGGCCGGAACACGTATCATTTACTTCTTGTGTACATTCTTTCTGCATAATATCGCATTTGTTTCTTGAGTAAGTTTTTAGGCTGACCCACGAAAGGCGATGGAAATAACCCGCTTGCTCGATTTCTTGTTATTGTTCCCTTTCGCGGAGGGATTGCGAAGGCATTCGAGGTTTTATCCAGTGATGTACATTACCCGCGTCAGACCCCTTTACCGACCGGTAACACACCGAAACCAGCAATCGGCTTTACCGACCGGTAATTTCCGTCCAAAGCGGGGATGAAAATCGACTGTCCCCGGGGTTTCCAGGTTGTTTTGTTCATGGTGCTGTGTGCTGCTCGGAGCGCTGGTACACCACCCCAAAACACTGTTACTTTGATGCTTTGACGCGGTGACCCCACATTGTTGGCGTTCTGGCACCTTCTTCGTGTATTCGATATAGAGAACAATGTGGCCTAAGTAAACAGCAAGCAGTATACTGAAAAATCCTCGGTGTTGACGTG
Organism: Ectocarpus siliculosus; assembly: GCA_000310025.1. Lineage (NCBI taxonomy): Eukaryota > Phaeophyceae > Ectocarpales > Ectocarpaceae > Ectocarpus > Ectocarpus siliculosus. The sequence goes on from FN649746.1 coordinate 1,260,496, forward strand.
ATGCTACAGTACAGCTTTTTGCCTTTCAATTATGTATAGCAACTGGGCGTTGTGTGTTAGACATGTATGTTGTTAATTGGTGTGTGGGCGGGTGATGAGCAGGATGCAGGGAGGGCTGCTGGTACGGCTCACCCCTCGTCTACAGCTCCACATCTTGACAGCACTATCAATCAATCAATAGAAGAAAGGAAAAATCAAAATCCAAGATGAAGGCTGAATTCTTCAAAGTTTATCACGTTCCCGTACATGGCCTCTTCATCTCCTCCTCGAAGAATTACTGGATAGAAAAAGAGAAAAAATAATCTATATACGAGCCAGAGAATCCGTCAACGAGACCATCAGCAGCTTCCTCCACCACGGATGTCGGCGAAAGCGCGCTCCAAGAAGCCATGGTGGTCTTTCAGTGTGCGTGTGTCAGAGTGTAGGTGGTCTGCTACAGCTCGGGAGGGACACTGTGTGGAGAGCTGCAGCAGCTGCGCCTTTAGCAAGACAAGGGCTGAGGGGGCCCCGCAAGTGGATGGGGGGGGGGGGGCGAGGTTTACCGCAAAATTTGGACTTTACCGACCCCGCCTACCCTTTACCTTTTAATTCCCGGTAAAGGGTAATGTACATCACTGGTTTCATCCCGCATGAGACTATGCTCACTCGAAGCGTGCACACGGAGCGGTGAGCTAATTAGGTAGCCAGTGAGGCTGACCATATCCAAAGTATATTCAGCCACAACCAGAGAAAAGGCTCAAAATTGAACGCAGTTCCAGTAGTATTACGACCAAGGCAATCTGTGCGCTAACCCCCCATCCTTTTTCCAAATAATATGGCCACGTTCCTACGTTTTGGGACACAAACAAAATAACTCAAAAGTATGTTGGTGGCATGGGCGTGACGTTGAGAGGAGCAGAACACGTCGACGTCGCTTAGCAGTGCTGTGCCGACTGAATAAGTTCGTAACACCATTTGCTATTTAGAGCCAGTGCCTTCCGATTGACATCCTAAAAACATTGTTGGAAACGATGGCAAACCACCATGGTTGTTGCGTGAAAAAAATAATTCACGGCGGGAAACTACGAACGAGTATAATTTTCGTTTACTACGCGTTCCGGTTTAAAACAAAAAATGAAAATTGGACAAACAATCATGTCTGCTCCTCGCCTACCCTACTAGCGGCATGATCAGCAAGGAGCACTTGGTCGGGGCGTTGTCGCAGCTAGGAGTTTCCGTCACCCGTATGGAGCTGGAGGAGACCATGAACCATTACTCCACACAAGGTGCGTGTGGGCTGTCTCAATTGCGGACGCCCAAGTACACTACGACCATGGACCCCACAGCATCCCGTAGACAAAGCCGGGATGGAGCACGCCGGCTTTTTGCGGGCAGGCGTCTACCAGTCAGAGAGCCCATGCCCACGGGTGGCGGTTGGTAGTACTCAGGAGGCGTAGTCCTCACATCGTTCATAACCAGGAGGGAGCACAGTTGTTTTGGACGACCATGACCCTTCACGAGGCCGTTCAGGGAAGGGTGCGTACAGGGGTGGGGGGAAGAGGCGTACTCGGGTTAAGTCTGTAGGGTGGGTGTCCCCAGGTGCTCGAGAGCCAACCTCACACAAGACTACTATGGGCCACGTGCCGAATCGTTCGAGGAAGATCCCGAGCGTAGCGATAAAAGAGAGAATTCCCATCGTTCGCCGCAACACCTGAACCGAGAAAGTACGCAAAACAAGCAGAGAGGCATAGCTATACGGCAAGACCAGCGCCGGACACACTCGCCATCCGTCTCCCTGCGAACATACTCCAAGCAGCCGTACAGAAAAGGGAAGCACGTCCAAGCGTCAAAATAAAATGGAAACACGTCCAGACAAACTTCAAGGAAAACTCAAGCACCCCCACCCGCCCATCCAGCTCGAATCTCACATTACCTTTACCACCCCACCCGTTACGATCGTCCAGATGCTTCCCGAGTGGAAAATGCTCGATGTCAAATTCCGCACGCGGACCTCCTGCGGGACGCCGCGGCGGGGGCCCCGTCTCTGTTCGAGTGCGGGCAGTCCATCACCGAGAGACTCATGGGTTCTGCCCGAAGCCAAGGAAGTCTGCTAGGGAAGTCGAGGTCGGCCAAGGACGAATCGCCCATGATCCGGGCTTTTCGCACCAAGCTTCAGCAGGTGCGATCGTTTTGATGCTGCAGTGTTCTTTCTTCGCTTTGGTTTTTGTCGTTCAGGCAACACCGTGGAGATGCGTATAGATAGGTCATGGTACACCATATTAAGCGTGCCAAAGACGGTTTTACCGGAGGAAAGGTGCGGTAGGTGTGATACTGCCGCTTGCGAAGGTTTATGCCCTTCTGCGTGGCTACTTCGCATCATGCTGCCAAGAGATCGACCTACCGTAGACAATCAACAAAATATAGTTTGACCCAGGATCGGAGCTCTTGAGCTCAGGTAGGAAGGTCGCAACAACAGCAGTGCCATGAGATGCCAACAGCGAGAGGCGGTAGCAATTGCGACGACTTAGCAAAACTTTCACCGCAAGAAAGCGTACCGTACGCTTCAGGATGCAGCTTTCTGCAGGCTGTACTGATTGTTGATTGGGATGTTTGTAGACACGTTTACCCTTTCCTTCCATTTTGCAGGTGATCGACAAGCGGGTTAAGTACGCGGGCGGCTCGCCGAGTCGCATCCTCAAAAGCCTCTTCCTGAAGTGAGCAGCAAAGCAGCACGCCAAGCTAATCGGCGCTTGTTTTGGCTATACGAAATTGATATGCATGCATCGCGAGTAAGGATTCAGCCCACCATCAATCCATTGGCTCTTGCGCGAACGAAGAAGCACATTGATTGGTGCTCTTTGTGTCGTAGGCAAGGTATCTGGACACCTCACTTCAATGCAATATTGAGCGAGCACCCGAAGGAAAAGGGTCACCGGGCTGCAGTACGAAATCCGGTCGCACCAAGAACAACCATACCCGAACCCTCTTGAACATCTCAACTATCAGTGCCCACAGACACAGCAAGTTACTAAACTGCTCATGTTGAACGTGGCACCAACAACAAATCACCAACACCACCAACATCGGCAAGTACCCCTGCATCAACAACGAAAATTATTAACTAAACAGCTGGGATACGGAGCGCATCGGTGCCTTGGACACCAAGCAGCTGCGCGGAGCCCTCCGGACGCTCAACATGCGTCTTTCGGCCACTCAGGCCAAGGAACTGACCAGGTGAGCGCGATGGAGACCCTATGTGAACATCGGGCTTATCAGCGTGTGCGAAAAGGAGGGGGGGGTGGGGGGGTCACCAGCTTGATAACGTGTTTGAGAAGTGGCGCTTGAGGAACATACATCGGGAAAAAGGTGCCTGGCGACCACCGCAGCTCTTTTCCAAGGTTACGCGATGGGAGTGAGATGGACAATCGCTATATAGACGACAAAATAAGTAGGCCATGCTATTTGCTCCACCAGTTGAGTAAGTTCTTATTTGCTCCACCAGGCAGATCTCCACCCACAGAGGTTCAATCGACCTCAAACCAATTGCATCGTGTAGGTATGGACTACAGCTATCCGCAATGTACTTACAAGCTAAATCCGACCGGTGGTTGCAGAGATATGCTGAAAAAGGGGGTTCCGCAGCATGTCAGGAAGCAGTAATCGTCTCGAACCTCCGTCCACACCGCTCCAATTGACCTCAAACCTTTTGCGTCGTGTCTGCACGGTCACTGCCGTTCTTCCAAGCTATTGGACACGCCCATCCGATATATTCCCGCAGAGATATGGTCAACCGAGGGGTTCCGCAGCATCTAGGGGGGGGTAAATGTCAATTGTCCTGCTATACCTCCCGTCACATAGCTGAACCACGCCTAACTCGGCCCGCATCGTGTTGGCATGACTCACAGCTATCATTCAAGCCATCCTCCACCCCAATCGGACCAGTGGGTGCAGAGAAACTTCCACACGCGGGGGCTCAGTGGCTCAACGGCCGGTGGAGCAGATAAGCTATCTGCTCCACCAGGCCAAACTCTATCTACCGGGCGCTGTTTGCTTACGAAGACTTGCCTTGTGTTGTCCCGGCTCACAGCTATCATACACGCCATCGGACACCCCGATCGGACCAGTGGGTGCAGAGAAACACCCACCCACCGGGGCTCAGTGGCTCAACGGCCAGTGGAGCAGATAAGCTTAACTGCTCCACCAGGCCAACCTTTATCTGCCGGGCGCTGTTTGTCCTACGAAGACTTGCCTTGTGTTAGCCCGGCTCACAGCTATCATACACGCCATCGGACACCCCGATCGAACCAGTGGGGGCAGAGAAACACCCACCCCTTGGGGCTCAGGGACTCAAGGGCCGGTGGAGCAGATAAGCTTAACTGCTCCACCAGGCCAAACTCTATCTACCGGGCGCTGTTTGTCCTACTACGGCTTGTATTGTGTCGGCACGACCCATAACCATCATTCAAGCCATCGGGCACCGCAATCGGACCAGTGGGTACAAAGAAACGCCCACACACGGGGACTCATCGCCCCAATAGCCCGGAGGGAAGCCCGTGTGAGAAAATTTCCCGTATCCAGGGGGTACCCCTATCCTGCCACAGTCTTCGCAAGACGATCAGCGCCGGTAAAAAAAGTTTGGCTTGGTGGAGCAGGTAAGCTCCACCGGCCCTTGAGCCGCTGAGCCCCCGTGGGTTGGCGTTTCTCTGCACCCGCTGGTCCGATTGGGGTGCCCGATGGCTTGTATGATAGTTGTGGGCCGGGCCGACACAATGAAAGTCTTCGTAAGACAAACAGCGCCTGGTGATAGAGTTTGGCCTGGTGAAGCAGTTCAGCTTATCTGCTCCACCGGCCCTTGAGTCCGTGAGCCCCAAGGGGTGGGCATTTCCCTGCACCCACTGGTCCGATTGCGGTGTCCGGTGGCTTGAATGATAGCTGTGGGCCGTGCCGACACAATACAAGCCGTAGTAGGTCAAACAGCGCCCGGTAGATAGAGTTTGGCCTGGTGGAGCAGTTAAGCTTATCTGCTCCACCGGCCCTTGAGTCCCTGAGCCCCAAGGGGTGGGTGTTTCTCTGCCCCCACTGGTTCGATCGGGGTGTCCGATGGCGTGTATGATAGCTGTGAGCCGGGCTAACACAAGGCAAGTCTTCGTAGGACAAACAGCGCCCGGCAGATAAAGGTTGGCCTGGTGGAGCAGTTAAGCTTATCTGCTCCACTGGCCGTTGAGCCACTGAGCCCCGGTGGGTGGGTGTTTCTCTGCACCCACTGGTCCGATCGGGGTGTCCGATGGCGTGTATGATAGCTGTGAGCCGGGACAACACAAGGCAAGTCTTCGTAAGCAAACAGCGCCCGGTAGATAGAGTTTGGCCTGGTGGAGCAGATAGCTTATCTGCTCCACCGGCCGTTGAGCCACTGAGCCCCCGCGTGTGGGAGTTTCTCTGCACCCACTGGTCCGATTGGGGTGGAGGATGGCTTGAATGATAGCTGTGAGTCATGCCAACACGATGCGGGCCGAGTTAGGCGTGGTTCAGCTATGTGACGGGAGGGTATAGCGGGACAATTGACATTTACCCCCCCCTAGATGCTGCGGAACCCCTCGGTTGACCATATCTCTGCGGGAATATATCGGATGGGCGTGTCCAATAGCTTGGAAGAACGGCAGTGACCGTGCAGACACGACGCAAAAGGTTTGAGGTCAATTGGAGCGGTGTGGACGGAGGTTCGAGACGATTACTGCTTCCTGACATGCTGCGGAACCCCCTTTTTCAGCATATCTCTGCAACCACCGGTCGGATTTAGCTTGTAAGTACATTGCGGATAGCTGTAGTCCATACCTACACGATGCAATTGGTTTGAGGTCGATTGAACCTCTGTGGGTGGAGATCTGCCTGGTGGAGCAAATAAGAACTTACTCAACCGGTGGAGCAAATAGCATTGCCGAAATAAAATAGTGTTTTTTCAGCCATGTGGGCGTGTCGTTCCACCAGCGTGAGTTCAGTTATTGGAGCCCAACCCAAACAGGATATGCCTAGCGTGTTCCTTGCTTTGACGAGGATCTCAAAACTTGCACACGCCGCTGCGTACGTCAAACGCGCCACGGACATGCTCAGTTGACCCTATTGACGCCGCCCCCCAGCTTCACGCACACCTGCCATTCCATGCTTTCGCCCCACTTCCCACCCCTTTATGTTTGCTCTCTACGTGGTCCCTGCTAACTGCTCTCCGCCTTTCGCTTCCTCACACCCTCGCCCTTCCCTCGCGCTCTCTACATTCTGCCAAACCCTTCATGTCTCCACTTCTATGTCTCTCTGTCCCTGTCACCTTCTCTGCTATCGCCTAAAATCTGCGAAACGTTTCCGAAATTTCTGGGAAGGTTCTACGCGAAGAATGGCGACCCCGCCGCCGGCTGCGATTGCATGCAGCTCGTCGACGACGTGTGCGGGTACGATCAGGGCCTGTTCGTTAACCAACTCCCGAAGGTTTGTAGAGTTTTTTTATTGTCTGTTGACATTGCCAGATGCTGAATCAGGTACATAGTACGGCACGGCCCAACATTCACAACACGCACATGTTGAAGCTTGTCCTGATAAGCCCAAAGGGTCCGTACGGTTTTGTTGTTGCAGTTGTCCTCGGCTCGGCAAGCAAAAATACTCGGCCCTTTTAACCCCGAAAGCTCGCAACCAGGGACCAGCCTCGTTGTGGCCTAGTCGTCGGATGGGCTACTGCAAACAAGACCCCTTAGCGCTCGCGTTGCGTACTTTTCCAATCGCAGTGGTTTTACCAGTTTCTGTGTCGAGTTCCAGGCTTGTTTGCACGTGTCCATGTTATTTCTTGTTGAGAGGAAGACAACAGCTTGAATTATTACTTCCTAGCAATCGTAGCGTAAACCCACGTGCTTGGGTTCCCCCCGCAATGTTTCTCAGAAAAAGGGAAGGTAATATGTGTTGAAATATCCACTTGCAGATACCTGCAACGGACACTGCCTTCATGGGTCACCACCGTAACAGAAAATTTCACTTCGGTTTATAGTTTTTCTTTCGAATTGCCATTTTTGCATTAATGTTCATTTTTTTCTTTAATGTTTTCTCTTCACACGCGGGGAAGAGAGAGAAACGACACTGACAGAACGCGTTTCCTGAAGACTCCCTCTGCGCCTGTCCTACCGTGTCTCTGTCCCTCAGTACTACTGTCTCTCTCTCTTCCCTAAGAAAAAAGCCGGGGGTTTCTCTTTCCACCGGTGAGGGGAACTCTTCCTACTGTACGGAACCTCTTAGACGACCAAGTCCCCAAATGGTACTCCATCATTTACTCTACCCAATTCGAGGTCGTCATGATGGGTTTACTCCAGTGGAACATCGTCTCTTCTTCCTGCTAACCCACACCGTGTTCTCCCCCGGCTGTCTCGCCGCTCCCATTTCCTTATCGCTGCTCGACACCCGTCGCGAATCCTCCACGTTGATTTCTGTGTATGGCTTGTACGCATCGTACTTCCACCTTCCTGCCGTCTGGATTACTCGTTCCCAAACCTCCCCAGATTGGAAGGAAATGCATATCCAAGTCTTTTGGTTCACCCCCCGACTTCTTGACAACCTCGCTAAATGCCCACAGATCCTGGCCATACCTCAGCGCTTTTACTTCACGACCGCTACGGTACGAGGATAATGGCGCGTCGTCGGGCAGCGTCGCATGACAAGACACCAATTCCACTATCAGAGCCACGGCACCGCCGTTTGCTCTGTACCCCGACTGCGCGCCACTAACCTCATCCCATGTGCTACTCGAGACACCAAGCAGCAAGGTCTATCACAGCCCACACCATCTCTTCGGGCGAAGCACCTCTTCGCACGAACATATTCAGCCCCATCAGCCTACGAAAAATACACAAAACCGAAAACCTGACGCGCTGACTAATCGCACGCCGCTCTTTCAAGAAACGTACTAGACGTACCAGTGAGTCCAGGCGGCCGCCGTGTCCAGTTTGATGGCTCGATTCTCCTCAGCTGCGGGCTCCGCTCCAGATGCGCCGGAGCTCCCGACTCCCGGTCTCCCGGAATCCCAAGCTCCCAGAAAGAGAAAAGAACGCGATTTCTTGGCCTCCTAACCTGGCTAATCCTTTGTATCCCTCTCTCTGAGTCCACCTTCTACTGATGTTGTGTAGTTCTGCTATTGCACGCCTGTTCAGCAGGCCTTCTCCTTGCACATGAACTCTCCGAGAGAGTTACCACTCCAAAATACTCTTCTCCATTCAGATACCCCGAAATACAGGAACAAAAACGCCTCTGGTAAATTCGACGGTTTCAATAAACAGTAGTCTGCATCGGCTATATCTGCCTCACGAAACTTGCTTTCGATCCATATGATGTTCATGTACAATTGGGCCTGCCTGTACGTCGATCGATCTGCCCACGCGCTTCTGTGAACGAACAGCGGGATCAAACCCATTTGGCCAGCACGAAATATTGGCATTTATCCGCAAATGCGAGCATTTCGTACATTGAACCATGCACAATCTTCAGAATGTTTCACCTGTTGCTGTCGTTGTTTTTGTCGTCGTCGTTGTCTTTGATGATGAGATGGGTGTTGTTGTTGTTGTTGTCTTTACGTGACGGCTTTTCTCACCATTTTCCAGAACCTCTTCTTCAAGGCTCTTCGAGGTCATAAAAAACCGTTTCCGCGGTCAAAAGCCAACCCAACGCCGGGTATTGTTTCATTATGATATTGTTTTCTTCACCCCACGTATCATGACTAGGGCATGGTATCTTGTCTCAAACACGTTCAGCAAACGAGGCGTGGCCAAGGAGCAGCGTTCGGCCGAGAACGCAAAACGTACGGCGTTTGTACGGTCCTTACGGCGGGGCTCCCTTCGCCATCTTGTTCTCCCACGCTACAGACACACGCCAAAACAGTGGGAACACGCCATCCCATCAGTCCGCCAAACAAACCAGTCCCAACTGCATGAACCCACCCGTACACCCCGCGGACTAGAACTACTATATCGCCAATAACTTTCCTACCTTCAAGACTCAGGTATTCACGCCTTACCTACGAACAAGGGCCCGAGAAACGCCAAAACATAGTCTAATATACAAGACAAAATCTAACCGGTGAGCAGGAGCAAACGGACAAGACGGGAGGCTGGGACGGTTCGGCGCCAGTAGTGGCAAGCGACGGGAATCCCGGCAACAGCACCAGCGAGGGGTCAGACAGAAACCACGCGAGCCTTCAATTCACGGCGAGGCCGCACGAAAAACCCTCAAACAGGTACACTCGTCCCTCGGGCAAGGACTTGTAGTCTATGGCTTTTCGTTGAAACAGGTGTCCGTAAGCCGGGTGCTTAAGATTGATACCCTCCTTATGTTATACATTCCACAGGGCACCATGCCTGCGAAGAAAAATGTATTTAGCCGGGTGAGGACTGGGTGAGAACTACAAAGCAGTGTCTACCTTGTCAACTGATCATTTCATCTACGTACGATTAGCCTTGGTTCTGTTGGGCGTACCTAAAAGGGATTCTTGGCCTGGTATGCAGCGACAACAACCCGCATCGAAGGTGTACATGTGAAACGGCAAAAAATGCCATGATAGTCTCCAAAACCACTTCAGTTAGTTTCTTGGCCTCTATTTCTATGAGTGAAACATTCACGAGTGAAGCAAGAACACACACACCAAGAAGGACCGGCACCGCAATCGGACTCAATAGGCCGTTGCAATATTGAAGATTTTAGTTGACCTTGACCAATCTCGAGATAACCCACAGCAACACATTATCCCATATTTCATCCATGGTATCCCATGTAAACAGTCATCACGGCATCATAGAACTATTTTTAAACACGTATGTGACGATACCCCACTTCGAATGAATTCATCGTCGTGCTTGCGGTGGGCAGGGTCGTGGACCGCTTCAAGATGAGACTAAGAGATGCTCTGGAACAGACGATAAAAACGAAGGGAGGTGTGAGCCACGCCATAATCCGGGAGGCGTTCCTGGACTGGGATGCGGACGCATCAGGGAAGCTGGATCCACGGGAGCTTGTGAGTTCCCCAATGCCGCCCTCCAGCATGTTGTCGCGATAGGATAGGGTCTTTTCTCATCATGGTTTCTCTTTGGCCGAGCTGTGTGAGGCTTTTGGCCACCAACTTTCCCCCGTCAGCTGTTTTCAGTGTGTACGCAACCCACTCGCAGAAACCATAGATTTTTTCGATGTGATAGCAGAACAACGACGACAGCAAAGCAACAGCATTTCGATACCTTCTACGCATGGCTGGGAAAATTCTTCAAAAATCTCCCAACCAAGAATATTTTCAGGTGGGCATCAGACGTTCCCTCGTGCCCAGCGGGTGAGCCTTAATCGAAATCAGCGGAAACCTTCACTCCCGATTAACCCTCGAGGGTGTATGTAGTGGTTGAAAATTGGCTATTGCCGTACTCTTCGACGAGCTCCACGACCACATACATCGTTCCTGTTTCTGGCGAAACTACGCTCGGCTTCCTTTTGCACAGAGCCCCTTTACAAAGGGTTATCATTGGTACGTTAGGGGTAGAATGTAGTCAACAGGTGGAATGGGAAGCGTTTCGTCAGCCGTTTTCCTTTCTTTTCGATTGGAGAAAATGAGGTATTGAAACATTTGCTGCCAGTACAATGGTTTCAAGCTGTGGGCCTCGCTCTTGATCCCCATTGTACGCGTAAGCTAGCGACCACTGAGTTGCTTGTTTCTCGCCGCTTAAAAGCGAAATGCCCTGCAATCACATCCATTACGACGGGAAACGGAGGTACTCCGTGGAGACGGCTTGTACTGTGCAAAGATCGACATCATGAACACCGTTGGCAACAACGACAGCGACGAGAAAATATACAGTCCATCGTTCAGAAAAAGAGCGGTACGAGGTACCAGTAGCGGGCACCTTTTATCTCTCTCGATCTGTGCTCCGTTTGCACCCGAACGGCTGATCCCACGAGCCGAGCACAGTGAAGACATATTTGTCTTGCTTTTTTTACATTCACCACCTCTTTCGCCGCTCAACGCCGGGCAATAACCAATGAAATACATCGATCGGTGGAAAACCAGGTGGGGGCGCTGAAGCGGATGGGGGTTTACGCTACCGAAGACGAGGCGAACGCTGTGGTTGAGTACTACGACCTCGACGGCACTGGGGAGATGAGCTACGAGGTATGAACGGTACTGTTGAAGCACGGTAACAATCAAGTGGCTTGAGGTGTTGCGGCGACCTAACCGGAAGAGGGATGATACGACCGGTTTGTGTGCATACGTGTGCTTGGCCTAATCAGTCTAGTTTAGGACAAATCGTTAGCTCGGAGTTGTTGGCGGTTGTCGACGTGAAGCACGGAACTGGTTAATGAAGACGACCCCAAAGCACGGGTGGCCTGATTCGATCAAGATCAGCTTGTGTACAACATGTCTTATTGCGCTTAACGACGACTTATGGAACAAGTGCCGAATATCAAGGGAAACACAAGAGGTGTGTATGTCTAAATTGATAGAAGAGTCGTGGTCGTCCTCTAGCCTGATCAGATTCTTTGGAATTTGCTTCAGCGGATACAGCTCTCGTGCCTCAGTTTCTTCGACTGATATGCGTGTGCAGCACCCATGCCTCAGCCGGTATTGGTCATTGGCTGCACTGACCCCCAGCCACGCACGTGTTGCCACCATTTGCATAGCCAAAGACACGCAAAAACGTTTTCGTGGACCCACACTCCTCTTTTTTCATTTCGGGCCGGCTGAGGTGGGGGGGGGTGGCGTGGGTGCAGGATTTTTTTCGTGTACCATTGGCCTAGCCAGCCTTTTCTGCGTTAGGTTGGTCAGTGAGGTCACGTATTGCCTTTTCGACGGAGCCCGTGGCATCAAGCAACTCGTCTTGTCGGTTGTGCCGGTGATTCATGGCGTGGCATTTTCTTGCATTCCCGTTTTAACCCGACGCAGCTCTTGTGCAAGGAGATCAAGACCATGTCGCACCCGATGCTGTCCTACATCGAAGAGGTGGATGTACTCAACGGGTTGGATCGCACGGTGAGGGTGTCTCTCTTTCGTAACGCTCGCTGCCGATGGTAGATACCTCCAAGAATACGCGTAATTCCAACACAGTTAATCCAGGTTAACGTGGAACAACCTGGACTAAGGGAACACTCACCTCAAACGAGATGGAGGCGCGCATTGGTATGCGTTGGAACAACACGCACGGCTGATCAACAAATGTTTTGTTGTTTATTACGGCAGATCCGCTGACGGCCTTCGTGAGCTTGCAAGGACTCTGCCACAACGACCACCGCTAGAAAAACTGCCACGATAACAGCCGCAACAACAACAAATAAAACAACAACCTCCGGCTCGCCTCTTCAGGTTCGAGCAATTGCTTGGACAACGAGTTTCGACCCAGTTGCCTTGATGCCGATCACGTTAGAAGTTTAGGGATGTGCTTACCACCAAACTCGTAGCGCGGAACATTGAGCCCTGAACGTTCGCTCTTTTAGCCTATGGTTGCGGATGTTTTTTCAGTCCGGGCGACATCGCGACCCATTACTCCTTTCTACTAAACACTGAAACTCCAGGCAGGGTTATAAAATTTTCCCCACCCATTTTTTGGGATAAAACCAAAAGGGGAATAAAATTTTTGACAACCCCGCTTGCCCCCTGAACCCGGTCGCCCCCCCCCCCCCGGTGTCAACATCAATGCGTCGGTAAGTGACTGAAGACCGGCACCTCGCACATTTTCCTACCCGCTCAGGTCCGGGAGCCAGCGGTAGTCAAGAACGCGGTGGAACGTATCAGGGTGGGGGTGACCGCTGCGGCGAAACGAGCGGCCGGGTCGGCCTCAACGTTACCCCTGATATCGCCTCGGGACTTGCTTGAAGGAACGATATTGCGGTTCGACCATCAGGACAGTGGTCTGGTCGGCGTGGACGAGTTGCGGCAGGTGATGCTGTTGTTGTGAAAGCTGCGTGTGGGCTCGCGTGCTTGGACGGGAATTTTTTGCACATTGCTGAGGTTGTTCACATGCTCGAAACTGATATATATATCCTTCTCGTCTTCAGCCGCACGCTCCGTCAACATGGGCACGCTTTATGCATTGAGCTTGTTTTTCGGAGTTCCACACGTTTTGACGAATTTCGAGTTTCGACGCGAACTTTGTTCTCTCTTGCCTTCTACTTGCCCAATGTTGGCCGGCAATACCTCACTAGGCTCCCGTCGTCCATGTGTTGCTTCCCACAGGAGAACGAAAAGACCTATGGCAAAACCTTTCCGAGACTTTCGTTTTTGGCAGACCCTCGCAACCAAAAGGCGAATCAAAACAACGAACTCATCTCCATATATTACTCGAAGCCATTTTCGCGTTATTGACTTCTCTCCTCGCCTTTACGGCAAGCGTACTGGTAGCAGGTTTCTCCTCACACGGGTAACTAGTCTCGCGTCCACAGTGTCTTGGACGAATTGGTACCCATAGAGGAAGCGGTACATTGTATGTTTGAGTGTTGTGAGAAGGACCGCTTGACCTCGTTGTGAACACCTTTCTTTGGACACTATCTACATGATGAAGTATCAACATGACCAGTTGCGCCAAGGACGGCCAAGAACTAGAGGGAAAGACATTTTCTGGAGCTGCTGCCCTTGCCATCGCAAACAGCTCTGCTTCATTGGCGGAGATATTCTCCTCAACACTTCATTCATACCTGAATCATCGCTCACAGCGTATCGATTGCATGAAGTTACTGCTAATCATCACTAGGTCACCTGGTGCTTATCAGAAAGGCAAAATACGGTGCCTTCGTGGCATCGATCCCTTCACCGGAGATGTCGGCGTAGACTGAGGGCGCACGAATGGTGATTTGGCACCGCACGTCATTCGTGCATCTTGTCACGACATACTTGCTGCGTGTCGCAGGTGTGGAGAGAGCTAAAGATTTGTCTCAGGACATCCGAAACCAAGGCCGTCGTGGCCTGGCTCGATCGGAGCACCGCCAAGAAGCTGCACACTTCAGACCTCTGCGACGCCGTTTTCGGCGTGAGTAGATCAGGCCACGACTGCAACGGGAACTCGCCGCCCGGGCTTCTCGCGCCTAACAATCTCGGGGAGAGACATAGCAAGCCGAGGCCCAAGCCGCACGTCGTCCAAGCTCACCGTTCGGCCGCCTTGGCAATGGGGGCGGCCAGCAGCGGCAGCAGCAGCGAGGACAGCGGCAGCATCGCCTACCCGCCCCTCCCGTTGCCGTCCAAGAAAGACCGCCGAGAAGTAGCAGCAAAGAAATTTGATAGAAGGGCAGCGTGGAACTGGCAGGGCCCGGCTGCTGACGCCGTTGCCCAACGCGTAGATCCTGGGGGCAAGAACGAAGGTAGCAACAAGCCTGTGGCCGGGGGTGGCGGCGGCTGGACCGGCGGGGACGGTGGCTCTGCGGTGAGTCGGGGAGCAACCCCGTTGCGCTTGGGGGGGGTGTTGCAGGCCAGTGGCGAGGCGGTCGTGGCGGAAAAGGCTAGGATCGAAAAGCGGCTAAAGGAGCTCCGGCGGGAGAAGGCCTTGCTGCTACGGGAGAAGAACGGGATGGAGTGCTGGGGGGAGCGGGGGAGGGGATCAAACCCGTCCTACGTTCCCATGAATAAATGCGCGGGCTGATTGGACTTGAATGAAGTGAAATACATCGGCGGCACGTATCCGAGATGTTTGGGATGCGGCGGCCGCAGGACGTTGAAATATGTTGCTTTCACAGAAAGTGTATGTATTATTACCGTATGGACAGGTGTGTTGTGCTGTGACCGCTCATACTGTTGGGGGCCAATGGGGTGCCTGCCTTGTTGCGTTCCTTGTACTTTCATGTGTTTGCACAACAACACATGTTCCTTGCCTTTTCTGACTATTGTACAGTCCTCCCGTGCAACTCCCTCCCTGTACCCGTGTGCTTTTTAGACCCCATCATATCTCGTTTTTGTGCGATGGCCGCTTGGCGGGCTTTTGTGGTGGAAGTGAACGGATATTTGCGAAGGCTAAACCTCCACGGGAGGTTGTTGTAGTTTTTGTGGCTGCCGATCGCTTGAGTTCTCGGGAGATACAGTAGCTCCCACCGGTGAGAATAGCAATGATTGGACGAATTCACTTGCCGTCCCACCGGTGGGGGCAGGACACCCAGCGCCGTGGGGCGCACTTAATTGATCACGTGTGTCATCATGTACGTACGCGCCCGCTGTTCGGAGCTTGGAGGCGGCGATGTATACCAAAACCTGGGCCGACATGCAGCCTACATGTTCCCCG
The DNA here is from genome assembly GCA_000310025.1 of Ectocarpus siliculosus. Classification (NCBI taxonomy): domain Eukaryota; class Phaeophyceae; order Ectocarpales; family Ectocarpaceae; genus Ectocarpus; species Ectocarpus siliculosus. Next base: position 1,275,732 of record FN649746.1, read on the forward strand.
TCTCATATTTCGCATGCCTGTGGCCACACGTCCGATTCACAATACGTTCCGGTGCCCTCAAACCACACAAGTGTCAATAAAACCAAGGGGCAAGAGCAAAATGAATTGAGTTTGGGCCAGAGAAAAATACCCTCCCGGGAACGGATTATTTCACAAGAACTGGACACAGGGAGGGTAACCGCGGTATCGAGTTCAGGATGATGAGCGGAAACGTATGGAATGCCTGCACACGCGGCAAATCAGGGCTAAAGGGGGTAAATTCTTAATCCCGACACAGACGACAGAGAACTCGACTCAATCCACATGAATGCAAGGAACACCAGCACGGAAACGGCATATGGGCAATAGTGCCCGAAACCAACATGAGAGCAAAACATCTACATATCGTTCCGGCCAATGTTATCCACCGCTAAGTCTCAACTCACTGTGCAAATAACGGAACCCAATCAGATCAAGCCACCACAGTTTGCGCTTGGCTTCCTACGCTGCCTGCATTGTTTTGCATTCCACTTCACACCACACTTCCACTCACTCGGCTCTAGTCATCTCGGCATGATACTCCAAGTAACAGCACGAGGCACAGCACACCCGAGATTCTCTACCGTGCTAGCCTACCGTCGTCACTCGTTGAAGCAGCACGACGAAAAGGTGCACACGCGTCGTGGACAGTGGGAATCCGGATACGAATCTCAAGCAAAACACGCAACAGATACACACACAAGTGACTTCACGCCACACACTCATCATTCTGAGGGAACCGGAGAACATCGTCCTTCACACTCGACGCAAATCCAACGTTTTGTTGCCAGTACGTTGGGGTTCTCTGACAACCAACACATACTTCGTCTCGTTTTCTTTTTCAGTTCGATACTCGCACTATTTACATTATTCACGATGATCAAACTCACTCCAGCGGCACGACGCGCCCAAGCGCCCTACAGTACAACGCAAATGGGGACACCTAACACGTGATAATGATTTCGGTGTAGCCCGATACAACCAACAGAGTACTGTACTCCCACCGAACATAGACCACTAAAAACACAGTCACCAACGTACGTGCACAGCCGACCCGATCCTCCGTGTAATGGTGGGGTAGTCGACGACAAAACAAGCATTCCATTCTATTCGAGAGTTCAAAGGCTTCGGCAGACAGGCGTCGGCTGACGACACACCTGCGAAGTCACTTCTTGTCGGCCCTGTCGACGTCTAAGGGGTAGGGCATTCACTTTTTCTTACTGCTGTCCCCCCAGGTGTCGCTAATCCCCTGCAGGATGTCCAGCACGCTCGTGCCCCCACCACCACGGGACGCCTCTGACTCCGTCTTCTTCGCACCACCACTTTTGCCGCCGCTGCTACCGCCTGACGCTCCTGGTCTGCGCGACGCGGGTAGCTGCTTCACGACTCCTGCTTTTGAACTGGCCCCACCGCTCCCGGCACCGGTCGCTGCCGCTGGCTCCACACGTCTTGCTCGTTTCCGCTGCTCAGAAGGCTGTGGGGGCGGCTGGCTGTGCTGGTTTGCCCCCCCACGGAACTGGTTCCGACCGACCCGGGCGGAGCTAGCGTCTCTTCGTGCTGTCGAGGGGGCGACACGCCTTGCATTCACGGTGCTGGCGCTGCTGGTGCCTACAGCACGTCCACCGTTCCTGGCATCGGTCGGTGTAGACGGCGGAACCACTCCAGTGAAGCCTCCGCCGCGGTGGCTGCCGCGTCCGCCGCGATCATCACTTTCGACCGGCGTTTGGCGGCCGGTGGCGGCGGCGGCGGCTCGGGAGGAGTGGCGGGCAGGCGGAGCTTGCTTGGGCTCTACCGGGCGGCTGAGTTCGGTCACTCGGGCGCCGCCGAGGCGCGGGGCTGCTGCCACCCGCCTCCGTTCCTCATCCTTCGTCGTGCGGTGCAAACATCAAACGCGAAAGATGGCGAAAGTCGAACGGAGTCTGGTACAAGAAATTGATGGGCATTCCCGCCGATGCTGAAGGTCTCAGTAGTGTCCAACCGCAGAAGTTCCGGTGGTCCTAACCGAGAGAATAGTGACTAAGGGGGTAGCATTGCCATGGAAACATATCCGTAGCTGTCTTGTGTGATCGTTCTCAGTGAGGATTATTTCATTGTTAGAGTTCGATTTGGTGAAGCCCTTCTGCGGCGGCCCGTGGTCCCGCCCAAACTTCGTTTTTTTTTTGTCGTATTTCAGACCATGTGCCACGGGCCGAAGCTCCCCAAACTTCTCACAAAACTCAAGAGTCCGAGCACGCTTCGGGCTCCAATGGTTTGGCTTCTTCTCCGCGAACGGCGGCTTGTCCAAACACACGAGGAAGCCTAGCGATCTCGGCAAGTCAGAGAGAGCACCACGACAAGGACAACGGGAACAAACTACGAAACGCTAGTGTGGGGAGATTCCCCCCAAAACACCAGGAGGGTCAAGCGCTGCGAGGAGTGCGGCACGAACCATCGGCACCACACAAGCCAATGCCTAGGGTACATGGCTGACCGTGAGGACATGCAACGTGGAGATTCGGAGGGCCATTCACCGGCACCATCTTGAGTGATACCCCTTCTTCTTCGTCGGCAAAGGATTAAACACTAAAGGATGCACCGTGCTCAAAGATCAACCTAAACCCACCTCGCCGCCTCTCAACCCTTGCCGGAAGTCGTGCTCTTTGCCCGAGGCGATTCCGCCCGCGTTGGAGCTCAGAGAGCTGAGCAACCCTCCAAGAAACCCGCCGTCAGGAGTGCTAACTCTCTTCGCCGCTCCTTGGCCGTCAGCTCGTGCCCGCTTTTGCGGACGGTTCGCCGCTCCGCCGTCCGGCCGTCTGCAGGCCGATCCTCGAGGTGTTGGCTTCGCCCCTCCGGCTTCTTCATGGCGCTGCTGGCGCTTATCAACAGGTGGGCGGTCTCGTACGCTCCCTTCAAGCCCAGCGGATGGTCTAACTCCGTCACCGCCACGCGACGACGGCTTCCGTCGCTGACCGCTGCCGACGCTCTCCGGCTCGTGTCGCGGGTTCGCTCTCCTGTCGGCACAATGTTCCCCGATGTCAGCCACAGCCGGAGGGACAACCACAGCAGCAGCAGCACGGTCGTCGGGGACGTTGATGCCGCCGCTGCCGTCTCCACGGCCGTGTCCTCCCGTGCGGCTGCCTGCAGGGCGCCGCGGCGCTTGGATCTCCTTCTTGTCGCTGCCACCCGCGACTCCCGAGCCGACGGCGTCGTCTGCCTCGCCCCTTCCTCCGCGACCCGCTCGGTTCCTTCCCGTGCTTTGGCGATCGCCGCTCCGATCACGTCCCCCTTTCTTCCCGGCGGCGGTCTCTTCCAATCGCGCGCACAACGCTTCCCCATCACCGCCCCCACCGCTCCCACCGCCGGACGTCCGCGCCTTAACCGCCTCCGGCTCCAGCCGGTCGCGCGACTTGGAGTGGTCGACGAGCGCTTTCCAGGTCCCATCGGAGGACAGCCGGCCGACGTTTCCTAGGACAACAAGGGAACGCCTGGCTCGGGTGAGCGCCACGTTCATTCGCCGCTGGTCGGCAAGGAACCCTATCCCGCCGCCGCCGCCACCGCCGGATGACGGGGCGCGGACGCACGAGAAGAGAACGACGTCGACCTCTTTTCCCTGAAAACCGTCCACCGTGCTCACCTGCGAGAATAAAAAAAAAAGGGCACCGATGAGACGTGGTTCTACGGTACAGGGCAGCGTAGACTTTTGAAGCGGGGGTTGGCGTGAGGACCCGGGCCAACCGTCTCAGGATCGAACCGAAACGCCTCGTGGCCACGTCTTGATTAGATGTTCCAAGGGTAACCGCATCGTTTCTTTTTAACTGGGCGAAGGGTGTTCCTCTAGAATCGAGACCGGAGTTTCGGGAAAGTATTGGGGTAGATGCCAGAGAAACTCTCTAAAAGTCTCAAGTCCAAGGCTGGGTGATGACACATGGGAGATAAATTTAGGACCAAACACAAAAGGAAAAGAAGAAGAAAACGCTCCCCCGAGGTGGCTTCTTGTCACACGGGAAAGCGCGAAGCAACAACAACGCCTCGTTCTGCACCATTGCTCGTCCGGAAAAACAGCCTCAAGCTTAAGCTTCCCGCACGCGCTGCTGCTACACGGAGGACAAAGAAAAGCGTGAGTCGGGAGAGCGCTCACCTCGGCATCAACCCCGCCGTCTTCGACGCCCCCCTTTAGCCGCCGGCCGCCGCCGCCGCCGCCGCCGCCGCTTAGCTCCTGCTGGATGCAGTGCACCTGGCCCCGGTAGGGTGTGATGACGCCCACCCGGACCACCCCCGACTTTTCCCGGTCCTGCCCGCCGCCCGCGGCAGTGCCGTCGCCGCCGCCGCCGCCGGCTTTGACCCCTCGGCCGCTCCGCAGACCGGACGCCACGAGGCGCGCCAAGAACGCGGAAACGAAGGACGCTTCGCGTGGGTTCTGGTACGAGCTCCCGGCGCGTCGCTCGGAGCCGGACGATACGTCCACGAGGAGGAACGGCGGGAAGCACGGCCCGAGGGGCGGGAGAGCAGTCGTCTCCGATGATGGCGATTGTGCCGGGATCGCTGCCTGGTCCCTGTTTCGGAGAGGAAAGAGAGGGGCGCAAGGTGTGCGGGGGCGGCAATGCTGGAGTTGTTAACGAATACGACTGGGCAGTGCGGGCGGGGGTGCTCATTTGTTGCCTCCGTCTTAGGTTGTTGAACCGCGACGGGGCATCCTGTTGGACGCGGTGCACCATCGTGAAGGGCGACTCAACGGAAACGCTAGGGCCTCCCGCGCGACTTCCATCACAGCGAGCGGTCTGACGGACAATGCGAAAACGGGTCTTTCCATGTTGAAATTGTCGCAGAGTGCAACGTATGGTGCACACTCATCGTACACTCATCGTACACTCATCGTGAAATGTTTGTAAGAGACGGGCGAAAGGGCGTTCGTAGGAAACACAGTGACGGCAGGGGGCCCGTCTCGCTCACCTTACGCATGGAGCGTCAGTCAGCCGGCCATTGTAAAAGCGCGCTGATGTGCCGGAATGTACCACGTAGCGAAAAGACAAACATATAGAAACGACAGAGAAAAATGACAGGGAGGGTGGGGTACGACGGGAGCAATGACGGTAGAGGTAGAAGGGCAGAGAGACAGAGAGAACAAGTGGCAGATAAAAGATTCGGGAGAGGGGAGAGGAGGAGAGAAAGGAACGAGGGGTTGATTCTAGCAAGTATAAACCGGCGCACACACGACGGCACTAAATGAAACGAGGGTTTGCAAAGGATGGACATAGAACGTCGTGCCCAAGCCGAAACGTACGTACCTGTACAAGCCGACATCGATGCAGGTTCGACAAGAAATCAAATTGAGCTCCTCGCGATTCATCCCGGTATGTCTAGACCAAACTGGAGACACCCGTCGAACAGCACTTTCAGTACGGCGAGGGTGTGTGTGGTGGGGACTTTGCCCAAGACGGATAGAAGGGGGGGCAGAAGGGCGTTCTCGCATTTGAGTAACGCCATGGTGTAGTATGCATCCTCTTCAGTACCAAGCACCGTGCCTCTTCCTGGTAATATAGAGACGCCTCCAATACTTAAGGGCGCTCAACACGCCTTTGGATGATGGGTATAATGAGGAGGTGGATTCACGCCTGCCGAATTCTTTGATGGCCAACCCACCTGACGGAAAGGCTCGAATCTCGGGATGCATCCGGTACTGCACCGTGAGCATGTGGACGGGGTAGCCCGCGCGCTCCAATCTTTCGAAGAGGCTAACCTCTAGGTTCAAGCTGCAAAACGCCAAGATCAAGCGCAAACCATTGGGGGGGGAGGGAGAGGAGCATCATGTGATGGACTGCTCCAGAAAAAACGTCCCAAACCATAGCAGCAGCTTGAAGATACTGAGACAATACCGTGCGTTATACAATTGTAGCGACAGCAAAAGCAACATCACCAAAAGTATAACTATATTGTATAACGACGGCACCAGCACCGCCATTACCAACACCACAACCACCAAGAAAGACAACACGACGTTGAGCGACAAGCAGGAACCTGCACCCGCAGAAAGCGATCACTCGCACGTGCACAAACGTGTCCCCAAGACCAAGCACACCGACGAACCGCGACTACAGTGGGACGCCGTCCGACATACAACGTTTGACTGCTAAAATCTTACGGAACTACCTGTAGACGATAGGGCTGCTTATTAACCTTGTTTTTTTCGTCTTATTTTCAATCCCCATCATCCCAAACACTCGGGAATACACGATCCAGCAAAAGTTTCGGGCGTACCAGCCGGGGGTTGCACAGATAGGACTCCTCTTCTTGCCCACAACGTTTATCGCAAGGAGGGCGGGTCAGCGACCCTTATCTGTCCAACGCCGGGTCGACACACGTCGCATCGGAGCACATCCTAAGATTCACCACGTCCACGAAACCATGTACATCTGCGTTCCCCTTTCCTTCTATGTTTTTTTCATCACGTTAAATAATATATATTCCGTTGGAGAAAAACAAAATCTCACCGGGCCGCCCGTTGGCTGATAACCGTCGCCGGAAGCTGTCGAGGGTCTCCCACTAGAATGAGGCGTTTGCAACCTAAAGAAAGGGGTATCAGTGTACTTGGCTCCGTCGCCTGTACAACGGACAGAAGTCGGCAGGCAGCAACCACGGGCATCCGCGTTTGTGCGTCGGGGGGGGGGGTATCTCCTCGGCGGCTAGGCCGTAAGGTGATGGCGAGATTTCGGGTGCCGTCGTTGTTTCTCTACATCTAGGGCAGTGCACGAGGAGGTGTACCATACGCTCTCTGCAGACGTGCTTGAAAGGAATGCGGGGCGCAACAGCTCCAATCTCTGCCGGTGCAAAAGTTAGTCCGCGTTATGCGCTGTCTCTTGACGGCAAGCTGACAAACGCCTTCCGTACCTGGCAAGCCTCGTCTACGATAACGGTGTCGAAGCCCTTGCCCGAAAGGCTTACCGCCTCCACCATAGGCCCCGACCCACATCCGGAGAGCGTGGCGCACACAACCTGCAAGCGCAAGGGCCGCGCGGGGTGGCTACATCGGCTCGCCGAAAGACAGCGGCCCGATGGAAACAAGCGTGAGAATGTCGCCGAAGGAAGACCCGCAAGCCCTTTGTTTCAAACGCTCGAAAAATCGTCCGCCGTGCTGCTGCCCCTATGTGGACTCTACCATCGCCAAACACAGAAACAGCTTCCTCACACGTCTTTCTACGCCATCATACGCCGGTGCTGGTACTGCTACCGCTGCTGCCGGGGTTCCCCGCTCTACGGCCTTTCCAACGTTCGTTTCCGCTCTCGCCGTCCACGCGATCGACCACGCCTAACCAAGCCTTGCCTGAGCGTTGCTCACGAGCGAGCGCCTGATCTTGCCGCGCTCGACCTCGAGGCTCCTGAGGGCATCCCTGCGCCGCTGCTTGGCGACCAGAAGCTCCCCGCGAAGGCGCCGGATGTGGGTGTTAAGCTGGTGACGTCTGGGGGCGCAAGCCGCGAGGAAAACAAAACAGAACAGGAACAACGCGGGGAGGGGGGGGGGGGGGGTGATTGCTTCGACCACGGCAAGGTGGCGAAACATCTATGAAGATGGACACTCTGGTGGCACAATATTAATATTGCGCCGGCCGAAGGGTAGGTACGTAGGGTCCGTAGTCCACTTGCGGGTGTCTAGGGGAGTTTATCCCGTAGCTTCCGCAGCGTGGCCGTCCGCAATACAAAGCGTGACAGGCGCGGGCGCACACACACACCAACAAACTAACTTCATCGCACACGCATCGTTCATCATCCACTCGTATCGCCAAGGAAGACAAAGCGCTGCAGTGATGCCGGCGTTCCGTTCGATTGGAAGGACAGGATCGATCGCTGTGATGCCAACGGGCATGAAGAGCGGTGGTTGGTGCGGCCCCTGCTTGCAGCTGACCACAGGCTCAAGGCGAAGAAGAAGAAATGTACTTCATGCTAAAAATGGATTGAGCACACGTAAAAGCGTTGGCGCTTTGTCTAGTTTTAGATGAAACCTGACACTCGCAATGTTCCCTTGCTCTCTCCCTCTTTCTAGGCTAAAGAGATCGGTGCTAGTTGCCGAGGTGCCCGTCCTTTCGCTTCGAAAAAAATAACTCGTCAAGCCGGTCACCTATTCTCTGCGCTTCCGATTCCAGCCACACCGCCAACCTCGCCGACACCACCGCTCCTCACGGCACGTCCGGCCTCGTCGATACGCGCGTGCGTTTCTCTGATCTTGGTCTCGGCAGTTCTCGCCTCGGCGCTCTTGGCGTGGAGCTTCACTCTGGTCGGGGCAAGAACACGGTGCGGACACACCGACAAGACCAGATGTTAGCGGGTTGTGCTTACGCACGCGTCATTCTACTCAGGTCCAGGAACGGTGCAGGTGCAGACACGCAAACATATCAGATATTAGCGTGTGTGTGCTGCACGCGTCACTCTGCTCAGCACAAGGCCGGTGGAGACAAATAGACCAGATGTTAGCGTGCGGGTGCATGCACACGTTCGGCGGGGTGCGGATGGCATGAGGGAGCGCCATCGAGGGGAACTTTACTCCGCGCGCGGATGGTCGAATGAGTCATCTTCTGGTTTGGGTTGGGCAACGAAACAGGCAGGCAGCAGGCCAGCAAGGTCCATATCATATTTGAGACAACAGGGGGGGGAACTGCGTCTGAGACGTATGACGACTTCTCTCTTCCCCTCTGGCATATTAGATCGACCGTGAGCCTCTCACCCGCTTCTGTCATGCTTGTGCCCAGAGTCGTCGAAGTCACAACCACTAACGACGACGACACAAACAACAACAACAACAACAACAATAACAATTACAACAACAACAACAACAACAACTACAACAACAACAACAACTACTACAATTACAACAAACACCAACTTACAACAACGATAACTACAACAACAACAACAACAACGACAACAGCCGGTCACCTCTCTTCTACCATGAACTCAAGAGACACGGCCTTGACCCGATCCGCCGCGTCTTCCGAGGGCTTTCCCAGGCGAACCACCCTCGGCGCAACAGCATTCCCGCGCTGGTCCCAAACTCCGCCCGATTCCAGAGCCAACCGTTGGGCGAGCTCGTCTACAGCACCGTTGCTAGGGGCGCACACGAGTATCTGCGCAGTCCGGAGTTGGGTCGGGGGTCAAGAAACAGGGCGCAGCGGTGCCCATTTCAACAACGAACACACGCATCAATAACAACAACAGCAGCAACCGTGGGAGCAGGAGAAACGCCTACAACGATAAATACAGCATAATGCGCTTAGAGAGGAATGGGTCTTATGCGGAACATCCGGGAAGTCCCGGCGGGGGGGCGGTCGGAAGCGACACAGTTGACGTCGGATGTACAACAAGGTTTGAGTGGGCCCTCAATTGCCCTGTTCCTACACACGACAAGCAAGTCGAGGTCTGCACGGAAACCGCACATGCCAAGAGCCTGCCACAACCAGAACGCCGAGCACGCAACAGGAACGCCGCCGCTCGTCAGCGATTCCTCACTCACCCGTTGGTGCGTCTTCGCCGCAACCCACCTACCCGCCACCCCGGGTCGCTTCTGGCGCGCCCCAGGCGCCAGCGTGGTGCCCATGCCTCGAGCGCCCGCTCCGCCACCCCCGCCACCGCTACCACAATCTTTCTCCTCGCGGCGGGCAAGGATGGCGCTCACGACCCCGAGAACGGTGCGGGTCTTACCGGTGCCCGGGGGTCCCTGCAACAGCACCACACCCCCCTTGGACCCTCCTCCCCGCGCTCCGCCTTCCCTTCGATTCGCCGTCGCCGCCGCGTGGTTGACCGGAGCGCGCCTCTCGGCCAGCACCGCCGCTTCAGGAGTCGCCCGTCCATCGTTATCTCTGGCGGCTGCCGCGAGATCCTCTTGGGCTTCGCGCGCGCTCGCCGCGGCCGCCCATATTGCCCTCAGCTGAGAAACGTTGAACTCTTGCGAAAGACGGTCCCAAAGAGCTGCGGGTACCAGGCTGGGCCGTTTGGGCGTCTCCTGCCGCTTCTTCTGTTGCTTCTCCGGAGGGCAGGTGTCCTTCGGAGAAACGTCGGAACTGGATGAACCAGCGTCAGGTATGGTTGCTGGGGATTTGTGTCCCGAGTCCGATATGCCCTGCTGCTCGTCGTTCTTCTCCTCCTGCTCTTTCTCTCCCACTAGCCTCGGCTTTGTCGAGGCCGCCGGCCGGACGCGTTCAACCATTTGTTCAGCCCCAACTTTAGCCTTGGCTCCACCTTCACTGTCACCACCACCACTACCGCGCTCCTCGCCTTGGGATCTCTTTGTCGCCGCCTTGGCATTAGCGGTCGCGCCGCCGCCCACGTCAACCACCCCTCTCCACGCCCGGAGAAGACGAGCGGCAACGTTGCGGACGTCAGGGCCCCACACCTCCGACTTGGAGAGGCGCTTGAGGCGCTTGGCGGTACCACGGCCGTGAGAGGTAAGGAGTTCCGGGGCAACCCTGTTGGCGGGGTGGGGTGGGGGGGGGGGGGGGGGGGCGTACTCATTTGTTGCTTGCCTTAGTCATTTGACCATTGACCACGCGTCCCTTTCGAGACGGAGCACCGTTCCTACGTCTACTAGAGACACCACCAACATTGTGGGAGCTCTTTACGTTTCTGCCACAAACTACATAAAAAAGTTCTTGCACATCTTATCCCCGTCCTCTAGGGCCTCTTGTGCCCACCATCTATCCCCAATTATCGCGATCGTTTTTTCCCTGTTGTCTAATTTACCAAACTTGTCCATGTCACACTCTCTCTGTCTCATTTCCTCCTCGAGATCCTCTCTTTCCTTCCTGTACAACTCACACTCCCCAACTATGTGGGGTCTACTCTCCTCCGATTTGCCACATGGACATGTGTGTCTATCCTCCTCTTCCTCTCTCCTACGGCTGGTATACCTCGTCCTCCGTTCTGGCAAGTCCAGATCGCCTACTCGAAATTGTAAGTTCAGCTTTTTCGCGTAGTCCATGGGGCCGTCCAAGTACGTCTTCATCCCTATCCCTTCTTTCAACTTCCCGTATATCTCCAAGTGGTCTTCGCTTCGTACCTTCTTCCGAAGGGTTGCCTCCTCCCTACTTTCTAGCATCTGTGTCCAACGTCTCCTCCTCGTCTCCCATCTCCTTCCAAACCTTCTCTACCACCTTGTCCCATCTGATTCCCTTCTTCCCTGGAGTCGCTTTTCCCCAACGGGGGGGGGGGGTGTACTCATAGTCGTGCATGCCGCAGTCGTTAGACCATTGACCTCGCATCCCTACAAAGCCGGGACGTAGCACGCCGGGTTCTCACCGGACCAGGCTCTCACATCACCAAGCGCTAAGCGCCGTGAGGTATTTGGCGAGTCGCATGAAGGGTGAGCTGCATCCTGCTAAGGGTGTTCGGCATCTTGTGCTTACTTCCTTGCGTACGGATGACAGCTACGTATGACTTAATTTATTTTCTGGTGCTTTCACTTCCAGAGACTGTTGTAAGCACTGTGTAACTGCTTCGAGGATGCTTGACCATTTTAACACAACGTGGTGCGATCATCCCCCTTGCGCGGAGTGAGGGTTCTCCACCCCGCACAACATGATCTACTCGACCACCATTATGGTTACCGCCCAAAAAAAAAAACGAGGTAAAAAAAAAAACCGGTAACCTGGTTGCCGAGTTCACGAAGTGAATTGGCTTGTTTTACAACGTCGTTGCCAAGCGACGAAAACCCAACCCCGATGGTAAACACCGGGGGGGGCGTACTCTTATGCTTTGCATGCCTTAGCGGTTAGACCATTGACCACGCGTCCTCGAGAGGACGGAGCATTGTTCCCACAGGACCGATCACCGATGGTCAATCGTTCCTTCCTACTTTGCCAAAGGTGGCTCAAAAATGTCTTTCCTAGTCTGTCTATCCTACCGATGTCACTTCCCGCTTTTTCAAACCACTTTCTACTCCCCAGTACCGCTACCGTCCTCTCCTCTCTATTCCATGCCTCAAACATCTCCCTGTACGTCCCTTGTATTCTTCCCAGCTCGGTCATGTACACTTACCTCTCCTTTTCGTACCACGGACATTCCGCGACTACATGAACACTGTCTTCGCATTCGAAGCCGCAATCGCATTTGAACTTGTCGTCTTCGTCGTCTACCGTCCTATGTCTTCGTCGACGTTCGCGAAGGCCTATGTCCCCGGTCCTGAATTTGACCTTAAGATTTGTCCCTGCATCCATTGGTCCATGTAGGTAATCCTTGAACCCTATTCCTTCTTTCAACATTCCGTACACTTCTAGACCCTCCTTATCCTTGGTTTCTTTCCTTAGATTCTGTGGGGGGGGTGGGGGGGGGTACTAATGTTTTGCAGACCTATCTGTTAGACTTCTGACCACGCGTCTCGAGAGTTGTGGGGGGTACTCATAGCCGTGCATGCGCGTAGTCGTTGGACCATTGACGTTGGCGGGGGGTCAAACTTTGAAAGTGAGTCACCGATCGTCGGGGGGTCGTCGGAAAGGAGGACACCACCCCTACCGAGGTTTCGGCATCAAGGGGCACTGGGGTTGAAATGATCCAACCACATGGTGAAAAACAACCGGCGGTACCCGTAGAAAACAAGAAAATCACGTTCTTTTCATGGGTTAAGGCGAACCCAACCCACCGTCATGACTGAAATCATCCAACCACATGGTAAAAAGCGTAAAAATCAACCAACACTACCGCTAGAACACAAGCGAATTACGTTCTGTTTCATGAAACGACGATGCTAAACCCACCGCATCTGCGAAGAACGGGCGACGAGGCCCTTCGTCAAGAACCACGCCTGTGCCACGGTTGCAGAGTTGCCACTCGTTTATCAATCATGCTGTGCACCTGATTCTGCGCTCTAAATAAACCAAACTCGCGGCGCGGGCTTGCCCCACAACCTAAGGTCGAGGGACGCTCCTCGCACCCACCTGAAGCTGGCAAGGCACCCCAGCGATCGCATCAGCGACTCCGCCGGCCCCGCTATGTCAGCGGCCAAACCCGCGGCGATAGCCGGACTCCCGCCTCCGGCACCGGACTCCCCGAGAAGGGCAGAGTCTTCCACTGACGATAGTCGCTTGCAGGCATCCGCAAACGAGGCTTCGTCTACCAGGTAGGGAGGCGCCAATTTCGTCGCCCAGAGGTTGTCGTTGCTGGTGGTGGAGTTTCCGGGCGCCCTTTGAGGGGTTTCTTGCAGGGGCTGCAGACTTGGTTCCGACGTCGCCTGCGCCACCATCAACAAGCGTGATTCTGATTCCATGCAGCGTCCGAAGGTTCAGCACGGAACCATCACTATTATACCATCATCAACAACCAACACGCATGGTTCTCATTCCATGCAGCGTCCATAGGTTCAGCAGGGAACAACCACCACTGCCACCATCAACAACCAACACGCGTGGTGCTCATTCCACGCAACGTCCAAAGGTTAATGTGGACTAAACCTTCTAGGGAGAACAAACTAGGATAATTCTACCCCGGCATAATTACAGGGGATGGCGGACTGAGCCTTCTAGGGAGAAAAAAAACAGGGTCGTTCATCCTCCGGCACAGCAGTCTTGTTGTGAAAAAGTACCTGCAAGATGTGGTGCAACAGGGCCGCACGAGGCGATGCCTCCAGCGCCACAAACTCTCGGGTCGACGTGCTCAGCCCCTCCAGCCGCGTTACGCGCACCTTTGAAGACGAACGAGTGCAACGCAAAAAAAATAGGTTGGGCGCACACGTGTGATACCCGTCACCAGGCACAAAGGGCAAAACATGGTACAAGAGTAGGAGATAAGGGGCTCCGACATTGCTTGGACGGTGAGAGACGTCAGCCATGGTCGAGATGTCTCGACTTGGTTAGAGAATGACCCATCTGTTTCCCTGAGAGAAAAAAATTCTAGATGCCATGGGCGGAGGAGGAGATATTCCATCGCGCGAAGGATAGAGTCAGTTGGGATGCGCTTTGCTCGTATAGGCTCTTGAAGCTGGCGAGGCCTATGGCATTTTTGTCGGTCTTTCGAGTTCAGAAGCAACGGACGGCGTGCTTCTTATCGTGTCGGGAGTATTTTCGACCACTGTCACAACATGTTGAACACGCCTCGTTCCAAGCTGGCGGTCGGACCAACACGAGATTTGGCGAACACGCTTGAGAGATGCCCAACGAGAACAGCACAAACCTGTGAGCCCAGCTCTCGGAACGCCCGCAGTACAGCGCTCGCGGCTTCTTCTTCCCCTGAGGATCGCATCGTGTGGGTTGGCACAGTCGTTCGGGTTGGAACGGCCATGTACGGATTTTGCAACAGACGGTGACTCCAGTCCATACAAGTCACAGAAGAATCTGAAGTGTTGGTTTGTTCTAGTTACCACACTAATAACGATCGATTTCGTTATAACTGATTAAGGCAGTTGGGAGAGGGAGGGAGGAGGCGTGTATGTCCCATAGACATATGGTAGCTTGAGTGTTCCACGCTGCAGGGTGCACAGAAAACACCAAATGCAAGGTACGCTACGGCAGAGAAAGGGCAAGTGAGTGGACGGGTTGGTCGGTAACCAGCGAATAGGTCACAACCCGGAGTACACCATGATAGTACTGCTGGCTGAGTCAAACCCAACACAGCTTGCGCGCCAGTCCCCTACAGTCCCCTGCAGCAGCGGTCACAGGGGTTGTGGTTGTTGGAATCCCCTCCCCCGGCCTCCAACATCTTGATCAGTGGAAACCCAACGCGCTTCGTGCTGAGATTTCGTAGAGATGCGACGGTGCTCTATCTGAAGGCGACGGGGTAAGCATGCATGTGAGTACTCCCTCCCCCCTCCCCCCCCGCCCTCTATGCGACTCGCCTAAAACCTCACGGCGCTTCGCGCTTGGTGATGTGCTCGCCTGGTTCAGTGAAAACCCGGCGTGCTCCGTCCCGGCTTTGTAGGGATGCGAGATCAATGGTCTAACGACTACGGTATGCACGGCCATGACTACACCCCCCTTGCCCTCCCCTCCTCCCCTTACACGCACCTTGCCCTTGTCCCCGACTCTCAGCCGTGGCTTTCTTCGGGATAATGGCCCCTGCGCCTCTTTCGATCGTGCTCCGATTGCGACCACGGTCTCCGGGCGCGGTAGATCGGAACAGCACTTTCGCCTGGGACACGTGTTGAGACAGAGGCCACGCGACGTGATAGGAGGGTGGGCGTCTTAGACAAGGCAATCATTCGCAGCATCGCCAGACAGCAAGACTGACGGATGGATAGCCAGCCAGTAACAGATATTGGGTTCGGAGCTGATTTTGGGATATTTATCACCAAAACCTTGAGAACTCGGAGAGACGAAACAAAGTACAGTCAGGGACCCTCCATAGAGCGGGTACGTGCCAAGCGCTGTCACCCGCACTACACCGGGCACTCGCACCATATAACCCGAACTGTAGAGGGGCTCCGACTGTGCCTGTGAGGAACGCAGACAAACGGACAGAAACACGCCTTGTAGGCGCTTATTCGGGACATTCACAAGGAAAATCTCGAGGCCTCGGGAGATACACTAGCAGCCTCGACTAACGCGTGTACACCGCTGCCGTGTCAAGCAACAGGGTACCCACCCGAACCGACGACCTCCCGCTCCCCGGCATCCCGGCCGGCCCGCGGGCTGCTCCGCGGGGCTCCTTTTCGAAGAGTCCGAGGCAAGCCGTCGTGGTTGCTGCTGAGCCGCCGTCTCCACTCACGTGACCGCCGCCGACCGCCCCGTCCGACGGTTTCGCGAGGGACAGCAGGAGGACGTCATCATGAGCGAACCTGTAGCGCAATTGAGATGCGACGCGGCGCAATGTTGTTTAGCATGCTGTTACTGTTGTGGTTGTGGTTGTTGTTGGTGGTGGTGGTGGACGCACTAACGGTGGTATCCCATCCGCCCATTAAACCACCCAGACTCCGAAACTTGGCGATCACAACCTACTTTCTGAATCATCGTACAGCTACTCTCACGGAACTGTGCCACCACAAACTACGTATTTTTCTCATCGTGTCGCTACTTGGTTGCGCCGTACGCCAACCAAACTCACCGATGTGAACTACCCCCGCCGTCGTCCGCGACCATGGTAATGTGGCCGAACCCCCCCTTGCCGCCCTCAACCAAGGATGCTACGCGCAGCGTCATTGCCTCCGGGGGGCCGCCCCGCCCCCCACCACGACCACCGCTGCCACCACCGTCGAGGGCGGCAACCAAAGTGGCGAAAATCTCGTCGAGCAGCAGGCCCCGAAAGACCTCGAGGTACTGCTCCACGCTCTGAAAGCGGGTCGGAACCTGACATTTGGGAAACCAGCACTGCCGCGGGTTGATAATTTGGTCGCGGGAGTCGTCGCAATCACGGACGGCATGGTCGGTGTGGTGCGGCCGAAATTGAACTCATGGGATACGAATCAACCGAAAAGGAAATCTAAAATAGGAGCGCGAGTCCCCTCCCCCCCAGCGGGTTCCCAATCGGCCGGCATCGGCAACAACAACTATAAGGCAGAGCCGACGTCGGTTTAGCAACCTTTTTGGCCGGTAGCACTGCCATGTGCACCAAGTCGAGTTATTTGGCTAACAGACATATCTGCCCGCCAACGCAAACCATATGGTAGTCCTGAGACAGCAGCAGTGCGGCTACGCCCAACGAACCTTCGACAGCCACAGGCTGCTCGACGACGAGCGCCCAACTTCGTGCCCCCTCTTGGGGCCCTGAAACCTCCCCCCTGACCGAGCCGACTTCGTCGACGCGGCGAAAAGCTCCGGGACGGTCCACGACGATAGGACAAGCTTGTGGAGCTCCGTCGCGCTAGCCTCGGCCAGCGACGCGTAGTCGAGCGTGGCCGCCCCCGCCACGGTCGTGGCCAACGATCCGTTCCCGCCGTCGGGAGAGTCGCCGCGGCGCGCTGCTGCTTGCGCTGCTGTAGCGAAGGCAGCCCTGGCCTCTTTGGAGGTGGTCTGTGCTGCCGCATTTCTTGGTGATCTCGCCTGCTCTTGCTGCTGCTGGAGCGAACGGCTCTGAGATGCGGCTGGCGCGGACGCTACTACTTCCGTTGTCTCCCCCATCTGCCTGCGCTGCATCTCGCGCCACCGTTCTACTACCGAGCCTCGCGGACGCGCCGCCGCCGCCACCGCCGCGGCCGCCGCCACCTTTGCGGTGTTTGCTTTCGCCTCCGAAGCTCTTGCCGCGGCGGCTTCGGCAGCAGTGACGTACGTCTTTCTACCGCGAGCGCCGCTGCTACTGCCGACCTCGTCGTCGTCGTTGGCCGTCGAGTTGGAGACAGCCCGCGAAGCCGTCTTCTCCGGTCTAACGCCGAGGCTCCCCCCTTCGGTGGACGCTGCAGTGCTCCGACCACGAGAGTCGCGGAAGCCGCCGCCGCCGCCGCCTCCGCCGCCTGCGGTAGAGCCGCCGCCTTGCCGGGCTTGGGATGAATCGTTCCCGCCAGCCTTCGGGTAGTGACTGCCGCGTCTTAACCCGGGTGTTCTCGCGGTCCGTTCTGGCGCTGCTGCGGGAGAGCTGTAAGTGATCTGAGCTAACGCTGACTCCGACAATGGCCGCCCCGCGGATTCCGACGACGGGGTGGCTGAGTTACCGACGCCGAGTCTATCCTCCCACGGTGTCCGCGACCAGCCGCTGGCAGCAGAAGACCCCCCGTTTCCTCGGCGTGCGGCGGAGAGCGCGAAAGGATTCCTTGGTGCTGCTGGGGAATGCGGGTCAACCCTCGATCCTGCCGCCCCTCCCGTTGCTGCCGGCGGACTGCAGGGGTCGACGGCGGTACCCTTGGCAGTAGCCGCAACGGCGGCCGATTTGAGCGCCGCCAACAGATCAGCCTCTGGCTCCTCCGATGACAGCGCCCACGCGGACCTTCCCTCGCCCTCCACAGCGCGCAACTTGTCTCCCACAAGCCTAACCGTCTTTCGCGGGCTTACCCCGACGCTTGGGTCGTCGTCTCCGCGGGCCCCCCTCTCGTCGCCGCCGCCTGCGGCTGAACCGCACGACGAGGCGTGAAGGAACGGAAGGAGAGAGCGCTGGACAAAGATTGCCGCCGCCTCTCGGGCGACCCGGGGCAGCCAGGCCGCCGAGACCCACGAGAGCAAGGGTTGCAGCCACAGAGAGCGGGAGCGATAGAAACCGTCCGTCAGGCGGGGGCGCCGACGCTGAGCCGCCGGGCCGGTCAAGAGGGGCCACAGGCTACAAGCACATAGCGGCGGTGGGATGCATGGAGCAGGGGGAAGCAGGTTGGCATGAGTGACTTCGTGGAAGACATACAAAACCCATCGGTTGAAGCCCTTGCGAGGACAAGCAGGTTGCGCGGAGGGCTCGATACAAGTGGTATGGAACCCTGACGGGAAACATGAAGGTGACCGCCCCGTGTTTCGTGGAGACATCAGCCTGGTAACAAGGCTACCACTTTTGCCTATGAGGAGTAGCGTCAGCCGGCGGGGGGCGGCTGCCGGCACTCCACCATCGATAGGTGGGCTCGAGCACACATGGTTGTTCGTGCAAACTCCAACGCACCGACCCCCAAGAAACGGTAGCACTAACGCGTCACATAGCCTACCTTTCAAGCGATCCAAACAGCGCCCGGAACGCTTCTTCAAGCCTCGTCGCATGTTGCTCTCTGAGCGCGGGCAGAGCCTCGGGGATCACCTGTCACAATCGTACCCGCAACCCTTAGAACCCTTCAGAATTCCCAGGTCCACAAGGCGCGACGCTTCTCGTCAACCTACCAACACCTTAACCTCGAAACCGGGTTGGAGGTACCTACGCTGCTGTGGTACCGCTTCTCTTACGGGGTAGAGGGAATCTGCGACAGCAATCTGCGGGATGGTACTGAGGAACCTGTGCTCAGGCTTCGATCAAGCTGTCCAGTTGGTTGATGATTTAATATGGTAGCAACGATCTGCTCTTGGTTTCCGTTGGTTTGCGGTCATCTTGTGACCCCTCTCTCGTAAGCTCCGAACGAGGCACCTTGCCGACCAACTACCTCATCACCCTCCGGACACGACCGTAAACGTCCTCCTCTGCAGTGTGAGCACTACAAACGGTGGTTTGTGGGTTGCGGTCGGCACTGTTGTCCCGTGAAGATGGCCTGCACCTTCCTCTGCACGGGTTAGGGGGGACCGGCCAAGCGTGAACAGCAGCGGAGATGGTCGAGGCCGCTACAGCAGTCCCGCAAGACAATTGGAACTCGCCCGGCAAGCCACCAAGCAGAATCAACAGTCAACAGGGCAGAGCATCGACGTACTACCCCACCTGCAGGAAAATGAACTCCCATACCGCCTCCAAAACTTCCCACAGTTCGTCTTCTTCCCCCTCTCCCTCGCCCTGCCGCTCCTCCTCTTCCTCATCCCCGTCTGCCGCTGAGGCCTTGGGCAATAGCACCGCGCATCCAAGTACGCCCACGGCCTGAAACAGGGGGCTCCATGACTTGAGGGAGAGGTGAGGACCCGCAGCGGCCATCGCTCCTAGGGCCTGGGCGCAGGTGTGATAAGAGCCAAGTTTTGCGATTCTCGGGTGAGTACATTGCATGTGGTGAATGGAAGAGGAGCGCCGTCATCATTATCGTGCTTGCCGTGGTCGCTAGACCTTGCAGCCCGGAAACGGCGCGCGACAGGCTGCACCAAACCAGGCGAGCGTACCAAAACGCGTTACAAGGACTTGAGGAGTTCAGCGAATCGCACAACGGCGACTTGCACGGTGGAAAGCGTCGAGAAACATTCGGCTAGCAGGTTTGCAAACCATCAGTACACAAAACATTCCGAGGACAACAAGACCCCAAAAAGGCGCCAAGAACGGGGTGGTGCGCGCGGGGTAACGTCAGAACGAACAATTCCACCCGAATTGATCGCTACCTCCCGCGTCGGCCTCGTAACGCGCAGCGCCTTACCGACGACGCAAGACTTTCGAGTGCCACGCATGTTTTTTGTTGCACACGCGTCTGCTTAAACCTTTTCCCTTGCTGCCTAAGCAAAACCTCCGCTGGTAGCCCACTGCAACTTGCTTAGCACTGTTCTGAATCAAAGAAATTTCCGGGTCCAGCACAGCGGTGAGAAAAACAAGTTTGCAAACACACACACGCGCCTCACGGGGTCCCAGGTCATGGTCCTGAGAAGCATTTTCTGTTTGTAACCGCACTGAGACTGGCGTCTTTTCATTGGTCAGCCGATTGCACGGTCAACGCCAATAACGAAGACACACATACACACACAGGATACAGCAACACTCGGCCCTCAGAGGCACGGCACAGGCGAACGCCAACTGTTTTTGCAGACCTGCGGGACGGCCTGGAAGCAGGCCCGAGCGCAGTCCGGAGGGAATCGGCCGAGCAACGGCCGCAGGTCCCCCCGCCTCCCGCCGTCGGAGAAAACGGAGCGAGACACAAGCTCCTCGAGGGCCGCACGTGCCGTCGGTACGGCGGCGAGGAGCGCCTGCTCAAGGGCGGGGCGGCGGGAGTCGCAGGGAGGAGTCGGCGGACAGCGAGCATACACGGTCAAGGGAGCACAACAGTGACGCCAGTTCGAGGTGCGTGTGCATACAAGCATGCGTGTTCTTGGCCTTCTTCATTCGGAGGAATGACATTAACAGGTCATGCACGGAATTTAGCGGCGTTGCCAGGGCGCCGTAAATTAGTTTCAACGTGGAGCAGCACCGCAGTTGCTGCATGTGTGAGCAAGCCTCAAGAGTGAAACAACAGCTAGAACTGGGCAGCGTCTGCAGGCACCCAGAGAGAACAAAAGACGATCAACATTTGAGCAGCCTGGTCACCGCGAATATCGTGTTGTCACGAAAACACTCCGAACACACAGTTGTTGTGGTGCATATGTAGCTTGCCTGAAGAATAGAAGGAGCTACCTGCGGCAGAAGAGCTGGTGACACCGATGCCTGCACGGCAGGTACGGTAAGCCATAGGGAAGGGGGGATGGTAACATCACAGGCGCACCACGTAAGGCAGTGTATGCCCGAAAATGTGCGAACGCAATGAAAGAAGTTTCCCTACCGCAAGATTTGAGGCATACTGTTGTGGTATTGATTACACAGACAAAGCGGCCAAAGTCACACACGGCGAAACATACCGGAAACATCCTCATGACCCTCTACTCAACTTGCTACCCATCTCCTCGACGAGAAAAAGGGCAACCCCGCGAGCCCCAAACGAACGTGGGATCCTGTGTGGCACATCAGTTGATCAAACAAGCACAGCGGCCTCACGGCTGAGGAGATATAACCTAGACAGGGGTTTACCCTATCCACACAACATCGCGCGGGCGAAAACCACACCAAGATAGCACACGTACAACCCATGCTAGTACCTGCAATGCAGCCGAAGTCCAACCCCGACAGTACAACCAACACACCCACACGAAACGACAACAAAGCAAAACGAACACAAATACGTACCCCACGGTTTTTCACGATCTCTGTCAGGCCTTGGACGTACGGCACGAACAGCCTCACGAACTGCGACATCATTCCGGAGTGTAGCGCCGCCAGCACGCGCGAGGCGGCGGGCCCGCCTCTTCCCTCCGCGGCCCGGATGGCGGAGTGTCCTTTCGGAACACAACGTTCGAAGAAGAAGAAGAAGAAGAAGAAGAAGAAGAAGAAGAAGAAGAAGAAGAAGACAAGAAGGAAAAAAAAGGACGAGAGAAGGAAACACGAGAGAACAAACAGACAAGACACCCGTCAGACAATGCGGAGAACGACGACAAAGGGGCAGAGCACTACGACATAAGAGAAGTCGAGGAGACGTGGAATAGTCGACGCGTCGGGCCGAAAGCTTCTCAACGCTCTGCCGAAAACACACGCGGATGCCGTTGCGTTTTAGACGAGCAGAAGACTCGAGCAGCCCGATTTTTTTGTAGAGAAAAACTCAGCTTCTTGACTCCTACGTGAACCAAACCCAAACGTCCCGGTTCCAACGAACGCGACAAATGGGGAGATATTCCTCCACAAATTGCCCTAGGCCCAAACAACTGTGTTCGGGCAAAAGTCGCGTTCCGTCATACCGCACGGTAGGAGCGACAGCCACCCGTGCGCCTCAAACACCGCGGCGTGCACGCGGACGGGTAGGTCCATCAAAGGCAGCTCCAGACAAATCCGCTCCAGGAGCGGGCCACAGAGCGGTACCACGCACTCCTCGTCCTCCATCCTGCCGCTGCTCTGGGACGCAGAGCCACTACCGGAGGATGATGCCGACGGCGGCAGCCGCAAGGCGGAAAGCGCCGCTCTCCACGCCGCCCCCCCGTGCTCCCGGAGCACGAGCTGCACGACTCTCGCCGCTCGATCAACCACCGCCACGGCGGTGCTCTCGCCGGAGGCCCTTCCGCTGCGGTCGCCCGCGATGTCTGCGAGCCGTGGGCCCCACGACGGCACGCTGCGAACAGGCCACGATGGGTAGCACCAAGCGCCGCTCGTAGCAGCAGCAGCAGCAGCAGCGCTCGCCGCGGCAGCGTTCCAGGGCCAGCTCTCGGGTTCAAGCAGGTCGGAATCATCATCGCTCTCGCCGCCACCTGCAGAGCCGTTGTAGCACGTCTCGAGGACACCGAGCAGGGCTTTCGCGAGCGCCATTTGCCGCCTACCGTGTGCGCCGCGATTGTTCTCTGGTGCCACCGCCGAGAGCGAAGCGATTTCACGCGACAGGAAGCTTAGGACCGCGTCGGCCACGGGCAACACGCCCGCTGCCGCTGCTGCATCATCGATATGTCTCGCTGCCACTCCGGGGTGATCTGTTCCCCCCCCAATCCCCTGGTTTCCGTACACCGCGGTGCCCCAGCCTGTAGCACCGGATGGCCTATCGACAGCAGCCGCGGAGGACACCAGCAAAGGCAGCATCTCGAAAACCTTCTTCTGGATAGCCTCGTTGGGCAGCATTCTTCTCCCCGTTCCCCTGAAATCGGCGGTGTCCGCGCCGTCCCCGTAGCTAGTCTGACGCTCGAGGGCTTCGAGCACCTCTGACGGCTGCCGAGAGCTGTACTCCCACATCTCGGCGCCCAGGAGGCGCAGAAGAGCGGAGAGGCAGCCGCACACCTGACAGACAGAAAACGCGCGCGTTTTTCGGGAACGCAGGGTTGGCCCACAAGAACAAACCACGCCGTGACGATTGGCGGAAAAGGTGCACATAAATCTGGCAAGGGGAAGCTCTCTTTCGTCGGCAGGGACGAAACGGTAGCCGGTGGTCGGTCAGCATAGCGCCCATCGGGAGACCGAACGGAAGACTGTCCGAAGTAACCGCGGTTCAATCGTTCCTGCCGCCGGCCAAAGGACAACGCGACCGGTAACGCCGCCAACACCATCGGTAACAGCTTCCAAGGAGGAACAACCTAGACAACCCCCACCTCTCTTTCCTTCTCTGTCTCTGTCTCTGTCTCTGTCTCTGTCTCTGTCTCTGTCTGTCTGTCTGTCTGTCTCTCTCTCTCTCTCTCCTCTCTCTCTCTCTCCTCTCTCTGTCTCTGTCTCTCCGTCTCTCTCTCTCTCCTCCTCTCTCTGTCTCTCTCGCAAGACCAAGTTAAGAGTCCCGACAAAAAAAAATGAATCCCACACATGTCGAAGTTGGTTCGCGCTGGCTGTGCGGAATGGCCGTCGTCGATACGCAGCAGCACCCAACACAGAACCTCACGCGAAACGAAAGCCATGCATGACGACAGTGTCCGCCATCCCCCCAGCTGCTGATAACAAATTACGCAAACAGACGCGGGCCGATACATCTGCCACCGAGGAGGACACGCATAGACTGTACAGAGATTTGTGTTTTGGAATTAGCATTCAGAGTATTGTGCTTTTTTCCAGTTTTACCCGCTGGCACTGACGTATTTTCATTGGCCAACCTCTAGCCCAGTCTTGCTACGTAGTAGAGAAACACACACGTCTCCACCGCGGCCCGCCAGTCGGGGAGGGGCGCAGACTAGAACAGACTGAGTCTCGTTCATTTGCCGGTTAGCGCGGTCGATGCAACTGAAAGAAACACGCACACGATTACGTACTAAATATGTGTGCTTCGAACCTGCAGGTACAGGGAAACACCCCGGGGTCCGGGACCGTCGTCGAACTTCTGCAGAGCCAGGTCCACCAACGTTGGAAACCCATACGCCAAGAGCGGCGCCGCACTTGGCTCCAAGAGCTGAGGAACACCACACAGGGGGACAAGGGACATGGGAAGAGCCAACGAGTACGTTGAGAAAGGTGCTGGCAATAAGAGGGCGTGAGAGGAAACGGGCAGGGTCAAGCAAGGCCCTCGGAACATGAAAGTTACACTACGTCTGTCGACTTGTACTGCTGCCTTCACGCGTTTCCGGTCGACCGATTCAAACGTTCCCCGAAGAAAAAAGTGGTAACGGTTTTGTGCCCATGGTAATTCCGTGGAAGTCGTTTGCGAAGTCGTCCACAGAGTGCGTGTGAATCACGCTGTGTCCCACGATTCGAGACACAATCATACAGATCCCATTTCGATACGGTGAAGCACACAGTGGTGTTCGAGGTTTT
This sequence comes from Ectocarpus siliculosus, assembly GCA_000310025.1. Classification (NCBI taxonomy): domain Eukaryota; class Phaeophyceae; order Ectocarpales; family Ectocarpaceae; genus Ectocarpus; species Ectocarpus siliculosus. Next base: position 1,300,167 of record FN649746.1, read on the forward strand.
AAACCTGCAACGCCACGTGCAGTCCGCTCCAATGCAACCGCTCCCCGTCGCTGTCCGGATCAGACCCGGATGCCGTCGGGTGGGCGCCGCCGCTGCTCAGGCCTCGTTCGAGTACGGGAACCCAGCGGTCGATGACGGGGCTGAACGTCCCGTGTAGGCAGGGGGAGCGGAAACCCGTCGAGGTGGCGATAGTTGAGCGACAGACAAAAGGAGAGGGGGGGAGGTGAGGACCATGATAAAACAGATCGATTTCAATGTTTTTTTACTGTTAATGATAGTCTAGAAAAGTGCAAGTCGAAAGTAATTTGCTGTGTGAAATTCCCACTGAGAAAACGTGTACGGCCCGCAGCAACTATATAATACGACGGGCTGAAAGAATATCAGTCGGATACGTGCGGTTTGAGATGTACCCCGTATCGCACACTCGTGCAGAAGAACCGCCTTCTCGCGGGAATCACACGGTACGGTACGACGGTACGGTACGGCACGGTACTTCTCTCCAAGGCGGCAGCAAACACAGAAAATACACTGCTCGACGTTGCACGGGGCTCCGGACTGGCGCATAACCCCCCAACCCACCCGGCCGTACCGTGATGCGTGGCCAGCCGTTTGGCAGCATGAGGTTTTCGTGAACAACTATCTCCCACTGCATCTGTACTACAACATCGCAAGAGCAGGAACGGTGCTTCGACATACAACGGGTCCGAGGCCATTTGACTGACGACATCACTTGATCCTATCCCCTCCCCCCCACAAAGCCATCTTTGGCAAAAGTAGGGTAAGTAGGAAGGAACGATTGGTCATGCGTGATCGGTCCTGTTATAACAATGCTCCGCCCTCTCGACGGCGCGCGGTCAACGCTCTGCCAACGAAGACATGCAAAACACGAGTACCCCCCCCCCCCAAAAAAAAAAAGACTCCGCGTTGCCCCATAGTGAGCACTGATGCCACGCGCTTACCTCAGCACCTCCACGTACTCCTTCGCGCGGATTCCTCCGGCCCTCCTCGCCATCGACTGCGCCCAGGCTCTCGTCGACGCCTCCCTGTGCACCAGTAGGGTCAGCACGCCAGGCCAGTGCTGATTCCATTCTTCCCCTGAGAAGACCCCCTCGCCGGAGCTGGTAACCTGAGCTCTCGAATGGGGGCGGGCGGCGAGGAAACGGCGAGCGTTCAGTCCGCGGCGAAACACAAACGGCGGGGGAGACGATGGTCCAAGGGAATGGGACGGTGAAACGTCAGCAATACAACACCGGAGAGTGGTGCAATATCGAGTAGAGACTGCCTATCAATGACGATAAATCAAACAAACCCAAGTTCGCGAAGAACGGTTGAGGTTTTCATCAAAGCATAAACACACAGGGATGATTTTGGTGGAGACTTTATCCCAAATATTCAAGGCGTCCTTCTGCGTGGCCGTTGTCAACCCCCACAAGAGCCCAAATGGACGAGAAGGAGCAGTCAAGCCCGTTTTCGTCTCGAGAAGAATGAGGTTTCTCTTCCCGTCGTTGTCTCAAGGGTTCCCCCTCGCCTCCACCTCTGCGCCACCGCATGCTACCGAAGCGACACTGCCGCTTAGGAGGTTCCCGGGCTATTCCGTGCACAAAACAACTGCCAGCAACCTCCCAACAGCAGTACCTGCGAAAGGGCCGCCAAGAAGGCTCCTTCTATCCCACCGTCCTCCAGCAGCTGCGAGTAGGACAACACCTCCCAGAACGCCAGGGTGCCATCCACCCCGAGAGGGAACGACGAAGAAGCAGTGGCAGCAGCCCCCGTGGTTTTGCAGGCTTCGCCGTCGACTCCTGCTAACCCTTGTCCGGTCGCTACCGTCCCGGACCCCGCCCCGTCCGATCGCGCCGGTATTCCGGCTGGCGCTTTCCCGGTAGAGCGGAAGGAGCGTTGGAGCCGGTCTCGGTCATGTTCGAGGACCGCCGCTTCAAGCCTCTGGGTCTCGGCGGGCCTGGGCAGCCGGACGGAGATAAGAACAAGTTACTATTGCTGTCGGGTATCGTGGGGGGCCGGGATGCCAGGCTGTTTCCCTCATATGTACTGAGTGTCATTATAAGCCGCTGTTTTTTCCTAGGAACCCCAGCATTGGTTCGTTGACTGGGAGCGTTCCAGGCGTGTGCTCTGTTGTGCGACACCAACACGAGGACTTACAGTAGCACGCCACACAAACCGAGTGCAAAAGTAGACCATTCCCACAGAAGAACCCAACCATTTCTCCATCACATTTCACCAACACTCACGTGATTCCTTCGTAGGCGCCGCAACTTGGCCGTGCAGATGTGCACGCGAGGTGTGGCGATCATGCCTACGGCGACTACAGTTTTTCCCATTATTTGAATTAAATCAGCGCTCACACACGGCGTTTCTTACAAAACTAAAATAACAATCGCCGATGTACGCGTACCGTTCTTCCTCCGAGAGCAGCCTCGCCAGTACAGTTTCCTTGGCGGCGTGGTAACGGCGGAGGCAGCGCTTGCACGTGGAGAGTTGGAGGCTCACCGTCTGCCAAACAATACCTACCCCGGTGAGGCTGTCCGAGCTGGACAAAGGGCGGAGGTGTGGGGACAGGAAGAGGTTAGATAGATCTCCTATGGACACGTTCGCTGTGACGGGGCTTCAGATCCTGTAGACCAAAGAAGCTCATCCATGCAAGGGGATTTGTCTCCTCATCCCCAAGAAGCTATGACGCGTGAAGCGAAGATCTCTCCAACCACCCGCGTGCATCCCTGCTGTACCTGGTTGTGCTGGTGTCTGAAGTCACCGGCGCGTACGGCAGCCCTTCGCTTTCGCACCCACCATCCAACGATAGCAGCATTTCAGCCATGGCATCTGGATACCTGCCAGGAGAGGAAGTGTGTATTGATTGCAGTTTGCCTAATGCTTAGTATTATAGTGCACACACCACGTCGTAAGGGAGCACGAACAACGGCGGGATTTCGATTATTTTGCCGGTGAATTCAAGACGAGCGTGTGTCCGAAAAACCGAAAACGACCTTCTGGTGAGGAGCCCTTCGTTAGATGAAGCAAGTTATCAAATTATCAATATAATGCATGACTTCGAAGTATATTGTAGCGACGTGTGCTACCTTGTGCGTGATTGCAGGATGCTCTTCCGCATTTCTCGAAGTCAGTCAAAACGACGATTGAATATCCGTGTCCCTCGCTAACATGTCCGGTGTACTGCTGTATGCGGGGCGACACCTACAAATGTATGAGAGCGGGCACTGCCGCGTGCATGCTAACGTTCAGTACCATTTACACTTGGACAAAGTTGCCTGGTGCATGGACAGCAGTGCCGTTACCCGCCATGGGACACCGTGGAACCATAGAACACCACGGGACACCACGGTGCCCAATGGCACACCGCGGGACGCCATGGCGAGCCATTGGATACCACGGCACACCGTGGCACGCCATGGGACACAGGGGGATGTCATGGTACGCCATGGCACATGATTGGACACCACGGCACACCATGGGACACCACGGTGAACAATGGCACACCATCATGCACCATGGCACACCGTGGGCCGCCATGGGACACCATGGGCCGCCATGGGACACCATGGGATGCCATGGGATGGGACGCTGTGGGACACCACGGTGCACCATGGCACACCGTGTGGGACGCAATGGGACATGACGACGGGTTTAAGCACAGAGTCAGAAGTCATGAGACACTTCCCGACGCCATGAGACGCCATGGACCACCGTGGGACGCCATGGAGAAAGGGTGAACCATGGCACACTTGTGGGACGCCGTGGGATACCACGGTGCACCATGGACCGTGTAGATGTGTGCCATTTATTTTGTTCCCCCCCAACCAGGCCATTCCAGCGAGTCTTTGATAGGACCACAAGTCTCCAACCAAGCCGGGCACACCTGCTTCTTTTCACTACTGTACCCCTTCAGAGAGAGAGAGAGAGAGAGAGAGAGAGAGAGAGAGAGAGAGAGGACGAGTATTCGAGTATGCATATGAAAGTTTGCAAGCTACAGCAGTGTGCAACCAACACTACATGTTTCTCTAGTTACTGTATGTAAGTACAGGGACGATCATTTCTCACCTGCACCACCAGTGCTCCGGATGCCTGAGCAGCAACTCGGCCACGGCCTCAAACGGAAAACCGAATCCCTGGGCACTTCTGTGCAGATCATCATACTCCTGCTCGAAGCGAGAGATGGCGGCCTCGCAGCCTGCTGCTGTAAGGTCTATCGTGTCGGTCGCGAGGTCGTGCTGCTGCTCCTGCTGCTGCGGCGGAATCTCCGCGTCCTGCTCGCCTTGGGCAGGTTGCTCCTGGCTGAAAATCTCCTCATCGCCGAGTTCTCCTTCCTCCAGGTTGCTCTCATCGCTTTGGCCGTCGACGCTTATCACCTCAACATCCATGGCATATCCTAATAGCAGAGGGACCACCAGCACACGTGCAAATCCCGCCGTTCTAAACCGCGCTCGCCGAGGTGTGCTGAAGGCTACAGTCCCGTGAGGATCTACGAAAAAGAAAAGTCAACGCAGTGCGCTGTCATGCCCCTAGTTTTCTCGGCTGGAGCTAAGTCTTCGAGTGCAACAAGAGATACTATCGTCCATGCAACTGCACTCGCCCTCTCTCTTTCTCCCTTTCCGCATGACTTCTACTCTCCGGCACGCAGTGACCCGAAACAACACGGCAGCTAAGATGCGCCGCTCTTACTACGTCGTACACCAACATCTCCGAAAAAATGAAAAAATGACTCATGTTCGTGTATGTGCCGGTTTGTTGCACACACGACCATCTCTTCCACACTACCCACCAACAACAAGAGAGATGCCGCCATTATACCAGCCATGGTCGGCAATGCTGCTTTCTAGCTTGCTCGTGTCCGCCCCTTTCGGTTCCGGAGTCATTGGGTTCAGCACGCCCTCTCTGTTCCGAGCAAGCTCCTCCTCAGCTGGAGGGCGCACGTACGCCAGGCGGAGCAGGTCCTGGAAGCAACGCCCAGAAGGACGAAAGACGTCGTCGATACCGAGTATGTCTTTGCCAGCGGAGGGTGGGCCAACGAGCAGGAGCCGGGCAATCGGACTTGGCATGGCATCTCTCTTCTCATTGGCCGTGGCCCCAACGCCTGGTCTTGGGCTTGACCCTGTCCGCAAGGTAGAGGTTGGGATCTCAACAGCAGTACTTGTATAAGCCCGAACTTGGCCAGTGCCGTACATGCGGTGGCTGCTCCCAAGGCATGGATCCAAGAACGAGTATTACGCACCTAGGCACAAGCCACGTAGCTTGATAAGTAAGCGCTGAGAAGTGGTTCATGCAACATCTTGCCAGCAGAACACGAACTGCTGTGGGTCAACTTTGTTTCGGTGCATACTTGGAATACAGTGTAGAGGAGTACACACAGCAGTAGATTACAGCACATTCCAATCGGCAACGGTGAGCCAGACCGCGGTCATCTTGGGAGGAAGTGCAACCTTTCGTGCCTGCACAGGCATCTTCGGTTATGAAAACTATCGAAACGCGCCTGCTGTTGGAACCTCCCGCGCTGCCATAACGCAAGCTGGCCATCATGATTGGTCTCTTGTTGCCTCGTCTTTCGACGATGGATTTGAAGTGCCTATTTAGGGTGGCATGTTTCGAGGTCGTATCAATGAGCTGGGTGATGGCGACAACATGAAATGCTACTTGGAATGTTTGACCAGAAGAGTACTTTTCCATCCCATCCCCATCCCATTCCCATGCGATTTCGATGGGAGCACCATCCCACCACTTCACGGGAACCGATCGGTTTCCCCTGCAGATCGTTACACGGTGCCCGTTACTTGTGATCAATATTCATCCGCCAGGTACAAGAGCAACTACGCATCCGAGCACAGGAGGAGTTCGACAACGTAGAGGCTCTTGCTTCACCAGAGGGAGGCAAGACCATCCAGCCTGTTCTTGCTCTGGTACCTATCATCACGTGAGCTTTGTACACCTTTCCTGCATCTCCAACATGTCCCTGAGAAATCGTTGAACTGTTCGTTCTCAGCAGTTTGTAAGCGACCAATTGAGGCTACGACAGCGGTATGTGTCGACTTGGGCCGTAGATTTTGGACAGGTGGAGGCGTCGTGCTGCGTTATATGCAATATCATATCTGCAGTTGCCCGGTTTCTCCCCCCCAAAACACTTGATGTAGCTTGAAACACGAAATAGGCATCACTACCTGAAGACTACGGAACAGGAGGTTTTGTAGAAATGTAAGAGGCTTTTGTTTTCTGCAGAGACGACTAAATGCGTTTTGCTATCATTCCCCGAGAGGACTTCAGGACGGCGCCATGTGTGTCTAGATTCGTGGTTCAAACACACACGTTTTGTTTTTTTTCGGATGTTGTTTAAGGTTGGTATGGGTTCATTGCTGTCGTTGCCAGTGATGCTCCATGTCTTGAGCTAAAGCAATAACCAATCCAGCCGCGCTTCCTCGCACAGCAGGCTTGAGCCTCGAAACAATCACTGTTTCTGGCCGAAAGGACGTTTTCGCATGGGGCAGTGGTAGAGGATACAACGTATGCGGTGTTTTAGCACACACTTGGTCTACACAGCCGGGAGAGTGTCAATGTCCACTTATACGGTGTTTTTGTCAGGCTGACGCTGTTGCTGCGATGCCGGTCGCCCTCTCACCCAACCATCCTGAAGACTAAATATAATTTAAAGTCTCATTGTCGCGTGTGCTTGTCTCGTTCCCCGCGCGCCTCAAACGGCAAAGGCTTCGACTGCAACTGGACGAGGTCGAGAACAATCTCAAAGACCCACGGCGGTTCGGAGCCGCGTTGACCATCCTGCAAGCTCAAGACTTCCAGAAGAAAGACATCAAGCGCGTGTTCAACGCGTACAGCGACAACATCTACTACTTGCCAGATTCGGACCGGGAAAACAAGTACCTCCAGGGCGGGGCGACGCCTTCCAGCCGACAAACGCTGCAGTATCTCCTCCGAAACGACGTGATCGACAACGTCGAGGCTCTCACTGCGGAGATCGCTTATCTAATCAGAGAGAGGGAGTCCGGGGGCGAGGACGGGAGCGAGGCAGACACCGATGAGAAGGACTTGAGGATGTACTTGGGGAAGTGCAAGCAGGGCTTCGACAAGTACCTGGGCATGGTGCTGCAGAACGAGATCGACGAGGCAACAGACATGGCCAAGGTGGCCTTGGCCAGCAAGAGAAGGGGAAACGCACCCGCTCCCGCGAAAATGCCTCTGTAGCAAGCTTGTTTGCTAGCGAGAACTGGGGGAGTTTGTTCGATGCTTCTAGAAACCAGTAGAAAGGTTCTGTATCGTGCTCTTTCCGTCTAGACGGTCTCCCGCCAATCCATCATCGGTAGCTATAGAGCGGTGGGATGTAGCCCTGTTGTGTTGATGGGTGTAACTGTGCTGAGTGCATGTTGTCAACCTTGCAGTTGAACATAAAGTATAAAAAGGCTGCGACTACAAGCTGGGCCAGCCAAGAAGCTCACTTTCGTTGTTTCGCGTCGCACGCTGCCAATTCCGCGAGTTTAGGCTTGAAATTTTGTGGCTACACTTGGAAGACCATCGAGGATGCGCCGGTGCCAGAATTTTTCGAATCTGAGTTGATTTGGGTATTGAATGCTCAATTGGCGGTGTAGTGGGAGATGGTTCCGGTACTGAAATCAGTATTAAAAAAGTTTTACAGATTAAGCCGAAAATTAGTTACCTGGGAGCATTGCCAGAACAATGATGGTAGTTACAAGGCTCAGGTCGTCTTCCATCAAAAGTTATGGCTTCGTAAAAGGTCCTATACAACACCCAAGTGCGAAGGTGTACCGATTCTGGTAAAAGTCAATCGACGGATACCCTGCGAATCGGGTCCTCCTTAACACTCTCCACCCACAGAATTTACCCTCAACTGGGAACCTCTTGTGGCCAGGACGGGTAATTCGATGGAAGTGTCACAAGGTTCTTTATAGGATCGATTCCAAGAGGTGTTCTCAGGACTGACACACAATGCGTCCATGGGAACTGTCCAAGTCAGGAGAAAAAAAACGTGCACCCAAGGAGATTCGAACCAGTATCCAGCTGACGCCATAACGAAGGTGTACCGATTCTGGTAAAAGTCAATCGACGGATACCCTGCGAATCGGGTCGTCCTTAACACAAGATACTGAGCGAAAGTGAGGATATCGCGATTTCCGAGCCGGTTTTTACAAATTGGAACCTGAAATTTTGATATGTGATTGGGAGTGGTCTTACAAATGCCCCCGAGTCAGGTGCCGTTTTTTTTTTTTTTTTTAAGCCACAAAAACCCCGATGCTAGGATTCTCAGTTATTGAATATAGGGATACCTCGCCAAAAAAAAAAAAAAAACGGCACCTGACTCGGGGGCGTTTGTAAGACTGTTTCCAATCACATATCAAAATTTCAGGTTCCAATTCGTAAAAACCGGCTCGGAAATCCCTTCTAACCATTTTGTTGACTTCTTGGCTGGCCCAGCTTGTAGTCGATAGGTTTGTTCGTGATAAAGACTAACGCGGTGTACCTCGTCAATGATCTTGGAAGGTGAGTACCAACGGAGTAGCGTGTATCATGCACTTGAAAAGCTGAAAAGTCTCTAGAAGACGTGTTGGAAATCTGTGTTATTGTGAAGACGGAAGAACAAGCGTACCAACCACAATCCGGCGGCACCTGTCGTTTGAAAATATAAAAAGGACAAAGCTTTGTTTGGAGTCAAGCCGCAATTCTGCCAGACGCGACAAAGTCGAGCGGCCACGTTGCAGACAATTTACCGGGTAGACCCATGCATATCCTTCATGTCTTTCTTTGGCGACTGGCTTAGGTCATTGTAGACAAGAAGCGAGAAGTCGGGGGTGGTCTCAAAAACGAAACAGTCGCGGGATGCACGAGCACGTGGCGCGAGTGGCGCTCCGACCCCGCCATTGCGAGGAACTCGTCCGTTTGACGGCGTTGACGTTTTATCTTGCGCATATTCCGGACGAAAAAAGGGTGCCATTCAAGGCGGGGACTCAGAAGTTCCTGAAGTCTGTTTAGTGCGCGTTTCCCCGCCCGCCTGTACACAGCACGAGCGTTGGGCCAGCCATGGTCACGTAGCTCTATTCTGGGCGCCCGGTGGCGAATCTTCTCCGAACCCGTCGTCATCTTGTTGTTGACAACAGGGTAAACCGATCACCCCACCGAGGTTATTCACAGCGCACACAGGACCGGTGACACTGCTCCTCGAAGCTTGCCCACTCTCGGTCCTTCTGTCCCTTAGCGCCCGGCGCCAGCTTTAGCCTCCGCGCAGTTTACAGCCGATATGTGCCGCTGTTGGCCTTCATCCACTGCTCAAAGTTTTCTTCTGAGGCCGTGGTCAACAGCCACCTGTGCTCGCCGAAGTCGGGAACGACGCCTCTCTCGACCATCAGCGTCGCCCTCGGGCAGATGCGATAGTCGAGGCTGTAGCCGAGGAGGCTCGGTGTGGCCACCACGGCGGCTCGAATGTCGGCAACCGATGCCTTCAGGGTCGTGCGGAAGAAGCAGAACTTCGGCGCCAGATTCTTCGTTTGGCTGCATCCCAAGAGGCTGGGATATCTGGCGACCATTTGTATCACCTGCCGGGAGGAACCGCACAGTGTCATGTGATTGACGAGGATGAGAGCTCAAAGGGTTATTCGTTGAGGGGGGCGTGAGGTTTTTGTTTGAAACACCCTCGGAGAGTTTAGAACACCCCTGAGGGTACAAACCAAGAGTGAGATTTTACCAGATGACCCGTCCACCAGACACCCATGCTTCGGAGGCGAAACGTCGCCATATTCCCACCATGAAGTACGCACAAGGAGTCGGGAGGAGCAACGGCTGCAAACACACCACACCGCAGCAGGCGTGGGGTCATGCAAGACACCACAGGATTTGCCATGCGCCACGCTTCCCAATCGTTTATTTGTTTATGTACCGTGGAGCATCACAATCTCGACCTGCGGTGCTCCCTGCAAAAACAGAAACGTCACGCGCGAGTGAAACACTAACACTTGCTCTCCGATTGCGTCGGACCCTCTTGCTTTAAAAGGCAAGCATCATCCCATTAAGAGGTTCAAAGCTTTCGCGCGACGCCAAGCGTTCACCAGGGAGTCACCTCGTCGGGTGAAGCTCTCAGCTCCTTCTGCAGCCACTCGAGCATTGGAATTACTTTCTCTTCGATACTGTCTGCGCGAAACCAAAGCAAGGTCGTACGGGCGAGGAAGGCAGCACGGCAGCTTTGGGTTGACGCTTGTAGCACACAAGTCGGCCAAAGAAGGTTGTGCGAAAGGGTAGGACGACAAAACGCGCTTGCGTTGGGGGGGGGGGGCGAGAACGTTCCAAGTTCATCGCCTAACGGTGTGCCCAGATCGCCTTTTCACACGGTTTTCGCAAGGTTGAGGCAACCGTATTTCCCGAACGCGGCCCACACCTCACTGCTGTTCAGGCCTGCCGAGAGGGCAAAAGGTCATGAATTGGTTCAGACATGCTGCGAAATATTGAGCACAACGAACACCAACACAACCTTGCTCTGGTGCGTAGCACAAGCAGCAGCACGCAGTCCTTTGGCGGGACAAGGATGCGCGGCCGAGCGGGAAGATAGCAAAGGCAGCCAACTATCCAGTGCCCCCAGTCGCGACAAAGCACTCACAGCTGAAAGTTTCGGGATGCAAAAGCACCATCTTGCAGACCTCTTTGCGGCTAAGCCCGAGCGACTCCAAAAACCTGCGACAGTAGGGTGGTTAGCACGACTAGAGAAATAAGCCTGCAGTTATCCTGTTGGCGAATCAGGTTTCAGTGACCCTTTCTCTATTGCGCCTTGGCCTGCCCCAGAAGCATGCGTTCAATACCCAAGCTGACGCCCATGGGATATTGGTTGATTACTCCAAAGATGGAGGTGCTCAAATTTACGGCAGAGCATACCGATGAGTCTTGGGAGCTTTCCCTTGGCAACAGACATGACGCACAGAACGCACCTAGCCGTGTCCTCAATGTTCTCATCGGGCTTGAAGCTGAAAAGCTGCGGTAGTCGGACCACCAATCGCGCCACCTGTATACAAAGTGCGAAACAACACCGCGCAAAAGTTCCGGGCATGGGATCGTGATTGCTGCAGAACCTCAGGTCATTCGTGCGAGACGGCAGTCGACGTGGGTGCTGAATTGCAGCAAACCACCGCTTTTGTGGGCAAAATCTGAAACAACATTTTAAGTGAAGACATGCAGCGACAGCATCTGTGTCGCGCCTTACGGGCGCAAGACGGGCGCGAGATTCACTAGCTCGGTGACGATATTGCTATCAACAGATTCCAACCGAACGACCCCGGGCGTACACATTGGTAATCTGTTGCCGCTGGTACCATCATCGGGCAACATCCCCAAATGGGCGAGACAGGGTACACTCGAGGTGCACACACTACAACTGCTGTTGCTCCGCAGTACTCGGTGCCCGGCAACCATTGGTGCTCTCGATGTCAACAAGAAACGGCGGGTGACTGTTCGTTTCTGGTTCGGGGCTAGCCTCCCAAAAGAGACCAAACGATACTGCCTAATCAGTGTCAGGGCAACCGCTCGATGAACGTTGTGCACCACTCTACCGCAACCCCTAGCTCCTTGCCTTATCGCAACTCTCATTTTCTCATGGGAAAAAAGAGGCAGCAATGGCGCTTACCTCCCGAGTGTCCATCCCCAGGTATGATCTGAACCACTCTACCAGGGGAGCGTAGCTCCCCTTCTCGCTATACCCGAACAACCTGGGGAACTTTAGCAGCATCTTCACGAGTTTCTTCTTGCTGAGGCTGAGAGTCTCCGACTTGCGCGCGAAACGATTCCAAACATGCGGACACCGTGCGGGTTGATAGCGGCAGCTGGCAGAAATCCGTTGGTCGGGATGTAGCGATGACGTTTGAAAAAGCGCAGCGAGAGGTTTCAAAGAGCATGTCGGTAGCCTTAGCGTACGCTCGAATCGTACGCGCATATCTTTTGAGAAGCTGCATGGAGAGGGGGAGTCCTGACATAGGGTTTAAGCCAGATCTCTAACTTGCGTTGTCTTCCTGCGACGACTCGGGTGTGGCATTGTACAAGCAGCACGCACGTTATAGTTGGCATCATCTTGAATGTCGTAAATAGTTGGACAACCAAACTCACCAGCCAGGAACATCGATCCACCGCTTGCTGTCGAGGCATGAACAGGAGTTGCGGGTGCCTCGATATCAAAGAGCGAATGTTTGCCTTAGACATGCGAAACTCCACTCTGAGAAAACCCTGTTTCATGCGGTAGGGCACAAGGTCAAGATGGTAAACATGCGGGGTGGTTCGCGATGTTGCGGCTACTACAGCACTGCTGCGCGTCAAATGCTGCTGATGATGTACACATGACCCGCACGCAAACGCAACAAGCTTAGGAGCAGTGGCAGCGATTGCTAAGGACTGTTTTGCTTTGAATTGGAAGTGTCAGGGTTTTACTCATCTCATCGACGTCACCTCCTCGTTTACGCCAGTCTACTCTTCTCCATCAACCATCTGTGCTTTAAGAGCCGAGGTCACCCCTTCATTCAACAGACCGGGGCCGCTCCGTCGAAATCCAACCTTGGTCCATGCCTTCATCTTCATTGCAACAAGGATTTCGCAGATTCCTTTTCGGAACACTTTCTAGAACGCTATTGCAGGAGGACTACGTTGTTTCCCACCCGAGACAATCCTCAAAGGGGAGAGGTCGGGTAGGTGTACCAACGGGGTCGAGGCCAAGGTATGTAGACTTGAGTGCTACCTATGACAGTGTTGCAGCTCTTCGAGCCAAATGGCTTAGTTTTGGAGCTCCCTTTCCCCTATTTTTGGCACACGACCTCCCGTTGCCTGCCTCTCTCCTTTCCCTCACCAACACAGAGTCGGTTTGCCCATTGGCCAGCAGGTCGAGCCTTTGGTCGAGGAGGTTGCGGCGTGACGCGGATGTGAGCGCCCCTCGCAGCTTGTCTATCTCCCGTTCGGAGAGGCCCAGCCATTCCCTGACGCTCCGCGAGTCGGTCTTCCAAGGCGAGGCGCCGAGATCCGTTGCTTTACCCCCCATGGACAAGCTGCTCTTCTTGCCTGGGCTAGAACTTGACAACAGGAGTTCATCCTGTAACAGCAGCATTGGCAGGTTCAACTGCTGCAGCCACCGAGGTCGATTCCTGCAGTCACTATTCAAAATCCCTAGACTTGCTGTATACGATGGTGGCCTTGGTGGGACAAATGCATCCACGGCGTATATCTTCGATGGCCCGCCACCGTCGATGCTGACGAACAACAGTAATAGCATGGTCTTCGAAACGCATATTTTGCCATTCATGGCTATGCTGCTGTGCTGTGGCGCTGGCATTTGCTGCTGGCACGGGGTTGGGCGGGCCAGCGAGGCGAGAGGTTGGAGAGAGGTGCAGTGGGGGGCTCACAGAGGAAAACGTATTCCCGGGCGGTGGGTATACCCATACACCCCCCCCGTGATGTCAAACCACGCACAGGTCAGTGAGGTAGGTCCTGCCTTGGATTAGCTTTCGTTTCCCCAAGCACAGCGGACAGCAGGAGTGAAGGAACAACACCGACAAGGGAACCAAGCGCAAGGTCAGTCAATCGTCGATGAATGTGTACCTGGTGTTTTACGCTCCTGGAAACAAGTTTATGATTTTTGGCCGGGACGGATGACCCTTCTTTTTTTTTTTTCCGACCGAAAGGTCGGAGCAGCGAAAAACACTTGCTTGCTTGTGGACAAAGGGGTGAAGCGATCACACTTACGTGATGTGAGGTGGTATGTACGTTCAAGCGACCGTACTGCTCGTCATCTCTGACTTCCTGCCATTCGTCTTGTTGGCCTGATTGTGGCCGTTGTAGGGTGCGTCGTACCCCCCGCCAAACCTATCCCTAGGAAAGTTTCCGCAGACAAACAAGAACGATTGTCTGCATGCACACAACAGCAGGAGGCGGTAGGTAATTTGTTGAGTGTGTGCGTATTCCATCCCATCCTCGTGTCTTTTGCTGGGCGCGCCGGACTATTACAGCTTGCGGCATGTGTTTGACGCACTAGCCCGGGTCGCGCAGGAGGAAGGCATACATTGGAGTGTTGTTTCTTCTCCGCCTTTTGCGTGCTGTGCTTTCCCTCACGAAAGGGGCTGTTCAGCACCCCTCGTTCTGACACGACTCGTCTTGACTACTCTGAACTCCTGTGGAACGCTATTTTTGTTGCAAGCATGCGTCTAGATGATTTCGAGTTTTTTTTTCGTTTCAGAGAAAAAAATAGAACGCGACAACAGCAACCGCATGCGATTGTCTTTTTAGCTCTCTGGCGGATGCGACGGGAGGAGTATTGACAACCTGGCTACAAGGCCGACACCAAAGGACTCGCTTATGACATCATGCCTGACACAAGCTGGTGAACAGGTCAATGTTTATCAGGTGCTGCCTGACACGAGTCCGCCCGTATCTCACCGGCGCTGTCTGTCTCACGTTGGGGTACAGAGCTCAAGAAGGTTTTGTATCCAAGACACGCAAATGGTTGTGAGGCTGGGCTGTGGGGGGTAGAGAGCCTTGGTCGCCTCTCTTGCAATGGCCGCCTCTCCCTGTCGTGTGAAGTGCTCCATCTCTAAGGGTTAAGGTTTTGCCTACTACATATTGGTATGGAGTATGTTCCACATGGCAAATGTTCTTGGGTCTGTCGACCGCTCTCTCGCATTCTCGGCGAACAACGGCACAGATAATCTGGCTCTGCTGATCGCCTCTCATATTGTAGACTATTAGGAAAATAAATGTGCATACACACACAGAAAGACTTGTTTATGAGCGAGTCTTGTACTGCTCTATTTGTAGCAGTAGCTCTGCTCATGATGGCGGATTTCATTACAACAAGCACGTTGGTGCGGGCAAATATATTCCGCTAATCACGCGCCCACGACCCCCCCCCCCGTGCCCATCTAACACGGGGAATGTTGGAGATATAATATCGTTTTGCGCGAGTGGTCGCTGTCTACCATCGGCACGGCAATTGTCGGTTCAGGTCCCACCGCCGATGCCACTGACGCCGCTTATTTTTGGTACCGCTGCTGGGTGCGCACCGGCTTGCTTCGCAGCAGTTTGGGTCTACTGACGACCCTTTGTGAATGTTTCTCTGAACCATGTTCCGTTCCGCCACCGCCGTTATGACGACATCATCGTCAGTTACATCCCTCCCCGAACGTCAATCTATTGATCTGTCCCGACGACCGAGCCTGGCGGGTAGATCGATCTCCTGAGGCGAGGTGGCGCGGCGCACACATTTACGGAACACACTCTTTCGTTGAGGCCTCTGGTCAGGCGGTCGTTGGCGCGGTACTGCCCAAAACTTTCATAAGCTTGCAGCAACGACCCGCCACTTGTTTCGAAACAATCAGGAGTTTATTTTTCTTTTTTTGCGCAGCAGCTCTCTCGCTCTCTCTTTTTATACGAGGTGGGGGAACCGACAGGAAATATCCAGGGATTCGTGTGGTTTTGGGTCCATACTTTTTCGTGAGCATCGAACTCTCGATGTCTTCCCTAAATACCTACTTTTTATAGTACTGGGCTCCGTTACGACCGCCCCACCGCTGCCTTGTGTTTCATACTTCTATGCGTACGACGCACCATAATTTCATCATTTCTCAAGCGGCGGCGTGGTCTTTTGCTCCTCTCGTAAGAAACTACAAGTACGAAACACAGGGGCAGCGGTGTGGTGGTCGTAACAGCGCTAGACTACTCGTTTTGTTATAATGTCTCTGTTGAGACCGCCCCGTCTTGATTTTCCCCAGCCATTGGTGTGCCGACATGAAGCGTGAACTGTCGCTCATGCGTACCTACCGCATAGCTAACGCGTACCGTAAATGATCAGAACAACGCGCCACCCAGATCACGGCGGAGGCATTATGCATATATACCACTGCTGTCATCTGGCACTGCCCACGACAGCTGCAGCGAGATAGAAATTTCGGGGAGCGAGCTTGGGTTGAATGTCCAGGCTGTGTCCCGTTGTGCCAATCACAGGAGTTTTGTGTGCTAGTGTGTGTACCCTTATTCTATCCTTGCCCAGATATTTGTGTGCAGATACCGATCTATCCAATCAGCTCGTTCCCTTCTCCTGTCTCCGCTACAAACATTGTCTCTTGTCGCTTTGTAGATGTCGACCACATTTCTGAGATGCATCTGCATACCTGTACCTCCCCGACGAAACGCAGCCAATGCGATGAATCTGTGCGCGATATTTCTGTAGCAAAGTTTGTGACCACGGAAGGCGTCCGCGTGAGTTGGACCAGTACTGACATTAGGAGGTACTGAGCGGAGACCGGAACGGTTTTTAATGTGAAGACAATAACATTAGTCTTTCTGTGTGTGTTTTTATTATTCCTTAACAATGGGTATCGGGTTGAATAGTTTCGGGCATCTGCAGAGTGGGGAGATGCAAAATCGCCCGTTCTCTTCTGGTGACTTTCGGGAGCGCGAAGGAACAGTCATTTTCTGTTGACAATGCTGTACTCCAACGCCCCCGGCTACACGAGGAAAAGAGGCCGTTGTATTTTCTCGCAGTTATGCGTCCTTGTTGAGTGTTTTTTTTCTATCGCGCCCTTCATGATCTTGAGAACAACGCAATGAGCAAAAAACGTTATTGGAAATTTAACGCTTTACCAGCAGGGGAACACAACAGCAGCAGCAGGCCGGAATGAGCTCGGGACAGGCGGGGGGGGGTCCCCTCCTCCCCAATGTCGACAGTAGGGGGGCAGCGGGAGGTGCGGTGGAACACATGAACATCGACGGCGCCATGGCGGCACCATCGGGAGGGGTGGCGGGATCGGGGCAGGCGAGGGGCGGGGGGGGGGCGCCCGACCGGGCCGTAGTATCGGTGTGCGACTTGTGCAACATGCGGAGGGCGGACTTGAGGGGTCCCTGCGGACACAAGTACCACGCACGTGAGTTTAGTAGGCCCACATGCCCATATCGTTGGGCTCCCGATCCTGATTTTTATCAAATGTTCCTGGTTGCTGGGTGGTGTGAGAGTCTTTGAGTTTGGCGATTCTTTTTATTGTACGAAATTTTGGCGTTTTGCCCAGACCCACGGAATCGAGAGAGAGAGTGACGTTATACCATGCCACTGATAGCGGTCGCTTGCCGATGTGCTGGGAAAGAAAGTAGCCCAGGGAGTGCTGCTGCTGCTGCTGCTGCTGCTGCTGTTTTGTGTGATGTCATCGTCATTCCGAATGAGCCTTCCGATGCATCCATCGGGTGGGGTTCTGAGGAAAACGTAGGCATGTCTGTATCCGAAATTTCTTGCTATGCGTGTTACGGTAGTACGGTGCGAGAGCCAGCCACACACCGTCTCGCAAGAGGAACTTGGGATTGTACATATGTTTCGGAAAACGTTACAAGCAGTGCGGTTTGATTTTTCTTTTGCTTTCTGTTATGTCGGGTGATATTTGTAGAGCGCTGGTCAAACCTACCTACTGTGACTTGGAGGCTTGGTCGGCGTAGAGAATACGCCACGCTTCCCCGGCTTTGTAGGAATGAGAGGATCACTTCGAGTATATGTATCCCTGTCTTGGGAGAAAAAAAAACAAGTAAATCAGGTGTCCCGTTGTTCGGCGCTTAACGCTTTGGAACCGCTCCTCCGGGGAACGTTGGGGCATGAAATCAAGTAACAACTTTTGCGCCGTGTATCTCCACGTTAGAAATATCTGAGATGTGAATGCCACCTCAGACTGTCGTAAATTGTGACGTCAGATGACCTGTCGGAGATCTACCTTCGGGGTGTTGCCACAGGTAGAGTCAGTGTAGGTTGGATGCTGAAGCTTGCTTCAACACAAGGTTGCTCGCTCCCCACCTGACACACAACACAACTATCCGTATCGTCAGCCTCTCCACCAGAGGTTGAACCGGTGTGTATCCACACCACACATCCCACGGGGAACTTGTCCACACGTGAACCTGGAGACATCAGTCTCCTAGAGAGGAGAGCACAAAAAAAAAAAAAAAAACGATCACATCACAGCAGTAGGTTTAATGAAATCTAACACATACATGTTGTGCACGATATCGACGTACAAAAGATAGTGATTAAAATAGAGCAAGAAAAAAAGGTCACATCACGACAGGTTGCATCAAGTCAAACAACACTGCGCTTGTTTTTATCATCTCCGCATTACACCAAGATGACTTGAGAAAACAAATCCCACGACAAAAAAAAATCGACCAACAGGTTGCATCTACGCGATGCCGATCACCCGGTGCCCGGTGTGTGACCAAGCGTTCCCGAACACCAATGATGGGGGGCTGCTCATCCTCCCGGTGGAGCCCTTCTCAGACGCCGGCGGCGCTACGGGGGAAAGCGAAGACGATTCCCGCACGGGCGCGCGTGAAGGGGCCGAGACGCAAACAAGGTGCCTACCATGCTGCTGCTGCTGCTGCTGCTGCTGCAAAAGGGCGTGCTGTAGCGCGATGTAGCACGCGCGACGCGCAATCACATGCGGTTTTGGTTGCCGCTAGAATTGTGTGTCTAGTTTTTGACGTGTCACTCACACAATAACCTTGATTGAGGCAACGGTTAGTGTGCATGTTTTGGTTGCAGCTGATTGGCGAGTGCTAACGACATGGAGGCGACCCCCCCCCGCCCCCCGTGATTGATCTTGCGTTGCCTCCGGCAGGACGGGGCGATGGCACTCGTTTGAGACCATGTACGCCCAGCGGATAGTGGCGGACTTCGATGCGGGCACGTTGCCTCTCTGCGAGGGGACCAAGCTGGGGAACTTGCTATGCAACATCCTCAACTGCTCGCCATCGTGAGTGTAGTCTTTGTTGTTTCTTACGACGTCATTGTTGTTGGCGGTGGTGGTTGTGATGGCACGTGTTTCGTGCCCAGAATTTTTTTTCATGTTTGACGGATCGCTGGCGACATACGCGAGGGTCTTACTCGCAGGATAGCTGGTTTTTTAGCTTCTCATATATTGCATGGTTTCCTGTGTGCGCTTTCGCTCGTGTTTTTTATCCCGCTGTTTACGACTGAAGTCTTATTTTTGGTCAACAGGCTATTGTGTGTGCGTGTCTCTCTTGTTAGCATGGACCGCGCTATCCGGCTGACCATAGACGTCTGCCTTATGGCGGGATAAAAAACACAACACTTTCTTATCAAAGCATAAGGGTCCCGCCGACGGGGTGGGCGCGGGATACAGGTGTGTGTGTGTGTGTGTGTTGTCAGCATCGAACGCGCTAGCCGACTGACCAATGAAAGGAAGTCAACCTTGTTGCGAGATAAAAAGTGTAAAGTGTGTGTATTGCTGCAGTGTTTCTTGTCCCTTTTCCTTATTTTTGTGCTCTCTTCTTGAACCCGCACTCCCGGACGCTCCCGTCCCGTCCCATCCCATCCCATTCCGTTCCTTTCCGTTCCATCCCGTGCAGGCGTTTGTCCAAGAAGCTCAAGATCGGTAAGAAGTGCTTCCAGCAACGTGAGGATCGTCCAATGACCCCGGAGCACATCGCAAGGCACCGGGAGGCGCAGAAACGGCTGAGTGATCTCGAGGAGGTGTGTTGCTGTTGTTGTGGTTGCTGTTGCTGCTGTCTTGAATCTCTAGTTTTGTTAGCTTGCAGCCAGTACGTGACCACGCCGAACTCGAGCATTTTACAGGCAGTGTGTTTGTCTGCGTACGTTTTTGTTCTTAGCATTGACCGCCCGAACCGACTGACCAACGAGAAGACATCAGTCTTGTGCGGGGTATGTGTATATTTTTTGTCGTCCTATTTTTTGCCTTTTTTTTTTGTCTTTCGTTTTTGTTCTTTTAGTTGATGGGTTCATTTGCGCGAAAGGTATGTCGCCATCATCATGGTTTAGCGACCAAAACGAACGTTCGTGACTGCTGTCGGTACCGTCACGTACTAAAGAACTTGGGCAGGCAGACGTCGAGACGCTATTAGCGTTTCGAGCTACAACGACTGCAATAGGTAGTACCTCCCCATGTACGAGATGGAAAGGGGCTGTTGCTGTCTAGAGTAGTCTGCGCAGGTTTTCTTGAGTACGCAAACATGCTGGATAAAGTATAGAATCAGCTAGGGTCTGCGCACCCCCCTGCCTGGTATTTTCTCGTACAAAGAGCTTTGTTTTCGTAGGCAGTCCATTGTCCAGCCAACAGAGGCAAGAATAGCACGAGCCTCAAGGCACTAGTAAGTCGTAAAGAGTTGTAAGCGGTCGCGCTATTGCAAGCACCACGAGTTTGATTTTTGTGTATGCATACATACGTCTGGCGTGACAGAGTCGGTGTTCTTTTGCGGGGATTGCAAGGGTCAAGCGGGGTCCGTCCGCACGCAAGAAGCATGCTACGACCACCGGGGGTCGAATGGCCCGAAGTCATGCAACACCCGAACCTCCCGTCTGCCCCCTCCCCACAAACGCAAAGATAATGACCAGCTTCCTTGTGAAACGTAGCCTGGGCCGGCAAAAAGCGGCATGTCGGTCCGTTCTAGCGTTGTTTTGTGCGAGGCCAATGGTCATGAGAGTACCCCCCTCCCCTTGCGGGAACAATGCTCCGTCCTCTCGAGGAAGCGTGGTTAATGGTCTAGCGACTATGGCATGCACGGGTTGGAGTACACCCCCCACCCACCCCCTTGTGGGAACAATGCTCCGTCCTCTCGAGGACGCATAATATAGTCAATGGTATGACCGCTAAGTTAAGCAAAACATGGTCAACCCCAACCCCTAAGACATGCAAAACATCAGAGCACCCCCCCCCCCGCCCCCGCTCCACGGTCGTCAGATGTTCTTGATGGCGGAGAGCAGGGCCAACCGCGGCATGGCAAACGCCGAGACCCTGAGCGAGTGCATTCAGAAGGAGTGGAGGGAACGGCTGGTTGAACACGCGCTGGCCGTCAACCAGCGTCTCAAGAACGCCTGGGACTGGAACTCCAGCCGAAAGCGAGCGGAGCGGAAGCGGGCGGAGCTATCGACGAACGCTCTGAACAAGGTTTGTTTCACTTTGTTTTTTTTTTCGCCGGATATCTCACCGCTGCGAGGGCTCTTAGTTTTTTTTGTCTTTTTTCTGTTTTTTTGTTTTTCCTCAAGTGTGTGGTGCTCTTGTGGGGGTAGTTGTCCTGTGGCAACGGGGAGGCACCGGAGTCGGTTCGACCAGTACCGGCATAAGTTCCTAAATAGAGAGCGGGACGATTTTGTGTATGTGAAGACAGCCAAAACAACAACTCATCCCACCGGATGTCAACGCTGTGGGGTGTCTCTACCCTTGGTGGATGTTCGTGGATTCGACTACTGTTTTCGCAAGTCATTTGCAGTTTTTCCCAAATAAACCCGCGTCGTCAATCGTGGGAGATATCGTGCCCCCGTTTTCATGAAATTCATTGATGTTGGTGCGCAGCCAAGGTGTGTACGCAGAAACGGTTCTCATGCGGGGCCTGAAAGCTGCCCTCGCCTTGTCCTTGGCTACAAGGTTTTTTATTTTTTCGATGTCGTCTCGTTTTGATGGTTTTTTTTTTCCACGGGTGTAGGTTTCCCTTTCAAACTACTGCTGTAGATTGCTGCAAAGAGGCAACAGCCCTTTAGAAAGTTCACAATCACAAGAAAAATAAGCACCCGTTCGGGATGCAACCGCAGTAGTCGAACGGGACGTTTTGAAGTCTTGACAGTGAGTGGCGGAATCGCAACTCCCGCTGCTATTGCCGCTGCTGCTGCTAATGCTGCTGCTGACGGCCTCGCTGTTCCGTAAACCGCTTCCCTACCATTTCCCCTGCGTACGATCCAGCTTCTCTCAACCATAACTCCGAACCAGTCCTCGGACTCTACTGTCAACCACCTGGCGCCCCTCTTCCTCACGAACCACAACGCGGACGGTGGGGGTGCCGCGGGGAGCGGGGTGGGAGCGGCGGGAGCGGCGGGAGCGGCGGCGGGGGCGGGGGCGGCCGCCGGGGGGGGAGGTCCGGCCGCGGGGGTGAACGACGCCCAGCAGATGCAGAACGCGGTGCTGGCCCAAGCCATGGCCCACGTGGTGAGCGGTGGCAAGAATTGGTGGTGTGTCGCGCGCGCGCGGGGGGGGCTACTCGTGTATTGCATGCCTTAGCGGTTAGACCACGGGTCGTCCAGAGGACGGAGCGTTAGACCGTTGACCGATGTCCAATTGTCCCTTCCTACTTTGCGAAGAGTGGCTTAGAAACGTTTCCTATCTCATCTATCCTATCGATATCACTTCCCGCCTTTTCGGCCGGGGTGTGTGTGTGTGGAATACACCAATACCGCGTCGCCCCTCCCCCAGTGATGATGCGCGTGGTTCCTCCTCTTCTGCGTTATCCACAGCAATGGCAGGTTTAGCTGTTGTTAATTTTTTCGGTCTGATTCGGACCGACAGACATGCCGATTGTGCCATGATTCACGGGGTCGCTGTGCGTTCCTGGCGACCTGTATTTTGTCCCTGAATAGTGCATGGGTGGTGATGTTACAGATCGAAAAAAATCTCGAAGCAACTTCGCCAGACGAAGGCCACGCCCGACTCCTCACTATAAAAAAGAAGAATTATGTAGGGAACGGTGATTCGTAAAAAACACGAATCAACTACATAGAACGTAGAGTGAGGGGTTTGCACGTATTCAGCTTTCTGTGGAGGGGGCGCAAACATCGACAGAGAATCGTCTTGTTAGTAGTATTTTGTATTTTGGGCCGTAGATCGGAAAACCACACTGCTGTGCCCCCGCTCGAAGCCCTACCTGGCACATGTACATGTTTCTGGCCTTGGAAACGCGCAGTAAACCAGCTGTGATCCGCGGATATCTTCACACGTGGAGAACCGCGCTAATAGGGTCAACGCATCCACGAGCCCGGCAGTTTGATGCAAATTCGCGCTAATAATGCATCCACGTACATTCGGACAGTTCACAAGAGCCCCTCTAAATTATAGATAGAGCCCGCACTAAAGGTCTAGTTTTGGGAGAGGCTTGGGGGTTCATACAGTAGTTCCTATTGTGGGCTACAAATGGCCGCTATAAATTATTATATAGATTTTAGTGTGGGGATGCTTATCCGGGCTCGCAAATGGTGCTCAAGTTGTCACGTTTGATACCGTAGGTTGGGTAAGATACCACACCCCCGGGACCGATTTTCAAAGCTCGATTGCTCCATGACGAAGAGGATGCCGAAGGAAAGCGATACGTGTTCGGAAGGCTCTGGAGGCGACGGTTCCAACCCCGCCATTTTCGGCACCGTCCCAGCTTTCCTTGCCGAGTGATCGAGCTTCGAAAATCGGCCCAGGGGGTGTGATATCTTGTGCAACCTACGGTTATATTGTTGAGCGTGAAGTTCTTATTAGCTGCCAAGTTTTTGCGTGTGGGCGCTATCTGCAAGAATCGTTTCTGGCTGCCTGCTGATGCTCTCAAGGCATGCGACGTCCCCACACACCAGACCGGTACAGTAGGCTGTGGCAGTTTCGAACGGTGTGGTTGGTTTCGGCGAGCTGTAGCCGTACGCAACTGATGGCGCACGTTTCTGCGCGTGTTCGCCGAAAAATGTCTGCTGGAGCATTGTGCTCAAACGTAAGTTCGAGCACCTCGATCTCGTGCTACAAGGCCCCTGCTGATAATCAGCACAGCGTTAGTCGACGAGGTTTCTCAAGGTCTTAGGATTTCTCCAAAATATGTACCGTGGAGGTTTGTGTCTCCTAAGGCTTAGCGTGGGAGGGGGGAGGTATGGAGCGTACGGCAGTTAATGGGAAGGTGGGGGCACCACCAAGGACTTTTGATCGACAAGTTTGACCTGTGAAAAGAAGAAAGAGAAGAAAAAAAAGTTGGAGCAGCAAAGGCATCGTGAAAACTACCCACCCCCAGGTACACCGGGGACGGCGCCCCCTGCGCTGGAGCCAGACGTTCCCCTGAGTCGTTGTGTCACTCAGGCAGAATCTGTTTTTTTCTCTCTTGCGTGGCTTGTCTTGGTTCCTCGTCCCTAGGCGATATAAGAACCTACAGCCCAGCTGGAAGGGTGCCCCACAGCTAGGAGTCAGTAGCAGAGCAGTACAGCCAGGTCACTTTTTTTTTTTTGCGCTGCTGTCTCGCCGCCGTACCCCTGCGCGTGCAGAAGGCCCAGTCTGATATCTCTTGGGTCCACACACGACAAACACAACGTGGATTCACTAGATCGTACTACCATAGCCGTCGGCGGCACGATACACACAACTTGAGCACAGATCGTGCTACTTGTACTGTCTATCCTGGCGCCAATGGACTGCTGTCTACAGGTTCTTTTTGGTTCTTTTTGGTTCATTGAGGCTCGCTGGGCTGTTCCGTGACGAAAACACATGAGCTGTGTGTAGCTGTTGAGCTTGGGAGACGCTGGAACTAGCTGCGGGCGGTTCCTACCTGTTGTTATCGCCACTTTGTTAGCAACACGCCTGATCATGTTGCTGTGCTCTCATGATACGCCCTCTCAGGAAGGTCGGTTGTACAGCTTTCGATGCATGCGTGACGTCCCAGCCAGGGTCACACATTCAGGAAGGTTAAAACACAGGGACATTTTGTTTTGTTAATTGTCCCATGTCCTCCCCCCCCATGCTGCTTGCCGTCGTATGTGGAAGCGAAAAAAAAACACGCACACACCTCACAATAGCTCTCGTAACACGGGGACATTATTTTTGTGTTGTGTCCCATGTTTCCCCCCGCTGCTTGCCTTCGTGTGTGGAAACGAAAAAAACACACACACACACACACACACACTCACACACGCACGCACACAACACACACACACAAACACACACACACACACACTCACTCACGAGTAGCTTTAGTGTTTTATCACATCCACACCCACAGCTGCGTGTTAATCGCCGCCGCCTGCAACTGAAAACAGCTCCATCGAACGCGAGCTACTATCGACAGCAACTGCTGTATGTCTATCTCACCTGCCTTGTGTGTGTTGGAAGCCTGCGATTTGCTGCTGAAGTTGTTTCTTTTTTCTGTTGGAAGATTGGTTGGAGCTGCTGTTGAAGTGGAGGCGCGTGCGTGTGGGTGGCATACCCCGCTTAAGGCTGAATCGTGCTTCTGCGTGATGTGTGTGTGTTTTCGTGCCATTTATCCTATTAGTGCAAGTCTAGACTCACCTCTCGGTGTTTAGCGTTTTGACGTTTCAGCGGGGGTCACGCAGGAGGAAGGTCATACTATTTTTTTTTTTGTCAGTATGATCCAACGAATCCATCTCTTTGTTTAGAAATGAGTCATAAGATAGATTAGGAATGGATCCATAGCGCAGCGAAAGTTCTTATTTTTGGTTGGAGTGTGAAAAGCGATGAGGACGGCCGAAAAGCATGCCCACTGGTGCCCCCTTTTGCGAACCCGAGTCCAACAACTGCTTTCTGTCTCACCTCCTTCCCGGGACCCACGCCTCCGCCCGTTCTTTGCGTTCCGCTCCCCTCGACCAGCTCCAGTCATGGCAGCAGGGCCAGTGCATCCCCACTTCTGATCTCTTCGACCGCGATGTGTGTATATGTCTGTTGCTATGCGTAGATGTTGTGGTTGTTGTACTAGGGGTGTTACCGGGTGTAGACTCGTATTTTGTTAGTGGCTTGTTTGCGGGCTTTCCCTGTCTGATCGGGGCTGTAGTCTTCACAGTAGCTAACCCTTCTGGTCTCTGCTCAGTAAATACCTGATGATATCCGTACCGGTCCAACTGACGCCTTCCGTGGTAACCCGCCGATTTACCCACAAGAGCGTGCACTTGTTTGGAGCCATTTCCTGCTTTATCCACGGCTTTTGCCTTCGAAAAAATCTGCCTTAATAATACATAGCTCGTGCTGTGGGTCGAATCGTGCCCCTTCTAGAAGCACGGGAGGCACGCAGGCAAAACACACTGCGTAGAAGTTGTTTAATTTTCTTTCAACTGTAGGTCTAAAGCTCAGTACATTGGGTGTTTTTTTGCGCTATTTTTCCCCCCATTTGCCCCCCCTCTCCGGCGTGTCTGGTGTTTCCCGGTGCTTACCGTAAACATTCCGTGAGGTATCAACCCCCGGTTTTTTCCCCCACGCCCTGTGCGATAGGTGGCGAGTTATCAGGTACAAGTAGGGCGGTCGAATTTGTTTCCAGGCCGTGCAACACGTAGATTACCGCGTACCCGCGGTTCTACCATTAGCCTCTGGGCAAAGAAGAGTTTTTTTCACACAACATCGGCGACCTTCCACATAAAAATGGTGTTGACTTCCGTGTTTTCACATGGTATCCCCTCGTTATCTCGCGCCCTTTGGGGGGGGACGTGTGCCGGAACCTGTGTTTGTTCTATACAAATGGACTGCAATCTTTGTCGCTCACGCTGGTAGTCTCCCGCACTCCAGGAAATTGCGGAGCGTTAATGGTCGGGCGAGCTTCCGTGTGGTGCCACCCTCCGCTGTTTGTTGCTCCCACCAGTGCTGTCACATATGCTTTCGTCTGGATATCGCGTGTGGACCTCTTTTTAGTCGTTGCACGTTCAAAATTGTGGTCATCATTGGCACACCCTTTTTCCGTACACTCTGGTAGTCACACACACGCTCCCAGCAGAGACCTTAATTTCTCCCGCTGGCACTGAGGACTTGTTTCATTGGTCAGCCGGTTAGCTCGGTTGATGACAATTCTTAAGAAAGCACACACGACCCTACGGAGCCCCCCTCTCTCACACCGCTGTTTCGAGGTAGATGCCGCACCAGTTTACGGGACGAAATCACGCCGCCCGGGTGTCTCTTACATACTCTCGTGTCTTGAAAACTCTCATGAAAGACACACGTTCATGAAAGATATTGTAAGGACGCTAGATTACGATTGCGAACACTGGGGTTGTTTGATACAGGTCGTACTTTCTTTTTTTTACCGTTTCGAGGACGGTTGGATAGAAGGTACTACAAGGCTTACGGAGGGGGGGGGGGGGTGCCCTATATATATCTTGCGTTCGCTCGGCTTTCCGACGGCTTACGACACGTTCACGGTGCTTTTTCTTACCAGACAAACCATGGTTCTTTACTACCGGACAAACCATGGTTCTTTACTACCGGACAAATCATGGTTCTTTACTACCGGACAAACCATGGTTCTTTACTACCGGACAAATCATGGTTCTTTACTACCGGACAAAGCATGGTTCTTTACTACCGGACAAAGCATGGTTCTTTACTACCGGACAAACCATGGTTCTTTACTACCGGACAAATCATGGTTCTTTACTACCGGACAAACCATGGTGCTTTATTACCGGACAAATCATGGTTCTTTACTACCGGACAAACCATGGTTCTTTACTACCGGACAAACCATGGTTCTTTACTACCGGACAAACCATGGTTCTTTACTACCGGACAAACCATGGTTCTTTACTACCGGACAAACCATGGTTCTTTACTACCGGACAAACCATGGTTCTTTACTACCGAACAAATCATGGTTCTTTACTACCGGACAAACCATTGTGCTTTATTACCGAACAAATCACGGTACTTTCTCACCGGACAACCCATGGTGCTTTATTACCGAACAAATCACGGTACTTTCTCACCGGACAACCCATGGTGCTTTATTACCGGATGAATCACGGTACTTTCTCACCGGACAACCCATGGTGCTTTATTACCGGATGAATCACGGTACTTTCTTACCGGACAAAGTCTACTTTGTTGGGCGCGCGCGCGTTCGTGTGAATTAGCTCGTGTGCCTGCGCATTTCCCGGCCACTCAGGACGCGATTTTAGCAGTGCACATGGGGTTGATTTGGTACCACCACCACCGCGCGAACACAGTGCGTACGCGCGGCGCTCGGTCCGACGGTCCTCTCGCGGCCGTTTCTTAGTGTTCTCCTTGTCCGCAGGTGACACCTGTGTGTCTCTCTAGGCTGCGATTGGCTGACGTCATCCCTTCTTCGACCCCTTGGTGTTGCTCGTCCTTCGTGTGGCAGCTCCAGTCTTGGCAGAATGGCCAGCAGCCTCCCCCTCAAGAGGCTTTCAGGCCCAGAGGCGACGCCGCTAAAGCACAACCACAACAACAACAACAACAACAACATCTCCAGGTGGGTGAAACCGGCAATATCGGTTGGCACGAGTTTATTATCACATTTGGTTCCGGTACACATTTTTCCCGTCCGAAACATCGTTGCACAAACCCCTTTTTGATATGTTGTTTGTACCTGCTAGTTTTGGTGGTTTCTATTTTTCGAGTAGTTTGGCATGGGATCTGCTAGACACGTACATAGCCAACAGCGATATTTTGTCAAGGGTGAGGCGCAGAGAACTCGATTAGTGCAACTTGTTTGTTGGTTTGTTGTCGTTGTTGTTATTGTTGTCTTTGCATCAGAACCGTTCCGATCTCCGCTCAGAACCTTCTGACGGTTGTAGTGCTGGTTCAACTAATTTGGACGCGTTCCGTGGTCACAGGCCAACCGCAGCAGATACTACCGAAAGAGGGGTATCTACGATGAACATTACAGGAACCCGGAAAAAAAAACGTATCCGAAATAAAAGATATCGGTCGGCAGTGAAAGGAACACGTAAACCGGCTCCGTTGTTGGTGTGACTTTTCGCCCCGATATCGTTGCTCCGATTTTCGGCAAGGCAGTTCTGAAACTCGCCCTGTAGGTTCCGTCTTGGTTTTGACTTTTTTTTTTTTCTTCTTTTTTTTTCGTTGACATGTGCATAGTCATGAATGTTTTCTCGGCGACCCTGCGGTGTTGATGTGTTTCGTAAGCGACATACGTTAGTGGTATGCATGGCCTCCACCTCCACCCCCGCCACGCGCGCTGACGAAACCACCTTTTCGCTCCGCAGGGAAATCAGCAGCAGGCGGCGGGCGCATCGGCCAAGCCTGCAAGCGACCCAGCGGCGTCTCCGGTCGGGGGCCTGATGGACTTGAAAGGGTAGGCATGCACGTGTGCACTGGCGACCGAATCGCGTGGAAGCAAGGTTTATTCCGATGATGTTGCGTCCCCAAAACTGACCACATTCGACCTACTGCATATTGCAGGGTATATTCTGGTTCAACATATCGTATGTGCGTGCTCGTGCGTGTGTGCCGTGCGTATTGGTTTCGAGCCGACTGATGGAAATATGCCAATCTCGATGTGTGCATGTCTTATTGTTTTTTTCAGGTTCGTCGGAGACGACCACCTGTCATCGCTAGAGCAGAACCTGACCTCCCTCGCGTACAAGAATAGCATGGTCATCGAGGTTTGTGATGCTGCCGTTGCTTGTTGTGTTCGTTTCTGGTGTCCGTTGCTGATGGTGTAGGTTTGGCTACTGTTGCATTTGCTGCTGCTGCTGCTGCTCTAGGTGTTGTTGAAGTGGGGGGGCGGTTTAGCGACCCCTGGTGTCACGCCGAAGTATGCCTGCTTTTCAGGGCATGTCGGTAAACCGGGTCTCCCAATGAATGTACTGTTGGTGCTGGTGCTGTGCGTGATGTTGTCGTTGCTGCGCTGTGCTTGTTATCGTCGTCGTTGTTGTTATCATTATGTTCACGGCAAAGCCAATCTACCCTTTGCATCCCGTACGTCGCGTTGTCTTTGCTATTAGGGAACGAACATCCGTCGTCTACAACTTTTTTCATTTTTTGGAAGACCCAATAAAAGTGCGTGCGACTCAAAGAATGTCCTCTCCTTTCCTACCGTGTCACAGAAGATGGACCAAAAGCCCCCGTTCAGTGCGTCGATCGAGCAATGGCCGCAAGCCGGGCAGGGGCAACAGCAAGAGCAGGGGGTGACGGGCGGGAACCCCGGGAAGGACTCGGCCTCTTCTCTCAACGGGTCTCAGGTGTGCTGTTGTTATTGTAGTTGTTGTCGTCTTTTGTTGGTGTTGTAGCTGTTGTTGTCGTAGATGCTGCTGCTGCCGCTGCTTCTACTGTTGATGTGTTGCTATCGCTAAATTGGTTGCCGTTGGGTGCTGCGGCTCTTGTCGTTGTTTGAGCTGCTCCTGCTTCTGTTGATGTGGAAACGCGGCCCTTTTTTTAACATGTGCAATCGCCGGGCTCTCACCAGAGACCGCGACTACACCCCCCGCTCAGTTGCGGGCCCTCCCCAATGAATTATTGCACCACGACCCCCCGCGCCCAAACCAAGATGTCCGCTATGGACGTGGGAGCAAACAGCAGCAGCAGCACCGGCACCCCTTCGGACGTCGCCGCCGGTGCCCCGCCCGCGGGTGGCGGGCCTGCTGCGGCCGGTACGGGGGAAGGAAAGGAGAAAACGGGCCGAGATGGGGGTGCTGCTTTGAACGACGACCACCCGTTCGAGCATTTCATCGCTAACTTTCTGGATCAGGTGTGTAGCTGCGGGTAACGTTTTATGTTTTGTGTGCCCACACAAGAGAGAAAGTGAGAGAGAGAGAGAGAGAGAGAGAGAGAGAGAGAGAGAGAGAGACGGACAGACAGAGATAGACAGAGATAGACAGAGATAGACAGGACAATGTTTGGGTCATGCGTTCCTTTGTGACGACTCCGGCTTAGGGGACACCGTGGCATGGTTTGTACCAGCACCGGGCAAGCCGTCGAACGCAACACCTCACTACTGTGGTTTTAGGTGTCTCGTCTACCATGGCATGAGACCGATTCTCCTTTTCCAAAGGAACATGTTACACATGCCGAAGGCAAGCAGCAAAAGGAATAGCCCCCCCCCATACACACTCCGAGGGTGGTGCTAAGACCACCAAGTTGCAACACGTGGACTGGGTTAAACGCGGGGAAGGCCCTTTATCGATACGAAAATGGTGGCTCACACATACACAGCTGTGGCGGTATCCCTTCGACGTATTTCGTTTGGACCTACCATGTATGACACAAGCTAGCACACCTCCTGGACCAATTTTCAAAGCCCGATTACGCCGCGACGAAGAGGATGCATAATGAAACAATACATTTTCGGAAAGCTCTCGACGAGACGGCTTCAACGCCACCTGTTTTCGGCGCTGTGACTCTTTCTGCTGTTGAGAAATCGAGATTTGAAAATCGGTCCAGGGGGTGTGTTATCTTGTGCCATTTACGGTGATCTTGTCGAGAACGCTATGTGCGGCTTCCGGACCGCTCGTGCATCGTTTGACGGCAGTGGATCTCGTGGGAAGATGTTTCTCGGCCTCCTTCCATCTCTCTGCAACCCCCCGTTTGCCGTATCGAGTTTGTTTTTGTCACACCAACCACCTCAACCTCCGCCGTCGTCTCGGATCAATCTCTCTTGCTTGCTACCATCACCACGGGCTTGCTACCCCCCCCCCCCCCTCCCCCCCTCTCTTGGCT
>FN649746.1:1331468-1359906 GCA_000310025.1 Ectocarpus siliculosus
AGTCGTGCAATAACATGAGTACGACGCCTCCCCCCCCTCCCCCCGTGGTCATATTTGCCCAATCATCACTGTTAACTTAATTGCGCCGCATCATGAGTACGCCCCCCCCCCCCACCGTTGTCATGTTTGCCCAATCATCACCACCGTGAACCGTTAATTGTTTCCCGCAACAACCAGGTTCCCTTCGAAGCCGTGGATGTATGGGTGCCGCTCTGCGATCGAGATCAAGAGGGCAGTGACGTGGTGCTATTCCACGCCGGCTACTTCACCAACGTGAGGGGGCGAGAGAGACCCTACTTAGAGCGCAGCCGGATAAATATATTTCGTCCCCAAAACTGAAAATTAAAAATGCCCAGAAACAAAACACACCCAACACTAATTTAGTAAGTATACTTCGATAGTATGTGGAATACGCATCCCTGCTGTCTCGTGAATAACTCCGATGACGATTTTGAACATGTTACAAAATGCCAACAAAGTGCAACGAATATTGTCTTCAGAGTAGTGACTATCTTTCTTTCGCTGCTTGGTTTCGATGTGCCGGTATATCGCGTCCCCAATACCGAAAATAAGATATACCCAAAACCACGTAACACACCCAGACACTTTTATATCTTGATCGAGAGGTTGTCGGAACAAAAACATCAACTTCCCAAGCCTGGCATATTGGCACCGCCTTGACGTATCTAAGGTTCAACAAGATACTTCACTTTGGTGGAGTACTTTCTGGGTCCAATTTTCTTTTTTTTGAAAGGTGTACCCCTCTTTGGGTACTACAGGTACTAGCAGGCACTGAGCGGAGACCGGAACGGTTTTTAATATGAAGACAACAACTTTTGTTTTTTTTCTGCAGGTGAAGGAGTTGGACGAGTGGGGGGATTATTCGACAAATTTCTCTTTCCGGCAGGGGCAGGGCATCCCCGGGAGGGTTTTCGGGTCGAACCAGAGCGAGTTTCATGTGAGTGCTTGGACGTGTATGGACAGGCGTGAAGCTTGGGATTGTAGATGTTCATGTTGCTGTTGCTGTTGCTGTTGTGTTGACGTTGTTGTTGCTGTTGCTGTTGTACGGAATATGGACAAGCGTGACGCTTGGCGTCATTGTTGAGTTGTTGCTGTTGCTATTGGCCTGGTATAGAATATGGACTTAAGAGTGAAGCTTGGCGTTATTGACGTTCATGAGTTGTTTGTGTTTTGCCGTTCTATATATATTTGTAGGTGATGCCCTTGTTTGTGGATGCTGAAGTTGTTGTTAGCTGTACAGGATGTCCACAAGTCAGAAGTAGCATAGTGCATGTACCAAAGGTTTGTAGCATAGTGGATATGCTGTACACGCAACACTCTCTCTCTCTCGCCACCCCCGCCGGCTGCAGGAGAACGTGGTCAACCTCGACTTGTCCATGTTTCTTCGCCTCAACGGGGCACGGAAGATTGGAATCGGTACTTCTTTCGCCTTGCCGGTGGTCAGCCGCTGGGGGGTAACGTTCGTGATAGTCTTCTACACCCGCGCCACTATACAGGTGTGTGTGTGTGTGATTGTGTGTGTGTGTGTGTGATTGTATTTGTGTGTGTGTGATTGTGTGTGTGTATGTGTGTGTTTGTGTGTGTTTTCTTTATTATTTAGCATCGACCGCGCTAACCGGCTGACCGATGAAAAGAGGTCAGCCTTGTAGCGGGATAACCAACGGTTCCCAAGGCCATGATCTGGGATACATATCCGTGTGTGTGTGATGTGCTTCTTTTGAGTAGCATCGACCGTACTTGCGCGTCCGACCAATGACCAGATGTCAGTCTTAGTCCTTTGAAACAGGGCGAGAAGCGCGAAAGCGCCTTCAAGTCTGTGGCGTACGGAGTTCGCGAGGTGTAGCGAACAGCTGTTCCTCCCTTTGTGCTCCAGTTTGCACACGAAGCTGCTCCGCTTGACCGTGCGCATCTGCATCTATCTGTTGTTTTGATCCGCTTGCTTGTCCGACAATAGACGAACGTATGTAGGACCCCGAGAAGCTGGTTGAGCTTCAACACTGATACGCACACGAATAAGAGGAACGAAAGCGTTTGCTCGTTTTCCATCACCATGTACAATGCATAGCCAGTGAAGCACTTGGCTTCCATTGCTTTTTTATTTTATTTCGGCCAAATTCCCCAAGAAATACGCAAGCAAGATGCATGTTGTGCCTTTTTCCAGAAGGGTTCCTGCTGTGTTCCTATTGTGCGAAAGAGCAAAAGAAACGATTGTGTAAACGTTTGCTGTTCTTTCACACGACGGGAACACAGTAGGAACCCTTCTAACAAAGGTACACCATGCATCTTGCTCTTTTCTTTGGTAATTGGCCGAAATAATAATTAAAAAGATATTCAATCACAGAAAGCAATGGAAGCCACGTGCTTCACTGGCTATGCATTATCTGTGGTGATGGGAAACGAGCACACGCTTTCGTTCTCTTACAATATTCGTGTTTTTTTTTTGGTAATTGGTACTCCAAGTAATTTTTAGAAGACCAATAACCAGAAACGGGTATACCGGGGTGGTTTATCACCATTGTAGGGTACACTTAGAACTCAACATATAAACACCCCCAGGCAGCCAGCTGATTGGCTGAAACACCATCGTACCCACTTTTGGAGAAACCTCCATCGGGTACAACCGGCGCTGGCATCTCGACCCTCTAGTGTAACCGATACTGGTTACTATTGTACCCGGACGGGGTCGATTTTGTACCCAGAAATGGTCATATATTTCCGGCGCCCGACGCTGAAGCATAGAACCCGTAGGAAAACCGTGTACCGCACATACACACCCACAACCAAACCACCACCAACGCTCGTTCGTTGATGGGCACCGCCTCCATAGGATACCGGCCCCTCTCGACAGAGGGTCGGACTCGCTTGACGCGCGAGTTCGTTCGGTGTGGTGCTGACCATTAGAAAAAGCACACAGAAAGAGAGAGGCACAGAGAGACAAACTGGCACGACCTGCCTCATGCATCATGCTTCCGAGGCATAGGGCACAGCGGTTTATTGGTTTCGCCGCGGAGGCTGTCGGAGATTGGTGTTGTGTTGATTTCCAAGTGTACCCTGAAGTGGTGATAATCCATCCGGATACCCGTTTCGGTTACTTCTCTTTTTAGAAAATCTACGTACAATTACTGATGTACCCGTTCGAGATATAACCACATTTGAAAGGGAGTGTGTTGAAGTTTTTACAGTGAGTGGGACAAAAACTGCTGGATGCAGTATTTTTTGTGGTTGCCTCACGTATCCCGGCCCAAAAAAAACTAAATGCGGGTACCACGCGTTTTCCTCTCCTTTTTTTTTATTCGTCACTTGAAAACGGCGCTCACAGCTCGCAACATTTCTGCCGTGTAGGAGCTGGCCCCAATCACTGGTCACACAGAAGGGTTCCTTTCCCTCCACCCTTCCTCCGGTGCTTTGTATTTGGTCGTAGTTGTGCTCCAAATCTCATGTATCCTGGCGAAAAAAAAAAAATGCGCGTACGCTTGCTTCTTCCTTGTCGGTGATTGGTGGTAATGTATGCTTATCTATGTAGCCCGGCCAATAATACACGGCATGCGCGTACCAGCGTCTACGTCTCATTTTTGGTAATTGGTCGTAAGGTTTTTCTGTGTATCCCCGGCTAAAACAATATAACTAAATGCGCCGACCATGCATCTTCCTATTTATTGTTTTTTAGTGTTTGGTCGTGATCCTTATGCCGATCTATGTTGTTGTTGTTGTTGTTGTTGTTGTTGTTGTTGTCACATAAAAAAACCGTGCCGATATCTCTACCCAGTACCTTCTTCTGTCCGTACTAGTCTAACACTTGACGGGGTCGATTCCCGTGGTCACAGGCTAACTTACCCAAAAAAGGTACACGAAAATAAAGTGGACCCGAAGGGTCCGCAAGCCTATACAAGTCAACGACAGATAGTCTAGGCCACTCCGCTCGCCTCTCTGCACGCTACGCGAGGTAACCCTAGATTGGAAAAAGATAGAAAAAGTAAAGAGAAAGAGAAAATATATGCCTCCCGGTAAAAAAAAAGAAAAAATGTGCTTACAATGCATCTACGCATGTGCCTCTTACTTGTGGTATTCAGCCGTATTTTTTACCACGAATCTCCCTTTTTTTGGTAATTGGTCGTAATTTTTTGTGTTAATCTTTGCATCCGTTTAAATATGAAATCTTGCGCGCGCTCATCAGCTGGACGCCGAGAAGAAGGTGTTCATCGAGAACATGGTGAGGGGCTGGGAGCTCGACGCTACGGTGGACACGGTCGACAGCAACAGCGGCGGCGGCGGCGGCGGCGGCGGCGGCGGCGGCAGCAGTAATAAAGAAGCCTCCCGCGCGACTACGGAACCCACCGAGCAGGGGTCGTCCGCGGATTCCTCTGTGGCAGCGCTCTGAAAATGTCCCGAAACGGGGAAGCGACGTGTCGTAGGAGGCGGAGAGATGGCACCCGCCCCTAGACTGATTTTCAAAGCTCGATATTTCCACAACCAAAGATTGTGTCGAACATCAAAACTGGTGGTTTTGGAGAAATCTCGAAATTGGCTGGGATCGACCCGCACGCCCTTGGTTGCGGCGCAGCTGAGCTTTTGTTGGTCTAGGGGGAGTGCCATCTCTCCGCGTAGTTGAGGCGATGGTGTCGTGGGCCGATCGGGCCTCTGTTTATGAAATAAGCTTTTTTGAAACTACCGGGTATGGCTCATTGAATCCTTCTCTTGCGTTGGCTCTTGAGAGGGTAGATGTTTTTATTTTTCGTTCGGGCTGTGTGCTGTCGTGTGATTTTTTTTTTTTTAACATATGGTGGGCGACAGAGGTGTGCACCGCCCCGCATCAGCGTTGGCGATGGCGATCGAAGAACAAAACGAGATTCCGCCCGCCAGCAGCAGATATTTGTCAGAACACAAGAAAAAATCGTTTCTCTCTTTTTGTCGTGTACCCTGTCGATGCTTGGGTGTCGTTTAATGTTCTTGTTGCTCTATATGTATGCGGGTGGATTGTTGTGTTTAGTTGTAGCGGAAGTCTCTTGGAACGCCCTCCTGAATTTTCATGGTGCCAGCTTGTGGTGTGTACCCTTCTGTTCGCAGTCCGGAGTGCTGACAATGCCTGCTCAACACGCTGCGCATTGCCCAAACTCGAACTGCAGCAATGCTGTGGAGGTGTTTCTCGTACTCTTTTTTTTTTTTTCGCTCTATTTTTACGTAGGCGGGTTGGGTAACACGGACGTGTGCTCTGCTATCTACCACGGATTGATACTTCGCCTGACCGGTATGGGAGGGGGGGGGCGGGGTGATATTTGACTGTTGCTTGATGGCGACAGAATTTTAGCGTCTCGTAGAACAATGGAACATCACAGCAGTACGTGTATCAGTTAAGTAGTTGCCCAAACAGTAGTAGTATAGTATCGGTACCGGTAAACGAGACGCGAAAAAAACAGAAGCAGTGAAAAGGTGACTTAATCTCTCTGCATTTCTGAAGATTCTAAGGGATGGTAGCACAGGTATTGGTTTATCTTGTTCAAACGTCGTGCAGGGGGCCTATGTTCCCAAGGCAAGAAACTCAGGTCCGAGCTTGTTTTTTGGGGGTATCTTCCAATTGGTGTGTGTTCTTGGCAGCTTTTCACAAGTTTCTAAACATTCCAAGGGATTCTGGTATCACAGGTATGATGACATTCTTTGAAATTTCGTACAGGAGACAAAAAGTGTTTCATGTTAAGAGACCCAGGCTGGGTTTGGTCCGAACGTAGATTTTATTTCTTCATACACTAATTTTGGTATTCTATACTCTAATAGCTATTTATCACAGAAGTGGGTCGGGCTATTGCTTAGCGGCTTACCGGCCGTGCCGGTGCTTGGTCCATGTATCGGCGACTTTCCTTGCAAGCATTCGTTCCTTCCCCCTCGCAAGCGGGGGAACGACCAGAAACAAGTGGATCAGTCACCATGACAAGGAGGGGGAAGCCTGTTCGAGATCGCGGGTCGGTGCATCTTAATTGTTCGCGCGGAGTGCATCCATGTTTTTCCCAGCTTGCTTTCAGACACACATGCTGGCTTGCCGTGAGATTCTCCCCTCTTTGGCCAGTTCTTCCTGCGCTTGATGCCTCTCCTGTTGTCCTTGTAGCTCAGTTTGTTTGGTCCATGCAGCAGCTGTTAGGGTTTTTTGGCAAATGGCGGGGGGGGGGGGGGGCTGGGAAAGATCTCAATGGCGGGTGCCGGGGGGTGTAGTTGTTGCGCTTTGAGATTGGCGACTGATGACGCTTGTGGCTCCTTTGTTCCTAATGGTTTTTCACGCAAGGTGTTGGTCTTTACACTGATAACAGGGGGCGTGGATAGCCGCATGGCGGAAAAAAGAGCCGTTTTTTGTACATACTTGTGTGTTAACGTGTTGCTTGCACTCTGTGGTAGCTAGCGCGAAGTTGACGTTGTGGTCGGCAGCCAGCCCATTGGTAATCGCTTCACGCAGGGAATTGCCTTCGTCCCGTCTTGCCCTGACCTCTCCCTCTCGACCGTACTTTAGAAAGAGTGCATAGTGGACGGGCGGGCAGACTCAGTCGAGCGCCCCCTACAATTTTGCTTGGTGAGGGAGACTCTCCGGAAGGGGTGCATGTAGTGTGGTACTTCCCGCACAAACGTGTTCGAGTTATACTACTGCAACATGGTAGTCAAGGAGAATCCGATAGTTTTGGCGGGGCTTGCTGGTGCTGCTCCTTGTCTGTTCTGTAGGTAGAGTCGCCACGGCCAGCCTCTAATATTTTTGCTATTAATGAAAAAGGAACATCGGTATTCCGCAGACCCAACACTTTGGTGTCTGGCGCTTTCTTTTTTTCACGCGCTGGCATGATTTCATGTTGTCACCTCCGGCAGGCGGCGGTGGTGAGAACACACGAAAAGACGAAATTTGATGCCAACATCCTTGCCAGAGAGAAGATGGACACCTGTCTACGCGAACGATACATCCTGCGAGCAGGTTGTGTTTTCGTTAGGACACACCACCAATAGAGCCTTGGTTACACTTTGATAGTATCTCTTTAGGACTAACCGATGTTGAACGTAGCAAGGCTAGGTTCTTCACGCGAGCAAGGCTCGGTTGCTCACCCCACATCTACCCTAACCCTAACCCTAGCCCTCACCCACACGGCCAAAGCACGGCCTAGCGGCCGCGAACTGGGCGGCAAGCGGCGCAGCCGCGTGCTCGGAATGCGGAACGGGGAAAGGGCGCTGGAGAGGAATCGGCCGCCAGAACCAACGCCGAACAACGCCCGAACAATCAGAACGCGTTAGTCCTAAAGATCTACTATCAATGTGTAAACACTACTCCACCACCAGCAGGTGATGATGAAAACGGGAACATACTAAAATAAGCGAAACAAAATCTGAGGCGGCCCAGGGATTTCTCAAAGGTTTCGTTTTCTTATAAGGCGCCAAAAAACAGAAACAGGCGTACGCACATCTTCTGTCACAAGAGGGGATGTAGATGTAGGCTAAAGCCGTGCTTCGCTATCGTTATGGTCTTACGACATTCATACAGACGGGTGGTGCTTAGACTATTGAAATTAAGCAAAGACCCGGCAACCTATCCACCACTATTCATACATAGCCGCACCACGGAATGGAGTACGTGAACGAAGACTATTAGAAGAATAGATTTTCTCCCACCACTTTCACATC
Source organism: Ectocarpus siliculosus (assembly GCA_000310025.1). Lineage (NCBI taxonomy): Eukaryota > Phaeophyceae > Ectocarpales > Ectocarpaceae > Ectocarpus > Ectocarpus siliculosus. The sequence goes on from FN649746.1 coordinate 1,339,134, forward strand.
ACATTGGGACAACTCTGTGCACAGTGGCATTGGCTGGCCACAATTCGAGCAGCGAAGAGAATCGGGTGACGTCCCCGGCACTAACTGTTGCCATGACTCTGAGAGCTCCCACAAAACACAAAGTTACGGGACAGGAGGATCGTACGGTGTCTTCTCTGGTCGCGGCAGTTTGGACTACTCTCGAACGCGCTGCATGCAATCCACATGCCGCTACCTGAGGCTCACAATCGTGCTTTGGCGTCAAAAGCGGCGGTGCTACGTGAAACGCACTCGCAACCCAACCTTGAATCCCAAACCATTCGCACTACATACCTCCTCCCTCATGCGCGCTTACAATAATATCTATCTGTAGCCAATAGGTCTCCAGATGGGTCTGTCGCTGCATGTTCAAGTCAGCAGGCGTACGCTCCCGTCGTGCTGCACGCCCGGACGCGATGGCGTGTGGCTCGTCGCGAAGTAGGGCATCGACGTCCCCGCCGGTGGGTCATCGAAACCCAGTCTCTCGGCGCCGCTCTCGCCAGCGTTGGGCGTTGCAGCAGCGTACTCCGTTCTTGCGGTGAACGCGCTGATGATGCTGTTTCCTCCGCCGTCCTGCAGGCCTGCGTCGGGGTCGCCGTCCCCCGTGGCTGGGGGACTACTGGTATGGAACTTTCCGGCGTTTGGTGGTCGACGTTTTTGCCGCACCCCCCCGGACGTGCTAGGTCGACCTATTCGTATGTACACGGGGTTTGGGTCAAGGCTCACGTGTCGTTGGTCTTGGCTTGACTGGGAGCGTGCGGGCGAAAGAAAACATACAGGAACACAGCATGGCTGGAGCGACTACATGCAGCCCCCCTCGTGATGCGGCCCTCCAGGAGAGATGACCGTGCCTTGTCATTTCTCGACACTAATCAGGTCCATTAGAGGAGACCAAGAACGAACGAAATAACGACAAAGCGTTTTTTTTTTGGGGGGGGGGGCTAGCCAAGCTGAAACCTCCTCGGAGAACCACCAGTACCCCGCACCACACGCTCTAGGCTGTTATTTCCATCTCAGCACGAAACGCAATAATATCACTGCGCACCGTTGTTGTTGTGAGAGCCCAGGCCGGTCATGGACTGGCTCTTGTGAAGCAGCGGCGAGGCGTGGCCGATCCCAAAGGCGGACTGATCCTCCCCGTCCGGCAGGTGCAGGGGAGACTTGAGGTGCTTGGGGAGCTTGAAACCACCACGGTAAACGTGCGGCGAGTGCGACGATGATCGGCTCCCTGACATGACGCTGCGTTTACTCGAGGCGTGCGCAGAGTGACGGCGACGGATGGCAAGGTTATTTGTATCCTGTGGTGTCACAGTTATTGGGCTTTGGCTGTCGGTACGCGACGATAGCTGCGTTGAGTTTCGTTCAGCGCGGAATAGGGTTGAGTGCTATGAGTCACCCGGAGGAGACGTTAGGCATCCGGTCGTGATTGAGTATTGAGGGTTGTGATGAAGCACGTAAGGCGGCCATCTGGTAGCTAGCCTGTCTCTACCCGTTTCGACCCATTCAGGTTGTGAATACCTTCCCGGGGTGCTTGAAGCGAAAACGGCGCAGCTAACGACAACTTTCGAGCAACAGCTAGAGATGCTTCACAGCACACCACTACGATTGAACTATTGTTTTATCGAAAGCAATGGCGCCAGCATTGTGGACACGCCCCACCCAGCAAGAAAAACACCACTGAACGTCCAGTCAAAAACTTGATTTGGCGCAAATCGATATCCATCCGCACCTGTGAATAGATGAGTGCGGCTCAAAGAGTTCGATGGACCCAGAGCGAGAGGGCGAGCCAAGCCTCCCATGTGAGGTGTGCGGCCGGAATGTGTCTTTCGTGATGTGAGAGTTCTGTTGAAATGGTGCCAGAAGTAAAAACATGGGAGTGTCGTTACGCATATGTTCAGAGGAGAGCACGATACTATGTTGACCTCCCCGGAAGGTCGTAGCAGCTGTCGAACTGAGTCGATCTTCGTCCTCCATGATATGTTTTACTAGTACTGATGGAGATGGAGACGTGGCTGAAACACTCTAGCTGAAAGACAGGCCCTCAATAACCGCTGGCAACAACCCATAAATTCAATTAACAATGGCAGAGGTGGACAACACCGAGGAACGTGGGTGGTTGAATAAAGTCGATGCAGTAGGCGGGGGCGAGGAAAAACTGCAACAGCTGAACGCGTGTTCGGAGTTCGAAAGGGACCCTATTACGGCGACAGGACACAAGGAAATTGTTCCCGGGAAACTAACTCTGGATAATGCGGAGAGGCACTGATGGTTCGTTCTTTGTTCCTCGGGATATATTCTAACCAATGATTGTTTGCTGTGACCCCCCTTCTCCTGGATTGAACACCACGCCACTCGTTACCTCTTCCGGAATGCCATCTGGTTCTACAGCGGCGCCAGTGATACCGCCCGGTGGGGTAGGACCTGGCTTTCCCGTAGCCGACGATGGTGTGAAAGGCCTGTCGCACGCCAGGCACGCTTTGGCCTAAGAGGTAAGGATCAGAGATGGAGTTGGGGGGTCTAAGGACGGTTAGAGCTGAACATTTTAAGGGCACCCTCGGCGTTCAACCTGGGCATACGTACGTGCGTATTCGGCGTGCCCCGCGAACCCTGCCTTGAGACTTCAGCTGTAGTAAGTACATCCGCGTCTACATGTAGTTGTTGTTGGTGAGCTTTCTTTACGCCGGAGTGGAGAGGCGGTGCTTTCTATGTCCTGCCAAGAATCGCGCACGCGCCGGCTCCTTTTGTTATCCGGCCGACAGGCTAGTATTGCCGAACCACGAGAAGAGGGGCGCGCAATAACGATCGGTTAACGAAAAGCCACGGGCATGTTGTCAAACAACGCAGGACGAAAACCCTCTCATAGAATGCCGACAGGCCAGGTTGGCCGAAAAATGTCAGAAAAATCACATCATCACTACCACTGCTGCTGTTACCGATACCTTGAACATCCCCGCCACAGAGAGAGAAGGGATAACTCCCTCGCCTACCACGCTAGTCTGCGAACATGCTAGGAGCGCAGACGTGGATGACACCGACGGAAGCTGATCACTCAACAAGAACACATGTACACAGGCTCCTGTACCTTGAGCTTAATCTTGCCGAATAGAGTCGCCCCGGGGGTGGTCGGCGAGTACTTTGACAGCGCCACCTTGAGGGCTGATTGAAGGTCCATGGTGGTGGTGGGTGGCGCGAGCGTTGACAGGGCAGGGTGGGTGGGTGGGTGGGCGGGCGGGCCGGGTTGGGCGGTGCTTCTGGGAGGGAACGGAATCTCAACACGGGTGCTTTCTTCTCAACTTTCCCATCCTCAGAGCGTACAGCAAGCGCTATTCAAGCACCTGAGAACGTGGCAGAATTACACCTGAGAACTTGGCAGAATTATGTTCATGCTCCGAATTATGCCAAAACCCAAGAGCTCGAGACACCTTTTTGTGACCCCGGATAAGAACCATTAATACCTACGGTATTTTGCAGTCATTTGTAGCCTTAACCCTAGGAACGAAGAACCCCCGGCGTCGGCCAAAACAAGAGCTTCTTCAGTGCGGGTGTTTCCTCTGTAGTCATGGTTCGAAACTATTATACTCCTATTTAGTTTTCTCAGCGGAGTGTTTGCATTCTGCGTCCCTGGTATGATTTTTTTCTGCTGCGTCCAGAACCAGCATACATTGGGGAACTTCGTGGGCCAAGGAGGTATGTGTTAGTTCTGTGGAGTCGCCGGAAACAACCAAACACACACACGCCTCTGGAGAAGCAAGCTAGACGAGAGTGGCAACGCACCGTCGCTGAGCTTCCCCATGAACTTTCCGCGGATCTCTTCCCCGTTGAAATTCGTCCGGACCTCGGGGGCGGTCTTGTCCAAAGCGTCCCTGCAGTCTTTCAAGAACCTCCGCATCTGCGTCTGCCGCAGGAACTCCACTCTAAGGAGCACGTGGAGAGAGACAGCGGGCGTTCATCGAACACCAGAAGCACGTGGACGTGTCACGGCGGGCGTTTATCGAGCGTCAGGTGGAGAGGTTTCGGTCTGATATGGCAAATAAAACGTCGCCTGTGCTCCCGGTCAGTTTCCTCCTCAACCTTGGTGTGGATGGACCAACTATTCGTTTCGCGTCCTGAATGGTGTTCACTTCGAATCTTACACGTTGCTTCTGCGGTTCAAGCACGAAGCACCCACTTCATAAGGCACCCGGGGGGGAAGGGCGGGAGGCACAGGGGTGCGACGACACGTGGGGGGGGGGGTTAGATAAGTTTCTGATACATGAAGGTTAATCCGTAATGCTACCCAGTCAGCCTAATCCACGAGATCTACAGTGTTAGTCCAATGGATTAACCTTTGTCTAACAAGGGGGGTACCCTTACCGTTCATCCCAGTCTTGGCCTGTTTGCTCCGGGGTATCGAGCTTCGCCAGCTCTCGGATCACCTCGTAGTCTGCCTTGACGGCCATGAGCTTGGCCACACGCTGCATATCCCCCGCCAGGCATGCCTGTGCCTCTTTGGAGAGCCTATCGTTGGCATTGTAGTTTGTCGGCTTGAACGCACGATCCGTATATTAATTGGAGCAGCAGTGCCGCCGGCAAGGCCTACTTACTGGTGGAGACCCATGCTGAACTTTTTTTGTTGTGAGTTGTGGTGCGTTCTTGCGAAACTCAGTGGAAACGTCAGACCAGTAGATAGGAAGAGATAATTGGGAGTAGACATTGTATTTTGGGAAAACGACACAACAGGGTATACCCTGGTCGAAAAGCGACTCAGCAGGGTACATACTGTGCAGCAGCGTGGAATGCACTCACACGATTGGTCAAAGCCCACTCTCACCCCGCTGCGTCATAAAAAGCTCAGGGTATACCCTGCCGTGGCTTCTTTTCTCAAAAACTGTACCCTGTTTTTCGGAAAAGTACCCCGATTTTTTCTCATAATGTTCGTATGCTGAGTATCGAGTCGAATATGGAGGCCCCACCTACGCTCAAACGCGTGCGTCACGACGAGAAAACTCGTTAAAAACCTTACCAGCGAGACTAGCCTCCTTGTGTCGGGAAGCTAGCGGTGGCTGCAGCTACGGGGTCAAGAGACGACGCTTCATGCAACCAACGTTGACGAAAATGACAAACGTCTTAAGAATCCCACTCTAAGAGCTCCCAATGCAACCCTAATAAAGCCTACGCCTTGGCTACGACACCGGGGAAAATAAGCAACGCCTGGTTCTCTTCGTCGCCCGCGTGATGATGCCTTTGCTCGAACGAGAAATGAAAAACTACCTTGCGCCGGAGGAGTTCACACTACCTTGAGCCACGATACATCACACGAAACGAGATGGAGACACGAATCGCGGTGACAATGCTCTCCTCTCTTTCTCCCCCCCTCTATTTCTGTCAATATGTTTGCGTCTCTGTGTGTGTGTCTCTCTCTGATCGCTCCCTCAGTTGTCCGTTCCGTTTCCCCTTTAGATGGACTCCCCGCTTTTCATCCGGGTTCGAGTTCGACTCACGTGATGCGGCTCCGTCGGCTCACGGTAGCGTCTTCCACGTCTAGACACACCTCGCCCACTGCTCTCTGGTGCGCGGCGAGCTTCACGTCCACAGCCTAGACATCGAGGGCACGAAAATCGTGTCGATGTCTTGGTCAAATATCTTGCTTCGAGCTGTATTGAGAACGCCAAACAGAAACCTAGTGCGATCTGGTCCCTATTCATCAGGTCGAAAAGATAGCCAACCCCAATACATGTACCCTAAAAATGTTGGTCTGGTTATTCTCTGAACCAAGATCGAACGATCGAAAAAGCGAACACCATCACCACCACCAGCAACCAGCAACGGTAGCGACAAAGCTCGGCACCTTCCAAAAGAGATCCTTTGTAGATAGGGCGTGCACGCCGGCCTCCATCTTCCTGAGCACCGTCACGATGCCGACACTCGACCTCTGCAGGGTCGATACCTTTTTTCGTCCGCGGTCCCCATTGCCACGAGAGGAGAAAGGTTGTTCATCAGTTTGACCGGCGATGCTTGTGATCATGAGTGACGCGCATCGTTTGCTCTGATCTGAAGCAAAATAGCTAACTGATTCTGGATGGCGTCTATGAGTGTAGAGGCCCTGTGAGTACAGGGTCCACCTCGATGTTACAGAAAGGAAGAGATGTTGGCTACGGCTGTCCCAAACAGGGAGCGCTAGCGTTGTATTGTAGGCCTCGTCAGGATCTTCATGTGAACAAGGCGTATGTGTTTCCGCTCGGCGACTGCGGAGGCGTAAGAACCTTCGCTTGTGATGGACAAAGGCTCATCCATTAGGCCATTCAGTCAGCAATTTTCGATGGACTAGCCTTCATCAATCAGCTCTCAACAACCTTACATTTCGGTGTTTCGATAGCAATTTTGTCGTCGAAAATCGAGACACGATGCCGAAACCGGCGGGTCACTTAGAGCAACAGGGACAGCAACCCAGCAAGCCAAAAAGTGTTCGTCACCGCGCGGAGAATAACACCGGCAACCTTAGCGTCAACACGCACCATTTGCGCGGCATCCTCCCCTTGCCGCCTGAGCGCAGTCCCCAGGTGAGCGAGGCTCAGCCGGGCGACGTCCGACGCAGAGCGGTCCACGAAGTCATTGCTCCTGTAGTTGTTTCCGCTACCTCCTCCGTGGGAGGCTTCAAAGCGCACACCGCCCCTGCTGTTGTCGGAGCCGCTCCCGCCGCCACGGCCCCCGGTGCGGCCCCCGCCGCCTCCGCCGCCGCTGCTACTTGAAGGAGAGTCGATGAAATCCTTGCGTAGCGGTTGGGGTGATGGTAATAGAGGAAGATGAGACTACGATTAGTTGTTGTGGTTGTTGTTTGCTGCATCTTACCCGTTCATACAGTCAGCACTTGCCCTAGGCGCACTTCTGTACCCTAGCATCTCTCTCGTGAGGGGGAAGGGGAGAGAGGAGGGGAAGTGTTCCAGCTGAGATCTCGACAAAGATAGAGACGTCGTGGGGACAAAACATAAAAGTATGGACGGAGCCAAGAATATAGGTTGATATTGGACTGCCTGAATTTCGGCCAGAGGGCGAAAGGGCCGGGGAGGGGGTCAGGGTACGGTGCGAAACGAAGAGGCTGGAAACAAGGTATTTTTCCAGGCGGGGGTCGGGAGGAAGAAAGAAACAGACGAGCGATAAAACTAGCTCTAGAAGCGGCGAGGTGGTACCAGGGTCGACGAAGGGGGCTGGGAGAGATGGGTATTTTAAGAGGGTGGAAGGACGCACCGCAACCGTCACGACATGCCAAGGGCAAGAGGCATGGGGGTGTGTGCTCGTGTTGTGCATGCCTTGGCGGTTGGACCTTTGACCACGTGTCCTCGAGAAAAAGGAGCATTGTTCTCACAAGGCCGATCACCGATGGCCAATCGTTCCTTCCTACTATGCCAAACGTGGTTCGAAAAGGTTTTCCCTATCCTATCTTGGAAAGTGGGAGGGAGGAATTATCTACCCAACGGTGTTGACACGGATGCTGAGTGGTCAACGCCGCAGACCCCCCGCCTCTCCTGGCTACGCAATCGACCCCCCCCCCCCCCCAAGGAATCGATCTAAGGGCTGCCTACGCAAAGAAGGAAAGTTTATTACGAAAAAGACCAGGCAGGGGGCACGCAGACCCTATCCCGAACCCCAACCTTAGCCGGTTCTAGACTTTATCTGACATGTTTCCTTACTTAAAAAAAAAACTGCGTAGATGTGCTCGACGATCTTGTATGTTGCCCGATATACTTGTGCCTCTCGAGAAGGGCAGAACAACAGGAGGAGTGGTCACGAGCCAAGCGTGTCGGATGGTCGTTTCGAAGTAATGAATCGATGTACGAAAATGTATTCTACTTGCCATAATCGCGGACGATCTCTCGAACCCATGGTCCGCTGCAGGTTTATGGTTTAACTTCGAGTATACCGCCGGTACCACCTACCACTATAAATACGCAGGACGCAAGGGTGGGTCATTGAGATTCGAGGTAGGAGCGAAAAGGGGCATGAGGACGAGCGCGGTGGTATCTTAGCAATGGTGACCCACCTGATCTATGACCATCGTGGTGAGAGCATCTTGTACTTCCTCTCGTAGTTGCTCCGTTGCTTGTCTGGGCGGGTGATGAGGGCACCGCGTTGGCCCATGGTGTTTGGACGAAGCGAAGATAAGAAGCGTGAACAGATGCTGAAAGGGTGACCGAGGCGTGCTTAAGAAGACCCAAGAGCACCTTGTGTGTGTTTCTTGTTGTTTGTCAACTCCAACAACATAACACCAACGACACCAACGACAACAACGACAACAACAACAACAACAACAACCGAGACTCACTCTGAAGACTCTCCCAGCACGCTCTGCCCAGTCCTCAAGTCCATGATCTCGGCCCCGTTGCTTGCGATGAGACGCCTCAGCTCGCTCTCTGCTCTAGCCAGCTCCGACTCTCCCGCGGCCACCCTCTCCAGCGTGTCCTCTATTGCGGTCGTCTACTCGGTAAGTGCCGAAGTCGGAGAATTCAACGCAACAAGAGATTTGAGACGCTGGCTTGGAGAAAACGGTATATGACACAAGATAACACACCCCCTTGACCGACTTTCAAAGCTCGATTTCTTAACAGCAGGAAGAATCACAGCGCCAAAAACGGCGGCGTTGGAACCATCTCGTCGAGATATAGCTTTTCGACAATGTATCATTTCGTTTTTTACATCCTCTTCGTCGTGGAGTAATCGAGCTTTGAAAATCGGTCCAGGGGGTGTGATATCTTGTGTCATATACGGCACTCGCTTTGGTGCCCGTCCTGTGTGAGCCTCTCCCCACGATTGACTCCCACTCGCGCGGCCATCTACAATGAACAATTGCCACATCGGGGGTTGGTTGCGAAAGGTGTTCGAAGAGCTGGCCACTCTCTTGTTTCGGTGGTCAGGGGTGGCAAAGGTGTTGGAAACGAGCTGGCCATTTTTTTTGTTGAGGTGGGGTTGGTTGTGAAAGGTGTTCGAAGAGCTGGCCATTGTTTAGGTAGGCATGGGTTTTCAAAGGTGTTGGAACAACTGCCCGCTCTGCAGTTTACGGGAGCAGGAAAGAAATATCGACGACGGCAGTAGAGCACCTGGTTCTGAACGGCCTTGTCGAGACGCTTCCCCATCCTAGTCTCCGCCTTCTGCAGCAGCGCGTCGCACTCGTCGGCCCTCGCCGCGGCCGCGGTCGCGCCCGCCATCGCCTTCTCGGACAGAGCTCTCGTCCCCGCTACCGCACCCTGAAACCCCTGAAGGGGCCACAACCAAAGGAAGGCTACTTTTTCAATCAGCGCGCACACACCCCCACCAGGGTAAAGATAGACATACGAGAGAGGTATGGCTATGGCAAACCGTGTCTTTCGGAGGCCGAAAGGAGTTCTAGCAGCACGTTAGAAAGGAGAGTCCAATTCAATAAAAAAATGCATTTTTCGCTGAATGAAGTACGATCATGCTTTTCGGCGACCTCCACCACGAAGAAAAACAATCTACACTTGTCGTTCGATACCAACGGATGCAAAGCGGGAGGGGAGGGGGGCGTCCGGGTGAAGAAACTTCCGCGTGTGCACCCAACACAGGTCAAAGTATTGGTGCAGTGCAGTGCACAACGTAATTTTCCAACGCCGGTACGACGAAAGATTGGATGATGGTGGAAAAGGAAGAAATACGTGGCAGTTTGGAAGAGCATGAGGAGTATATCTCCACTTGCGAAACCAAGGCCCTCATATGTGCCCGAGATCCCACTTTCTTTACCATGTTGCAACGGGCGTGATATTCCACCGCATTAACGTCTTTCCGTTTGATTTACCGCCACTCGACGTTTCAAAATCCCCACGGCCTTGCCTCTCTCGTCTGACAAACTTTGATTTGGGGTCACGCAGACTGAAGCTTGCGGGTGTGTATGAGTTCAACTTCTACCGCGCAAGAGGGGTTCAGCTGCGCTTCGTTCAAGTTTTTGTCACGAGCAAGCGCCTTCCATCTGTGAAGGTGGTCGCCTCGCCCTTGCCCTTACCTCTGCCTCGTCTTCCGATTTTTTTATGTGCCGCTTCAGCTCGGACCCCACTTTCTCCGTCGCTGACCGGGCATCCCCCCTCGCCTTGCTCACTTCCGCCTTCATCTGTCCGAATTGTATTCGTAGAGTATTGATGGAGTGTTGATGGAATATTAAGGTGTGTTGAGGTCGGGATTTGTCAGGATGGGCTAGTACATCCAGGGAAGAACGAGGGAGTTTTTAGTTGTGTGCATGTCGCGCGAGCACAGGGTGGTACCCTCCTGTTTGTACGATGTGACTATGTAATGTTGTTTAAGTGTTCTCGTCACCATCGCCGGCAAGTTCTTCCTGCCGTACGGTATTGCATCTCCACAGCTGAACAGCTCTGATCGGGCGTCACGCAGAAAGGAGAATCCCTCCGACGCGCATGTCTTTGCTTTTTATGTGCGGAAAGAGCTAATAATACACGTGCAGCAGTTGAGCCTCCTCGCGACTCGGCGTTCGTAGTACTCTATCACCGGCCAAACAGTCTTGCCCAAGTCTCCTCTGCTACGTGCCAAGGATAGCACTACACCCGTACCCTCCACGATGTACGTGCTTTCCAGCGGGATTTTGGGATATCTCAGGAGCCAGGGCCAGCCATACCTTAGGCTCTAACATGTACTTATTTGCGCAATAAAAGCAGTAGTTGGATTATTGCATTTGGGCTTTGTCTGGTGTGGTGAACCCTGTACTGATGGTCTGTGCACCGACCCTGGCCCTTTTCTGTTTGGATCAGCACCGAATACGATGGGGCGGAGGAATGTTGAGGCAGAGGCGACAACGACAACGACAACGACAACGACAACGTCAACGACAACGACAACAACACAACCACCAACACCACCCAACAAAACAACAGCAACAAAAACTCACCCTCGCTTCCGCCCTCGCCGTAATCGCCTCCGCCTCTTGTCGAGCATCTGCCTGCCCTTCCCGGCGCGAGTCTCCCACCAGCAACCGGAGGGCGGCACACTCCGCGTTGGCATCGGCCGCAAGCGAGGTGGCGTTGCGCACTCGGGTGTCAAGGTCGGACTGCCGGTCGCTGGCGGCGTCCATCGCCTCCTGCTCATTGTAATTTCGTTTCGTGTGCGTCGCGTTGTTCTTATTGCTAATATTTTTCTTAATTTACATAGGTTGTTTTTTTTGTTGTGCTTTTTGTGTGAATGGAAGGAATAGTCCTCGATCGGGCCCCTCCTGCTCATTGTTATCCCATTTGTGTGCGCCACGTTATTCTTGTTGCTTGTTCATGTCTTGTTTATTGTGGGTTGTTTTTTGTCTTTTTTTTGTGTGAACGGAAGGTATTGTCCTTGGCTGGGGATATATCACTCTGGTTCTTGGGTGCTGTCTCTCTTGTGTTTGTTTCTCTGTTGTTTCATTTTTGTCTCATTTTCATGTGTTCGATTTCCTCTGCAGCTTCGGCGGTTGGGCGAGGCACACCGCGTATTGGTTGTGTTGGATGGCGCAGCTAACTCACTGCCTCCCCCTCCACGTTCTAGTCGAGCAATTCATTTCGTGGAATCGTCGAGCAATTACTTTTGTCGAATGCTCCACGACGCACAAGGTGCCGACACCTGTGCATATACTAGCGGCGGCGGTGCTGAGGTCTCCCCCTTCAACAAATATTTCGACTCAAGTACATCTCCTTCGGCTCTGGCAGCCTTCCCACTGTCGGGAGACCGTACATCGGAACTCCTCCGTAAGTACGCTACTCCGATTTTGTTTTTCTTGGGGGGGGGGGGGGGGATCACGTCGAGGCTTGTTCTCAAGTTGTGTTGCTCGCGTGTCTTACGGCGCCTAGCCTAGCTCTCTGAGGAGCGTGAAAATGGTCGATCGCGCTTGTGTTCGTGGTGAGGCCTCGCACTCTCTCTTCCTTGCCAGCACTGTCTTTCGGGGGGCTCTACAAGCTCTACTACGCCCTGGCTAAAATCCCTACTAAGCCTGACCACAAGCTCTACTGAGCCCAAACCACGGCGCTCCAGCATTGTCTTTCGGGGGCTCTGCAAGCTTTACTAAGCCCCAAAGCCCTACAAGGTCCTAGCCACGGCCCCGCGAGACGGTCGGTGGTTATTCGTTGTCATACCCGCGTGTCCTGCGACGAGTGTTCCAGCTCTTCCGCGAGGGCGGAGAGGTTAGCCTCGGCGTCTTCCAGCCTTGTCTGGGCGTCCTCCAGGGATGAGGAGATGGCATCTTGACGGTCGGCCTTCTCTTCCATGTGCTCCTTGAACGTCTCGTAGTCCTCCTGGAATGGGGTTCGGGGTTCGGGGTTGGGTTGAAGTCGGCTGGGCCGAGACGGAGGGGGAACCGCGGCGCAGGGCCAGACAGGTGGGCCACACGCAGGGAGAGGAAGGATGATGCAAAAGTGTGGGAATTGACGTGGTCTTGTGCGTTTCATCCCCAGGTCTTCCAGGCAAGACCAGTAGAACGCGGGGGAGGGGGGGGGGGGGGGTGTACTCATAGTCATAGTCGTGCATGCCGTAGTCGTTTGACCATTGACCTCGCATCCCTACAAAGCCGGGACGGAGCACGCCGGGTTCTCACCGGACCAGGCTCTCACATCACCAAGCGCGAAGCGCCGTGAGGTATTTGGCGAGTCGCATGAAGGGTGAGCTGCATCCTGCTAAGGGTGTTCGGCATCTTGTGCTTACCTCCTTGCGTACGGATGACAGCTACGTATGACTTAATTTATTTTCTGGTGCTTTCACTTCCAGAGACAGTTGTAAGCACTGTGTAACTGCCTCGAGGAAGCTTGACCATTTTAACACAACGTGGTGCGACCATCCCCCGTTGCGCGGAGTGAGGGTTCTCGACCCCGCACAACATGATCTACTCGACCACCATGAACGCGGGGGGGGGGGAAACAACAAGCGAACGGGAATATACCGAGCCAGGGTCGAAGATTACACTCCGCTCTGGTGGGTTGACCTCTATCAACTACTCAGTAGCCTTCGCAGGGTTTTTCGACTAAGCAAACATGTTGGATAAAGCATGTAATCGGGGAAGTTGGGTTAGGGTTAGGGGTAGGGGTAGGTTCTGCGTACCCCCTCCCTGTTCTATTTCCTCATAAGCTTAATTTCTCGCGAAGGTGGTCCCAACTGCTAGGGTCGACCAGCGCCTCGTTCTGTGGCCAAGGGCCCACTACATTTTGAGCAAGACATGGACGACACCTGTAGGCTCTCGAAGTCCGCCATCTTCACGTCTCCCTGCCCGCTTCCCCCCGAGATTCTCCCCTCCTGCAACACCCTTTCAACGGCGTCCTTCACTGCCTTGTTGAAGGTCTCCGCCTCCGACGCCTCTTCGTCGTCGTCGTCGCTGCCGTCGGGGCCGCCACCGTAGCCTCCGCCACTGATCGTCCATTTTGCCAACCAAAAAAGGGCAAGCTCGTTGAAGAAATAAGACAACTGCTGTTGTTTGTTGAAAGCCATCGAATTGCCATGGCGTTGTGAGGGTACGGAAATAAATACGGGGCCCCCGACGTCACCGTCGTCGCTGCCGTCGGGGCCGCCGCCACCACGATTTGGCCAACAAAAAAGGCAAACCGGTCGACACCAGCTCGGTCAGGACAGGTTGACCTGTAGTATTACTCTGTGTTCTACTCGCCTGCCAAGCCTAGTCTGCGAAACAGCTGTGTGAGCCTTGCCTAGAGTGCGGTGTTCTAGGAGCCCCTGCATAATTCCCGTCATCCGTACGCTCATTGCCACACCTTAGGTTGCCGCGAGCGTTGACGTACGGCCCACTTCCCTTCCTGCGGGCCTGCGATTGGGTCAGCCCCTGAACCATGCTCAGCAAGCTCGCCATCTACCGTGGGTGTACGAGAAGGGAAAAGGAAAAGCTTGGGAGTGTGAACGATGATACGTGTGGTAGTGTCGGTGGGCGTCTGTGCTCTTTGCTTCTATATCAGGATTGTATTCGATGGCGTCAACGCACGGCTTCATTGATCTTGATACTGTTGCTCTTGTTGATGGCTCGTTGTCTTCACTCAGCGAAAAATTCTAGTTGGGTTGCTCCATCCATGTATTTTGAGGGACGTATCACCGTCTTGGACGTCGAACCAAGGTAGTGTGGGTTGAAAATATACAAAGAGGATTATGTTGCAGGGCGACACCCTCATCCATTTCAAAATAATTCACTTGCGTAAACGAAAGAAGATACATAGTAAGATACAGAGCACAAAGAATTGCACCGTTGGCGTGTATGCAGAACCAAGGGAAAAGCCTTCGCGAAGCAAACAAAGAAAAAGCAGTCCGTAAAAGGCAAACGTAGCGAATTCTCACTTTGACGTGTACGCACGAAGTGGCGGCGTGTGCGAAGGAAGGTGGTGGGTACACGATATGTAGCAACCCCAAACTGTTTCTTTGGTGTAATCGAAAGCGATGTGGCTACGAATTGTCATGATGCCGGTGGTATGACACGCGTCACACGAACTCCGATTCCTGGCGTGTGCCACCTCTCGCCGAGCGGTCGCACGCACACAACCGAGGCCGAAACAAACAGACAATTTAACTTACGGTAGAGGCCAGAAAAACTTCGCTATGTCCCTTCTCGAAACTGTGTACACCTTTCGTCGACGGCCAGCGCAAACAGCCCCCCCCCCCCCTGTTGAGAACAAAGCCCCGTCCTCTCGAGGACGCGTGCTCAATGGTCTAGCCGTTAGGGCATGCAAAACGGAAGGGTACGCCCACCCGCCAGGAGGTTTTCAGAGTCCCGGCGAGGTTTCACCACCCAAACCTTCACCCGAACCAGTTTAACCGCGGCCAACATTCTAACGTTTCGCGCATGTTTTGGAGGCTTGCCACGTATGGGGAGGGGACACTTGAAGTTCTCCCAGAAAGAAAGAAGAAGGACTCCGCTCGCCTTCGAGACGAAACATGCGGTTGGTTCGAATATTCACCGACACTGGAAAGCGTCTGCGTCAGTTGGACCAGTACGGATATTAGAAGGTACATGTACTGAGCCGAGACCGGAACATTTTTTTTAATGTAAAGACAACACCAACAACAACAACAACAACTGGTGATGAACTCGTGAAAAGAGAGCAACCGAGCGGGTGAGCTTCACAACGGAAGAGTCACCTGCTGGTGCACCACATCCTGCATCCTCCGAAAGCGGTCGCTCAGCGCCGACTCAACAGAAGACTGTACGGCAACAATCTTGTCATCAGCGGCGCTCACAGCGAGCTGCAGGTCGTCGGATGTCACCCGGGACTCGATGGCCATCTGTAGAAAAAAATGCCAGGGGGAGGAAGGGGACAGTCAAGTGGTGTTGCCTCAATTCCATCGGTGTTTCGCCCTCACAAGAAGCCAGGAGCGAGGAACGGGGCCGCGGTCATTTTGAGGCTGGGTACCAGGAACCGTCAGGTCTCGCCGCCTTCCCAGGTTCCAACTCCCTGGTTGATCTCACTCTGACTATCTTGCTTTTAGCCGACTGTCTCTGTTTCCTCTGTTCCGTCCTGCTCTCTCTCTTCTCTCTTTACGTATCTCTCTACCCCTCTCTCTTGTCTGTGTTCACCACTTGGAGAACCGTACACTCCCGGTATTACGGGCGATACTCCAGGGTAACTCAGGCAACCTGCGGAATCGCAATACTCCGGCTGCGTCAAGGGGGATTACTTCTATTGTTCGACCAGGGTGCAGCGCTATAAGACCTGGCTCCGCGAAACCTACCTGCAGTGAAATATGCACAAGGCAATCCGTTTTCGTTGTCCTCCGACGGACTGAATAGAAAGTCATTCGTTTATCAACCCCCCCCAGTAATATTGCTAGCACGAGTCTCCCTTCTTGCTCTGTTGAACACAAAGGTTGTCCCGCGTAGGTAAACATTTTGTGTTCTCCCATTCAATCACTGACTTTGGGAGACTCCCACGCAGCGCGACAACAAGAGACATGCGGCTGTACGAGAGAAATTTCCCCCTACAAGCATGGTGTGAGAGCACGACCGTGAGCTCGTCGAGTTGTTTCAATAGTGCGCACGAAAAGATCAGCGTGAAGCTGAAAATGCAAGTGCACATCTCACTCGAGTTTCCATATTCCTGTGCATCTCAAAAGACCGGCTAATTTCGGCGATTTGCCGATACAACCCTACGCCCTTGGCGAGTCATGGGTAGCTCATGGTAGGTCGACGAGCAACAACGGCAGCGACCAGGACCTGTATCCTCTTGATCTCCATCGACTGCGCCAGGGCATTGGTCTTCTCTCTTATCCCCTGCGCCTTTTCCCGGCGCTTGCAGGAGGAAGCGAGCGCCTCGAGCCTGTCGGAAAGGTCCCGGACCTCCGCCTGCATGGCTGCACTCGCCGCTGCGGCCTTTTTCCGAAGGCCGGTAGCGCTGCGCATCACCGGGCTGCACGTGGGGGAATTGGAGCGCGTTCGTGGGGGCTCAAGTGGCTGTGACGAACGGGGGGGGACACTGACCCAAGAAGAGGAGGCCGTTTTAAATTGTGTTTTTGCGAGGTAAAGACGACACCTAAAGGATGCTGCTGTGGCCTCTTCAACGGCGTAACTCTTACTCTTGGAAGCATGCCTGCCTTCAGCGCTAAACTACTGCACGCCGGCCATTGTTGCCATTGAGATGTCTACGTCGGCCTTGTCTTCATGTGCTGAGATGTCCAACGTTGTAGGGTAGCGGGTAGAGTTGGGGGAGGGGGTTAGAGCGCATGTCCGCCATGGAGCTGAAGATGTACAGCGCGTGTTGGGCTTCAGTATCACCATGCAGGTCTCAAGCCTATGGTAATTGTACGCGGAACAGGACACCACATACGAACGAAGAACCAGTCGCACCAACACGCCCGTCCCACGCTCGTTCTTCGAAGCCTGCACAATCTGCAGTTGAAAGGCATGCGACACAAAGCACAAGCCTTTATACAGTAGCTCATATTTCACGCTCGTAACATGCTTGTCTCCCCAAAGACATCCCCCGCCAACACGCAATCCCCACATGAACGCTGGCAATACTCGTACCTGTGTGGCATCTCCCCCGCTTTCGTCTCGGTCGTCAGGTCGTCCGCGATACAACCACCATCGAGCTCATCGGGACGGGTCTCCCTTCCTGCAGCGACGGCGCTAGGAATGCTCTCGGCTGTCGAGGATGCTGATCCCCCGTCTGGATCCTGATCCTTCGCGTGCTCTACCGCAGCAACCTGGGCGGCAACCTCTAGAAACTCTAGGCGTTGGTGCAACGCTCTCAGCTCAGCTTGCAGGCGCGTGACGTCGACAGTGACCGTCGGCTTGCCGAGATCACTAAAGTTAGGTGCTGCAGCTTTAGCTGCTCCCATGGGATACACGGAGTACTGGGATTCCTGCAGTGTTGCCATTGCTCAGAGTGCGCCGAAGACCGGCGAACCACAGAACACAGAACCCTAACTGCAGACTGGCTCAAGGAGTGGGAATACAACATCAATGGACGTTTGGTTCACGTAAGAATGTCCATTGCTTCAACAGACTAAGTGCTGGTTCGATTTTAAATTTGAATTGTGTGTATGAGAAGTGGTTTGTTGCACATGAGCTGCGCATCACCTCATCACCTATCCCGCCGCTGGCCTCCTTCCCTGCGGCGCGATAACGGCAGTTTCGCCGAAACGCAACGTCGGCTATTCAAAACCTGTTTTCACCACCACCCCCACTTAGCTTCCATCCCGCGGGCCCCTTGTCACAGACGCCACTGCAACAGCACCAAGCACACCGGCGTGCGAGACACACAGGGCACGTGGGCGAGAGGCAGAGAGGCAGAAAACCTTATGCTTCGAGAGCGGGTGGCCATCCTGGCCGCAACGCTGCTCTTGTTGAAGTGTCACTCGATGTCTGGGGGTGCCACTGGTGCATTACCTGATCAACAACAGCATCGGCGACATGTCCCGCACTACGGCTGCACTCCCCCACGAGCGCAGGACTTCGGAAGCCGGTACCCTCAGACAGGAAGGTTCGAGGCATGGCACAAGAGGGGCCTTGTTTTGGACGATGAGCCGGCGGGCGAGGAATGGGAGGGAGCCGATCGCGAGTGTTGGGGTGCCACCATAGCAGCGATAGTCGCTTCGGGATCGACGCTTGCCCTTCAACGAACACTCAAGCCAGACGAACAGCAGTCTGCTTCCGCAGAAGGGTACGGACGACAACCACGACACTACCGACGGCGACGGCGGCGACGACATCGTTACCACGGAAAAGACCGCGATAACGACAGCGCCCCACGGTTTCGGCGTATGCGGGCAGAGCTGTCTGCCAACCTGGACGCCTGGCGCATGAGAAGACGACGTGCTAGAGAAACCACCCCGGCCGCGGCGATAGTCATACGGCAGCACCTCACCCAGCTGACAGCCCAGCTCTCGGAACTCACGGGCGAAGGGTTCCGCCGGGCAGAAAGACTCTTATCGGCGGCCAAAGCCTCCGGCAATGTCGGCATCCGGATCGCAGGCTGCGCAGAGTTATTGCGTCGGCGCGGCCGGGAACTGTTTCTTCTCGGCCTGCGGAAAAAGCA
The DNA here is from genome assembly GCA_000310025.1 of Ectocarpus siliculosus. Classification (NCBI taxonomy): domain Eukaryota; class Phaeophyceae; order Ectocarpales; family Ectocarpaceae; genus Ectocarpus; species Ectocarpus siliculosus. The sequence goes on from FN649746.1 coordinate 1,357,625, forward strand.
AAACCCCGATGGCTTGGGCGGAGAGGGGAAACTGGGGAAGGGTAAGGAAGGCGAGGCGGAGCGGAGAAAGATGAGGGAGCTGCAGCTGCTCACCGACAAGATCGTGCAGAACGTGGTGGACGTCGTTGCACGGGATGGGTGGGAAGTGGTCGTTGAACGGGAAGGGGTAGTCGTGCACCGGCAGTACCTTGCGCTTGGCCCCGACGGCACGCCGGAGGCGCCGGCGGCGCCGGCGGCGCCGGCGCAGGCCGCGGGAGTTCCTAAGGCGGAGGCTTCTTCTGCTTTTGTAGGGGGGCGGGTCGAGGGCTCCGCCGATGATTCCGTGCCGGTAGGCGACGATAGCGGCAAGTCCAAGCCCCCGCAGTTCGCGTGCGTGAAGGCGAGCGCCATCCTCTCCGTTCCCCCGGAGGTGGTGTACCTGCTGTTCGCCGACAACTCAAGGGTGGGAGAGTACAACGAGCACTGCCGGGAGGTGAAGGACCTGGAGGTGTTATCGCAAGACAGCAAGATCACGTGGGCCGCCAGCGGGCGGATGGGTCCCTTCAAGGTGGGTACTTATTCGCCTGTGTTTGGCGGTGATCGTGAATTTTCCACCGACAGCAGTGGTTGCACCCTCCGGGTCGTTTGAGCCTTTTCAGCGGACAGGGAGGAGGCAAAGAGATCCCACGACGCAGCAGCAATGCAGGAGGTCGGGCGGGGTTGGGGGGCTGTGAGAAAACAGGAACATGGACTGCGTCTGACCGAGTCCCCAACATGAGCCGGCGAGGCTCTACATACGTCGGCAATGAAAACATGATGTCGTTTATTCTTTCCCTTGCAATCATCCCGTTCGAACACCTTTGCTGAAGGACATCGAAAGGTCCGCTTTCCGACCCAACCCCATGCCCTTCGCAAACGTTCATTTACAGGCTCGAGACTTTTGCACGCTGGTTCATTTCCGAACGCTTAGCGATGGCACCTTGGCTCAGGTCTCGAAGCCGGTGGAGCATCCGGCGGCCCCCCGCACCAGCCGCTACGTTCGGAGCGAGATCCTCTTGGCGTGAGTGGGATCATCGATGTGGCCACGTGGTAGATTCTCACCGTATATTGTGCTCTGGTGTGCTGCTACTGCTGTACCTTACGGGAATTGAAGTTGTTGCAAGGTTTCTCCATGTCGTCCTCTGCTGTGCTCCTAACGTACGTTACAGTAACGGAAATAGTTACAAGGTTTGCCATGAGACACGGAAACAGTCGAACGCCCCCCCCCGCTGGGCGACTCGCTCACCCCGTGTTGTGTGTTACGTACATAGCCCCCCGTTTAACGTTCGTCACCATAAGCCACGCGCACACTCGCACGATACCCTTTGGTAGAGCCTTCTGCAGATCATAGTGCTTTGGTACTCGGGTAGGGGTCGTCGCCCTTGGGTAGGCTCCGCCCATGTAGGTTTTGATGAGAAACACTGGGTACAGGTTATTGCGCGAAGGTCATGACTGCCCCCACACACGCACGTTGTCGTTTTCGCGCAGCGGAAACTTCATGCGACCGGTCCCGGGTGACCCTTCGCGGACCGAGTTTTTGATGGTGACACACGTGAACCCAGGTGATTTCTTGTTTCGTAGACTCCGCTCGGTGTTAATGTCCATTCATTGTCCTTCCTGTGCAAGGACCGCGTATCTTCCTCTCTTGTTCCCCCTCTTGCCCTACTTTTGCTCCCTCTATCTTGCTCTCCAAGATCATATAACACGTTTATTAGAGGGCCACCTTGTTGCGGGAACTAGAATAGAACGCGTCGTATCCCTGCACCAATACTTGATCGGTGCTTTGCAACTGGGGTCGGCTGCTGTTCAGGAACGAGACCTTAGAGTTTGGTGTGATGTCATGGAGGCAAACACACCACACCCCCACTTGTATCGTGCCATAATCGTCGCTTATTTGTGACCGCTTTATGCTGTCCGTGCTACAACCCGGTGTGACCCCCGTGCGATACCCCTACAACGTCCCGTGCTGACCCTACGAAGGGTGGAACGATCTTCTGTGCGGTCAAGGGTTAACCCGCGTAAGTTACAAAACAGAATGGGATGGACGTGGACAAAACAACTCACCACCTCGCCTTTGAACCGTTGTCTATGTTCTTGCGGCGACAGGTGGCGCCGCAGAGACCAGAGCCGGCGCCATGCTCGTAAACTCGTTGTGCACGAGCTCGCCGGTGACCTTCATCCGCAGGCTGGAGGTGGCCGCAAAAAAGCTGATGCTCGAGTTGCAACAGCAGCAGAAGAGAGCGCCTCATGGGGCCGTAGGTGGG
>FN649746.1:1368695-1392565 GCA_000310025.1 Ectocarpus siliculosus
AATGTTCAAAGGATTAAGGCATGCAGGATTATGATTCCCCCCCCCCCCCCCCCCCCAGGAGAAGTATGGGAAGGAATAAGAAGGTAGTGAAAGAACTCGACGCGGCGCAGATGAAAGCAGCGAAAATCATCCTAGGATGCTCCAAGCGCACAAGTAATGCAGCAGTGAGGGCAGAATTGGGGAATCAATCCCTGCGGTCGGGAAGAGACGCGCGGAAGCTGACATGGCAGTATCGCATGTGCGGGATGGGAGAGGAGAGGTTGCCAAGAATAGTATGGGAGGCGAAGTGGGCAAACAAAAAGAGGGGTAGACAACCCACGGAAGGGGTCAAGGTTGTAGAGGACGTATGGAAGGGGTTAGACATCGACGAAGATGAAACGCTGGAAACGGAGGGTCTACAGGGGTTCAAGGAGAAGATATCTGTTGCTTGTGCCGAGACAGAAGAATAGAATCTAAGGAAAGAAACCAAGGATAAGGAGGGTCTGGAAGTGTACGGAATGTTGAAAGAAGGAATAGGGTTCAAGGATTACCTACATGGACCATTGAATGCAGGGACAAAGCTTAAGGTCAAATTCAGGACCGGGGGCATAGGCCTTCGAGAACGTCGACGAAGACATAGGACGGTAGACGACGAAGACGACAAGTTCAAATGTGATCGCGGCTTCGAATGCGAAGACCGTGTTCATGTAGTCGCGGAATGTCCGTGGTACGAAGAGGAGAGGGAAGTGTACCTGACTGAGCTGGGAAAAATACAAGAAACGTACAGGGAGATGTTTGAGGCATGGAATAGAGAGGAGAGGACGGTAGCTGTACTGGGGAGTAGGAAGTGGTTTGAAAAGACGGGAAGGGATATCGTTAGGATAGACAGACTACGGAAGACATTTTGAGCCACCTTTGGCAAAGTAGGAAGGAACGATTGGCCATCGGTGATCGATCCTGTGGGAACAATGCTACGTCCTCTCGAGGACGCGTGGTCAATGGTCTAACCGCTAAGGCATGCAAAACATAACAGTACGCCCCCCCCCCCCCTACACACAGGAGCTTGCGGGCGAGGAGCCCCCGTCGAAAAAGGGCAAGGTGTGCACCGGCCCCAACTGCTGCGACGCGCCCTGCTGCACGATCCCCGGCAAGTGCACGCTCGAAAACTGCACCGCCGAGACCTGCATGGCCGAGGAGGACAGCGACGCCGACAGCGCCGTGCAGGAGGTCGGCGCTACCTTCGGATCGGGCCGTCGCCAGATGTCCTCCAAGGGTACGTAGTGTGTAGCTGTGTGTGTGTGTGTGTGTTTCGTAAAAGTACATTGCGCGCCAAGTTGGGAAGGTGCTGCTGCTGCTGCTTGCACACTCGCGGGACGACCGCGTGGCTACTTTATCCGGAGCCACCTTGGGTAGTAGCTGATTTGTTTTGCTTATTTGCTGTAGAAGTTCCGCGAAAGTTGAGCAGAAAATCTATTGCAGCTGCTGTTGGTCAATTGGGCAAGAATTACTGTAGCTTTCGCGCGATCCAGGTTTTGGGTTACCAACCACTGGCAGACGTACTGTGCGTAGTATATTAGTGACAGACATACTTAACGTCTGTCTCTAGTTCCGCCTCTTACACCCCCACTCTCGTCGTGTACCCGATGCGTATCCCCTCTCAATGTTGACATGGCAGCCACTGTCCAGGCGGGACCCCCGGATGGCCACGCCATGTGGCAGAAGCCTTCGCTCGACAAGGTTATGGACGCTAACAAGAAGTGAGTGATCAGGGTTAGGAGTGTCGAACGTCGCGCCGTGTCCATGCGAAGGTTGGATATTTTTTTGCCCTGTCACTTAAAACTGCACGTTGCTTTTGCCGCATGTCGTGGGCGTCATGTGTATCTCCGTTCCTACGAAAACAAATTGTGTTGCTAAAAACATTGATCGTAGTGTGTGGAAACTTTACTCGAAAAAATTTGTTCATATTTTTGCTCTCTCTGAGCAGAAGTTGGTCGCGTCAGAGGGAGGAAGGTACTGCTTGCTTTTTATGCCACCATCAGGTTTTGAGTCAAAAGTATATCAAAACGTTAATAAAACGAAGCGTGACACAAAGCTATCACTGCATGCTACATACAACGCCAGGTGGGTGGCCAACGTGAAGGCCGAGGACCCCGACTTCTTCAAGAGGCTGGCGTCCATCCACACCCCGGAGCACTTCTTCATTGGATGCTCCGACTCCCGGCTTTCCGTCGAGGCGATGCTCGTGAGTACATAGCAATACAATAGCCCGACTTTTTTTTCCCCTTTTTTTCCTCACAACCGCACCAAAAAATCCTGTCTTGGTTTTGGCAGATACGGGTGCGGAACAGATGAGCAATTAATTCTAGAGTGTATTGATGTTTCCAGAATTGTGGCAGACTAAACGCGCCCGTCGCTAATGAAGATCGTGGACCATTCCCGTCGTCGAGGTTTGCTTTTTCTCTCCTGGGGATTGACGTCCAGACACGCGGTGCAACCAACACCCAACCAAGTCAAACAGTGATGTTACCGTTCCTCACGTTTTTTGGTGTCTACTCAAAACATTTAACACGCCATCTCTCTCTCCCCCCCCCCCCCCCTTGCCTGTTTGTTTTTCTGCGTCAGGGCTGCGGACCCGGAGAGGTGTTTATCCACCGCAACATCGCCAACCAGTTTATGCACAACGACGTCAGCATTCTCGCCTCGCTCCACTACGCCGTCGACTACTTGGGGGTGCGTGCGTACCTACGCAGTTGACCTACCTTTTGAGCGCCAATTTTTTGTTGGGATGGTCTGGTTGGTTGTGATCAAACCTCTCTCTTTATGCTCGGAAGCAGACAGTAAATCGAAACCTTTAGAACATTAATGTTTTTTTGGTGTGAATGCACAGCTGGAGACGCGTAAAAGCGAAACAGCACGTGCGTGCCTGCCGGCGCACCGAGAGCCGTGCGGCGTATGCACATTTGTGGGGACAGGCAGGACACGGAACATGCATTAGTTAAACTGGCATCCTTTTGGCGAGAATGGTTCTTGAGAAATGAAGCGTGTCGTCATTGGCGCGCGTCATATCTTGTTCTAAATCTTCTATACCACCCCGATAAATGAAGCATAATCTTCTGTACCACCCCGATAAATGAAGCGTTGTCATCATTGGCGCGCGTTTCTTGCTCTAAATCGTAAATACCACCCCGACTGTGCAACATGCAACAAACAAAAACAGGTGAAGAACATCATCCTGTGCGGTCACTATGAGTGCGGCGGTGTCCGCGCCGCGATGGCCAACAACGACCACGGACTGGTGGAGAACTGGGTGATGGGCGTGAAGGAGGTGGCGAGGATGCACCAGGACGAGCTGATGGTGGGTGGGGGGTCACGGAGGACGTAAAAGAGCTTCTGCGTTGCACTCAACTCAAGACAATTGGTGTTGCCCAGCCTTACCGCATTGCTACACCGGGAAATGTGTTCGCTTTTGTGACCACGGAAGGCATGGTGTTGGAAAGTGCGAAGGTAGGTTGTCGAGAGCGCAGTCACAAAAGCGACTACTACGGTAACTCGACAGCCCTCCTCCGTACAACGAAGAGTGGAATGTGTGCTTGGTCACTGATTGATCGGAAACCTTTTCATGTTTGTTGAAGGTGGAGCTGTAATTCCGCATGTTTCCCACACAACAAAATTGTGGCTCGTTAGACGTGGAGCGTTACTTCCGTATGTTTCCACTTTATAGCATGTCTCGGCGTCTTACGTCCTTCGCAACGTGTTGGTTCCTGCAGGCCCTGGGTGACGACGAGCTTATCCACCGCCGCCTGGTCGAGCTCAACGTGCAGGAGCAGTGCGTCAAGGTGGGCATAGCATGAGTAGCTTTGGCTGTTTTTTTTTTTTTTTCGATGATGACCCCCCTTCGTCGACTCTCTGTGATACCCGTTCCGTGGCGGTGCCTGGTTGGTTCTTGCGCCCCCCTCTTGGAATAACTGTTGCCGCTGCCGTAGCTGTTCAACCGGTAGCCTTCTTCGCAGGGTTTTTTGTAAACATGTTGGATAAGGCATACAATCGGGGAAGTTGGGTTAGGGTTAGGGTTAGAAATAGGGTCTGCTTGCCACCTCCCTGTTCTATTTCCTCATAAGCTTAGCTTCTCGCGAAGCCGGTCCTGTCAACGCGCCAACGTACATCGTCTTGTCTCTTTGACGCCGTTCCGTTCCGTTCCGTCGTCTTCACCCCCTTGAAAAAAACATTTTCCCTGCCGCAGCTGTTCAACACCCCCATCCTCCAGAAGGCCCACGCCGAGAGGGGCGGCCCCCACGTCCACGCCGTGATCTTCGACATGGCCGAGGGGCTCATCAAGGAGCTCGATGTCGACCTCCAGGCGCTCGTGAAGCGGTGAGATGAACGAACAGAGGTTTCGAGGCCGGAGAGCAAGAAGACAAAAACGGCTTTTCTTAACGGTCGACGTGAAACCGGCCCTGAAACTGCTTGCTCCCTTGTGTTGAGATAGTAGGGTGGTGGCGATGTGTAACCGCCACGGGATTTGTTGGTGTGGTTTTATTTGGCGTGATTCGTGAGGGACACACTGGATGGAGCTGTGCGTGTTTCGACAGGCGGTTCCGTCAGACAGTTTTTTGTCATATGATCTTGAAGTTTCGTGTTCGATCCGTGCCTGTTTCGACCGATAGCTGCAAGACAGCTGCCCCCCCGATCTACTCCTTCGCGACGTCATTGACGCTCAATTTTTGGCCCCTTCCTCTCCTCGTCGCGAATCCACTCTCTTCAGGACCTCGCACTTCCAGTCGATGTACGACTTCTCCGCGCCCGTGGCTGCTCAGTAGCTTGGCGATTACCACGACGACGATGCGTTTCGTCACTGCCTTGTCAACAGCTGCTGTGGGCTGCTTCACGAAATATCACAACCTGAAGATGATCCCGAAGGCCAATGGCGCCGGACGTAGGCCTTTGGGTACAAGAAGGAAGAGACGTGCTGGTCTTTTGTTGTAGATTTTTCCCTTTTTACCACATGGGATGAGAAATCAAAGGAGTTGGTACACGGTGCTTTGCACGACAGCGTGAGTCCTTCAAATTCTGTTCGTACGGCAGAAGGTCAAATCCAGGTAGCGTATGCTGCTCGTTTTTTTGCGAAATCGTTCTGGCGTGCAGGGACACCTCCCGACGTGCAGGGACACCTCCCGAAGGAACTGGCCCAATAGATGCTTTACTCGCACACAACGCGTAGACCAGGTTGTCGATACTATAGAAAATTCTGGTAAATATCTACGCGGGCAGAATTGTTTTTTGCCGGGGAAGGGAAGCATGCGTTGTCGTTTGTGAAAAATCGCAAAAAAAGCTGTAGAGTTGACGATGAGGGATTCGCGTGGACCTCCTGCCTGTACATTCCATGATTTAGAGGAAAATTTACGATTCATATTCAAATTTGTACGACGAATGTTCCATCCTGCTTTTGGGTTGACGGCCAAGCAAGGAAGGTCGAGATATCCATGGTGATGCGGCACGATTACCCGATTATTATCCGTTAACTACGTGGGGTTGGTTGTGTTGACTTCTTCTGTCGTCCTCGTCCAAATCGAATCACAATGAACGAATGGTGACTGACATGGTGGATGAGCCGTCAAGCACCATGTTGACGATTTTTGGGAGCACATACCGGGGGTAATCAATCGTGTACACTTCCTACCGCCTGCTACGCACTGCATGTAATGTGGCATGCTGCAGTTGGCTCGGCTACAAGGTCCGTGGCTCCGTGGCTCCGTGGCGTCTTTACGCCGCGGGGAAAGCAGCTACAAGTACGAAACGCTTTGCTGTGTGTTGTAGATACTGCTGCTGAAGACCACAGTAGAAACAAGTTTTTTTTCGAGGATAATACCAACTGAACTACAGCGCATCTGGTATTCATTTATTTCTTTTCTCGGTGCCGCCCGTGTTTGTTTGCTTGCTACCTTGTGCTAAACCATCAGAGGTAAATCAAGTAACTTCACAACAATAAGTTCACTGCTGCTGCTGTTGTGCTGCTTTCACCCGGTCGGTGTGGAATAAATAATATTGCCTCGAAGAAAAAAACTCTACACGCAAATCGACCGTTCTATGTGGCCACATGTTCTTCGTTCTTCAGACAGTCGTTTCATCCTATCATAAAGTCTTGAGTCTATACCTACATGCATCGAGTGCGTGCAAGCAGAAACGATGGGGACGGATGTTTGTGCCAACCCGGAAGAAGCAAAAGAGCCTGGAGGCTCGTCAGCTGAGACTCGTGAGCGTTTGCCTAGGTATGTGCCTGTACGGGATATCCTCTGCGTTGCCCCTCAACAGCTTGGCTCGCTTGGCTAGGCCTGCCGCCTTTCAAGCTTGCCCACAACGGGGTGGGTATCACATCAACCATGGCGAAGAAGCGGAGGTACCGAGGAAAGGATGGCGGGGGCAAGCGTGGTGAGTTATTGGTGTTGTTGCGCTTGGCTCCCCACCACCGGGGCCTCACCTCGCATGCACGCCTATTGCGTACAAGGGCGCAAGCTGTTGCGGCCGGGGGCAGACCCCAGCACACGTAGGGACAGGGGCCGTTGTACTTACTCTCGTATATTTAACATCGACTACTCTTGTAAACAAAGGTTGTGCTGGAAGTGACCCCTCCGCCGCGTTGTGAATCAATCTTGGTGCGGTTCAGTGTCGTCGGCGGTGCACACGTGCTGTCGAAAACGTGGCATTTGAACATGGGTTTTTGGCAATCGGTCTCCCTCTCTAGCGCTCTCTCTCCTACTCGTACAGCGTATCCTCGTTAGTATGCATAGTAGTAGCAGCAGCTCCGTGGTGGATGTTGTTGTATATCCGGTAAAACGTATTGTGATACCTACAGTTCACGGTCAACATGATATGCCCACAGCTGTAGGCTTGGGAGAATCAAACACTATAGAGTAACCGGTTACTCCCGATTCTAGTGGGCATGTTATGTCGCCCGGAGAACTTGCAGGAGGTGCGGGCACGGGCGAAGAACCCCCGACTCGAGAGGAGCCCAGGGCGGGACTCGACGAGATCAGCAACAGGAAGGAGAGCCTTGCGGAGGAGAAGTTGGGCAAGATAATGGATGCCTTGCCTCGATTAACGCCCCGAGGCACCGCCCGCAGGAAGAACGGCCGTAGCGGGCGGCGGGGGAGAGTCAGTGGGGGGAAGGCACACCCCTTCCGGGCGCGGGTCTACCAACGGACCAAGCGCCGAACACCGGACGAGGATACGCCAAGGGAGCGGTGGGACTACCGGGGCCGGCCCCATCCGAGGAAGACGGCTCGCGTGGGAGCTCCCACAACAGCAGCGATGGTCCATTCAACTACGTCTCAACCACGAGAGCCCACATCCCGCGGCTTAAGCAGCTGGAAGCTCGAGCTTCGACGGCCACGAGAAGAACTGGCGGATGTTTGAACGACAGCCGAGATATCGTGGTGCAAGAGACGGATGACGCCGGTATGATGGACCAAGGGTAGAACCAGTCAACCTGGTGATATTGTCCACAATGGATCCAGTCAACATACCCCACAGGTTTCGGTACATGGCAATCTCTTGTACTCTACCCCTTGGTCCATCATACCGGCGTCATCCGTCTCTTGCACCTCTACATGCCCACCGGAGGCCGCCCCATCCTCCAGGTCTTNNCGGGGTCATCCGTCTCTTGCACCACGATATCTCGGGCTGTCGTTCAAACATCCGCCAGTTCTTCTCGTGGCCGTCGAAGCTCGAGCTTCCAGCTGCTTAAGCCGCGGGATGTGGGCTCTCGTGGTTGAGACGTAGTTGAATGGACCATCGCTGCTGTTGTGGGAGCTCCCGCGCGAGCCGTCTTCCTCGGATGGGGCCGGCCCCGGTAGTCCCACCGCCCCCTCGGCGTATCCTCGTCCGGTGTTCGGCGCTTGGTCCGTTGGTAGACCCGCGCCCGGAAGGGGTGTGCCTTCCCCCCACTGACTCTCCCCCGCCGCCCGCTACAGCCGTTCTTCCTGCGGGCGGTGCCTCGGGCGTTAATCGAGGCAAGGCATCCATTATCTTTCCCAACTTCTCCTCCGCAAGTCTTTCCATCCCGTTGCTGATCTCGTCGAGTCCCGCCCTGGGCTCCTCTCGAGTCGGAGGTTCTTCGCCCGTGCCCGCACCTCCTGCAAGTTCTCCGGGCGACATCACATGCCCATTACAATCGGGAGTAACCGGTTACTCTATTTAGAGTGTTTGATTGTCCCAAGCCTAGTGCTGCTGGATGAATAAGGCTGGCCCAGTAGGTAGGCGTGAAAAGATGTTGAGATGGTAAAGTCGTTGATTAGGTTGCCCTTGTCCAAAAGGGAAAGAAGGAGAGTGAACATCAGGCGGCAAATATCCGCTCCACACAACATTGGCAAGGAACTCAGAACTCGGAACATTACGCAACACGCCAACGATACAGGATACCGGGCACATCAGAAGATGCCCCGAAGATCTGCGCCCCTTCGGTCGCTTTGGCTCCAGGGTACAAACGATCGCACATGAGTAACTACATCAGTAGCCTTCGGAAGGATGACATAATCACCCTCACGAACACAGTCTGCCACGCGGTCGTGGCATGCCTTTGTTGGTCGTGCTGCTCCTATAAGACCGCCTTATGTAGCCACAGCACTGCTGCGCGTGGGCAACAGCAGCATTATGATGATAGCAGCAGTCCAGACTCCCCTGATAGGAATGCGTCTCGAGCACCGCCGCTGTGCCACAGCAGCAATGCACTCCCTATTGTGCGTTGTTGCGATGTCACTGTCTGGTGCTGGCTGTCAACAAGAATCAAACAACGTATGCATATGCATAGTTGTACATAGGTTGTATTGATAGTGTGCAAGTCCGGTGCTCTCTCCGTCATTTTTTGTGTTTTTGTTGTCATCTTGTGTCATGACTTCAAAGCAGCGCTTGCAGCATTCGTGTCGCATGCCTGCTACAAAACCCGGTCGTGAAGTAGTGTCGTCATCGTGGTTGCCGAGATGCCGCAGCAATCTCCCATAGCCCCGTAACGAGACAACAGAGTCATAAGAGAGGGAGAGACAGCGGGGGAAAGAGAGATACACACACAGGCGGACAGACAGACATACGAAATAGACGGACACACAGACAGGCAAAGGGAGACAGAGCGAAAGATAGAGAGCGCGGTCCCGGTCCCGGCGTCTTCTTTCCTTTTTTCTTCGCCATTCAGACGCCGCCATTTGCGAAAATGCGAGCCCCACAACCTAAGGTGTCCTTTCAAAGAAGTGCAATAGCATACCCACGCGAGACTGGACTTCTTTTTTTGTTACAGTGGGGGTTCCCGAATATGACGACCTGAACAAGGCGGTTGCTCTATGTAAGGCGGGTGAAAAATTGGCCGGCAGAGACGAAATATTCAAGTTGTTCTACTACACATTGAATAAGGCAGCCGCCCCACATTAGGCGGTTTTATCAGCTGCCCCGTCGCCGCCCTATTTGGGGGCCCCCACTTTTTTTTTTTTTTCCGGAAACGACACCCCACACGACGACTAAACCGCCGCAGACGATTCCTCCGCCCAAGGTCGAAAGGACAACGGTGGCGAGGGCGACCGTGACAAGCACCGGTGGAAGGGCGGCGGCGACGGCGGGAAGCCCTGGTCGCAGAGCTTCGTGCTTCGCAGCCGGCCGTTTGAAGCGTACTACCAGGTGACCGCTCACTTTTTTTTTTTTTCCACTGCAGAGAAAGAAGGCTTGAAACTCATGCTGTAAAGCCTTGGACGTAGGTTCTTCGATTGGGGTAATATCTCGAACGGTTGGTAATCTTTTGTGATTGTGTGTGTATTTTCTCTGGAAACGGTGCTCTGTTGTTGTTGCTGGTGCCGTTGTTGTTGTTGCAGTGTTGTGGTCGCATAGCTCTCGTTCGTGCCCGTAGTTGGTGCTGATCTTGCTGGAGATCTTGGCGCTGCCGTCAATCCAAACGGTGCTCGATGTGCTTGTGGCTGCATTTGTCGCCGATTAGGTCTCGCGAGACATTCGAAAATCCTGTCTCACCTCTCTCCCCTGCCCTCTGCCCGAAATTTTCGTGTGTTTGTTTCGCCGCGCGTATGCTCTGCGTGCGTGAACACGCCGCATCGCTCACAGGCCATGGGGATAATGCCCAAAGAGGAGTGGCCGGTGTTCATGAACACGCTCAAGGAGCCGCTGCCTGCTTGCTTCCGTATTCACTCAGACTGCAGCTTCAAAGACCAGTAAGTGCGCTTGACCGTGATTGGCTGACGCAGTTGCCATGATCGAGCGATTTTTCACGGAACCTTGATATACGCCTCCCCCCCATCCGCCTCGGAACCTGGCTGAAAACGCGGGATGTGACATCGATAGGATGGGTAGGACAGGGAGAACGTGTTTGAGCCACCTTCGGCAAAGTAGGAAGGAACGATTGGCTATCGGTGATCGGTCCTGTGGGAAAATGCTGGAGGATGCGCGCTCAATGGTCTACCAGCTAAGGCATGCTAAACATGGGTACGCCCCCATCCGCCTCTGCGTTGAGAGATGGAAAACCCGGGTGGCGTTCGTTTTCGACAAGCATGACGTTAGGTCCAACCGCGAAACAAACAACCTGCGTGTTTCAGTAGGTGCGGCCAAGTGAATAAACACGAAAACGGCTTGTGTTTCGGTTTATGTTTACGACAGGAGGCGTTTTCGATACGCATGGCGTTAGGTCCGACCGCGCAACAAACAACCTGCGGTATTTCACTAGGGGCAGCCAAGTGAACAAACACTTAAACGGCGTATGTGTGTGTTTCGTCTTGTGTTGACGACAGTGGACAAACAGCAGCGTCTTTGTTGTTGTGTACGGCAGGGTTAAGAAGCAGCTGTTAGAGCTGTTGGAGGCCCCGATGGTGATCGAGGGCAAGGAGGTCAAGGCGGTGCGAGAGCTACCCTGGTACGCCGGGGGGTTGGCCTATCGGCTAGGCTGCGACCGCCGCTTCATCAGGAAGCAGCCCCATCTGGTCAGTCAGTGTGCTGCTTTTGGGGGTCGCTGTCCCCCCTTCTTGCCATTGTGTTGCGCTATTTGTGCTTGCACTGTGTGTAGACCTATAAGCACACCAATCCTTTACAGGAGTCGTCGAGTTTTCATCGCTGCTGGCAGATTCGTTTCTAGAAGTCTCGGTGTCGACAATAGAAAATATTTTGTGCGTGTTTCGTTTTTGCTGGGTATTTTTTATTTTTCAGTTTGGGGACGCAACATATTCAATATCCTCTTATCACATGAATATATACTTTGTATGTATACTTCTATGGGTGTGTTAAATTAGGGTTAGGGTTTATTTGTTTGGTTTGTAGGTCTGGGGAGTATTTATTTTTCAGGTTTGGGGAGTACACATTCGGATATCATCGTTCCGTCGCACGAGGTGTAGATTACCATGGCGATATGGCCCTCCTTGGTGCCTCCCGCGTCCACGCAGTTAGGGATGACCATGAGAGGGAGGTGTTCGGACTCGGTCCGAAGAAGTGCGGACGAGACCCCATCGATGCGAAAAAAATAATCCAGCATAGGCCCTAGGGGAAAGTAGATGAAAAAGTTGCAGCGCAGACCCACGAAACACCTTTTTGCAGCATATGCCATTGGGGAAAGTTATGTTTTTGCGGCGGCGTAGACCCTATCCACACGAAAAAAAAAATTGCAGCATTGACCGTAGGGGAAACTTATGTTTGCGGCAGCGTACGCCCTATGTACATAATATCGACACGAAGGAAAAAGTAGCACCATAAGGCCCAGATGGAATGAATTTTTCCAGCGTAGGCCGTATGGGAGACATATGTATGCAGCAGGGTAGACGCTATGGCGACGAAAAAAAAAATCCAGCATAGGCCCTACGGGAAAGTCATGTTTGCGGCAGCCTACATGGTTAAGAAATGGAACGCCGACACTCAATCTCCGTTGAGTATGAAAGCACAAAAAAAATGAAAAAAATAAATAAACAGAAACTCACGTGAGCTTTCAGGCCGCGCTTCCGGCCCCGTTTCTTGAGGGTCTTCGCGACTTGTCGGGCGTCGTCATCGTCCACGCACGAGACGATCCGGGGCTTCTCGTCGTCGAGGTCCCCGATGGCGTCCCTCCGGAAGATGCGACCCTCTGCCTTGATGTCGGAAAGGATGTCGTATCCTTTGGTGACGGCGACCAGTCCTGACGTCTTATAATAAGATAGACGTTGGGGCGGAGAGGGACAGATGTAAATATGAATGAGTGGTACGAGAATCGATGAGCGCATGACGTGGAAGCGGGGCAGTTGGGCGGGTGTGGCGGGGGCGTAATGGTGGGGAGGGAGGTAACCCACAGGCCCGCCTTCACCCGCACCTCTAGTCGCGACACCCACATGCATGCTCATGACAATCTGAGGGCGACACGAGCTACACGACCTGGGTGATTTGTGTACTCGACGAAGTAGCGCGGATGCCGTTGTGCGGGGACGGATTGGTGAAAGGCCCGAGTACACAAAAGCGTATGCGCGTTCACACGAAAGGCCAACCCACCTTTTGGTCAAGGCCCGAGTACACAAAAGCGTACGCGCGTTCACACGAAAGGTCAACCCACCCATTGGTTAAGGCCCGCGTACACAAAAGCGTACGCGCGTTCGCACGAAAGGCCGACCCGCCAAGTGTGTTGTTGAGTACGTTGATGGAGATGCCGAACGATGACATCCGGCGCAAGCGTGGCGATGGGGGTACGCGATGAAGCGCAGGCGATGCAGGACAGAGTCGGAAGGAGGTAGTAGGCGACTTGTCGAAGAGGACGATCGTGCGTCGTGAAGAACGAAGACAATCGTCGTGTCTTGAACGGAGAGAGGCAAAGCAGCAGTGTGTGATTTTGGGGAGGGCTGCTGTAAGAGTGAAGTGGGGTGGGGACGCCAGGGCGGCGAAGTGAGCCCTTCCGCCGGCAGTGCTGTTCCATGATTTCGATAAAGTCACAGTACCCGCCCCACCACGTCCAAAGTGTGCCCGCCCGAGCCCGGCAGATTACGCACTGCAGGTTCGTCGGACATGTCCTATTGCCCTGTTGTGCTCCCTGTTGCAATGGATCTCAACTTTTGGGGTCGGAAACGAGACTGTCAACGGGACTGTCGTAGTACCCCTTGACTAGGAAGTCGTTCGACGGTTAACGGAAAAATACTGCAGGACGCAAATGATTCCTTCCAATTTACAAGTTCTGCCGCTCGGAATATTTCGTTCCGGGGATTGTGTGAGTGTGCATGTGTGCATTGTCCCGGGCACGGCGGGCCACAGCAGTTAAACATTAAAAATGGAGAACTTCTGCCGCTCAGAAATTATTCGTTTCCAAAAACAGTTGGAACTGCGGGGCGTGTGCGTGCATTGTCCCGCGCACCAAGGACCCTACATGTCACTAGTTCAATTTTCACAAGGTATGCCGACCGGAAATTATTCCTTCGAAAATTCATTGCTAATGTATCTTTGACTCTTTTCTTAGATAGAGATGGATTCGTTGGGTCATGTACGAAATAAAAAAGAAAGGTGGAACTCTGGGGCGTGTGTGTGCGTTGTCCGTTCGACAATTCATTCATTACTGATCTATGTTTGACTCTTTTCTTTGATAGAGAGAGATGGATTCGTTGGGCCATATGAACAATTTTGTACGATACTGTACCTATACAGTGATTTTGTGATTAGCACCTGCTGGCATCACTGACTGCTGGCATCACTGACTGCTGGCATCACTGATACAAAAATTTCAGTGTATAGGCTTAAAATGACTCCACATAAGCCCAGTACCCAGCCGGTTTCCCTCCATTCACCGCAAAGACTTCACCACATCCCTTTCGATTGTGATACTATCTCGAATGGGTAGTCTTTCTGTGTTTGTATTTATGTTTCCTAAAACAATAAACAAACTTGGAACTTCTGGGGCGTGTGTCTGCATTGTACCGTGCTCCGTACGAACGTAACGGGACCGTTTTCTTAGTTAGACAGAGAGATGGATCCGTTGGGTCATATGAACAGAATAAAAATAAATTTGAAACTCTGGGGCGTGGCGCTTTGCCACACGTAGCAGGTTCTACGAACCGCCCATCAATGCACCGCACGAACCTAACGGGACTGTGTAGAGACTGTGTAGAATTTAATTAGTCTATACAAACTGAAGTGAATTTGCAGTTTCCGACTTTGGGCAGACGATAATATAGCGATAGTAGTTATGCATGAGGTTTCACTGTGCACTTTTTTACCGCTCCCCGAAACCGTACATCCTACATCCTTGCCGGGCCCCTTTGTTTGAACCGACCACGTGTAATCACTACGAGGCCGACATCCGCGGGCCGGCACAAAGAATGCTACGCTACGTTCGGCACGTACACACGCATGCGTACGTATCCCCCGACACGTTCGGGAAGTCAGCAGGCAAACCGGTTGCTGTCAAATCAGTCAAGCGTTGCTGGCTTGCTGCAGAGCTCGATGAAAATTTCGTTCCTTGTCCACCGTCGTTGAAAGAATTAAAATTCCATCCCCAAAATCGTAGATCCTGCAGAACTTGCTCTCGGATGTTACCAGCAAATTGCCAAGTTTTATTTTTTTGTCGCCCCGCACAACAGTGGTATAGATCCTGCTCCCGAGATTGTTCTACCGCTGCCCAGATTGGTACATCCTTTCGAGGATTCTTGGACGGTACCAGCGTATCTGCGAGTCGAAGAAGAAGCGGTGTGTGTTTGCCGGTGCAGCGGCGACTTTTCGTGCCATGCTTGTGCCAGCAGCTTTACCAAAACGTGGGTTGGTGTTGTTTGCACGCAATGCGTCACTTCCTGTCGTCTATCGGCGCGATCGATCCGATGTCGTCAGGCGGAATTCCACAAATGGCTGACGGGCCTAATGGAGAGCGGCAACATCACACGACAGGAGGCCGTGAGCATGCTGCCCCCGCTCTTTCTCGACGTTCAACCGAAGCACTTGGTGAGAGGAAAACTAACATGTAAATCAGCGTTGATCTTCCGGCGCCTGTGGGTGTACTCATGTAAACCCTTGCCGTAGTCGTTAAGACCATTAGCCTCGCATCCTTACGATGCCGGGACGAGCGAAATATGCCGTGAGAGGGGGTTGGGGGGGGGCGACTCTCATGTGTTGCTGCCTTAGTTGTTAACCACTCGTCCTCGAGAGGACGGAGTATTATTCCCACAGGACCGATCACCGATGTCCAATGGTTCGGGGGGGGGGGGTACTCATACTCATAGTCGTGCATGCCTTATTATAGTCGTTTGGCCATTGACCTCGCATCCCTACGAAGCCGGGACGGAGCACGCCGCGTTCTCACCGGACCAGGCTATCACATCACCAAGCGTGAAGCGCCGTGAGGTATTCGGCGAGTCGCATGAAGTTTGCGCTGCATACTGCTAAGGGTGTTTGACATCTTGTGCTTACTTCCATTCGAGCGGATGACAGCTGCGTGTGACTTAGTTTATTTTCTGGTGCTTTCACTTCCAGAGACAGTTATAAGCACTGTGTAACTGCCTCGAAGGTGCTTGACCAGTTTAACACAACGTGGTGCGATAATCCCCCTTGCGCGGAGCGAGGGTTCTCGACCCCGCATAACATGATCTACTCGACCACCATTATGGTTACCGCCAAAAAAAAAAACAGAGGTAAAAAAAAACTGTAACCTGGTTGCCGAGTTCACGAAGTGAATCGGCTTGTTTTACAACGTCGTTGCCAAGCGACGAAAACCCAATCCCGATGGCAAACACAGAGGGGGGGGCATGTTTTACAACGTCGTTGCCAAGCGACGAAAACCCAACCCCGATGGCAAACACGGGGAGGGAGGGGGGGGGTCAAGCACATTCTTACGCGGCCCGTCATATGCATACTCCTTGCAACGGAGCAGGGGCCGAGGGGGCACGCGGTTGGGTTTTTGGGTTTTGAAGGGACCATGTAGTGTCACCGTCCTCCTGTGACGATGGATGATTTTGGATTCCTCCACGGGAATATACCATGGTATATTCCGTTATTTATCGTGGTATTTTCCGTTTTTGGCTGGGTCCGACGTGGGCTTGTATGCACACTGCTGCGTGGCTACTGCTTGCGGTGCGAGTCATCCCCGTGCGCGAGATACGAGAGAAGATTAAAATGCTACTAGAATGAATGAATTAGTAGTTTTTGTCCTGGGTTCTTTTTTCCATGGATAGAAAAGAGACGAATTCGTTGTGGTTCTGTAAGAAAGAAGAACAATAACGTATGATACCCCAACATTCCTGATCAACACAACGCCAACGCAGGCGATATCTTAGCCCCCCCCCGCGGTTCTTGCACGTTCTGATTGAACGAACACCTTCATCTAGGCACGTACGTGATCACGCGCGACAGAGAGAGCAACTACCATACTCCCTACACTCCTGACCACACCGAGAAAAATGCATCTCACGCCCTGATCGACGCAACGCCAACGTAGGCGACGTTTTTTGCGTACAATGAACACCTTCATCGCTCCACCCAAGCACGCGCGTTGTCCGTGCGCGCGAGAGGTGAGAGCAACTACCATACCTCCATGCCGCCACCGACAACGAATACCAGGTGCTCGACATGTGTGCAGCCCCGGGCTCGAAGACTGCGCAGCTGATGGAGATGGTTTCCGCTCCTTCCGCCACCGCCGCGGCGGCTGGCGGGGGGGGAGGGGGAGACGGCGGACCGGACGGGGAGGTGGGGTTGGTGGTGGCGAATGACAGCGACCGCGACCGCGCGTACATGCTGGCGCACCAGTGCAAGAGGGTCCAGAGCCCGGCCATCTGCATCACGTGGTGCTCAGCGCAGTCGCTGCCGAACCTTGGGGCCGCGGGGGCGGAGAGGGGCTCGGACAAAGGTGTGGGTGCTGCTGCTGCTGCTGCTGCTGCTGCTGCTGCTGCTGCTCGCGGTCGATGTTTGTCTTGTTTCTGTCTCTTGTGCCTCTCGTGGTGCCGCTCTGTAGTGTCTATTTGTCTGTCTGTCTTTGTGTGCCCTTCTCTCTCTCGTTCTTTTTCTCTCGTCTCTCTCTCTCTCTTTTTCTCTTTCGATTGTATCTCTGTGTGTCTCTATCTTCGTCTCTCCTTCTTGCTCTGTGTATGTGTGTGTGTGTCTCTCTCTCTCTCTCTCTCCCTCTCTCCCTCTCCCTCTCCCTCTCCCTCTCCCTCTCTCTCCCTCTTGCTCTGTCCCCACGCCACACGAACAACGAGCAAAAACACTCCTGTTGGTGACATACACGGCCACCCCCGCAACTGGCAACGGACAGTTGTTTGCTGACCAGAACACCACCCATGCTGAAACTCCCAACACCATCTATGCAGGCGTCTTCGATCGGGTCCTAGCTGACGTGCCGTGCAGCGGGGACGGCACTCTACGCAAGCAGCCTGCGATCTGGAGGACGTGGACAGTGGCCGGGGGCCTCGGGCTGCACCCCCTGCAGCTTCTCATTACCCTCCGCGGGGCCGCCATGCTCAAGGTTCGGCTGGTCGGATGCCGTTGTCGCTGTCGTTGTCGTGGTCGTTGTGGCTGGTGCTGTGGTGATTTTGCGGATGCCATTTGTTTTTGTTGTCGGTGTACCTATCGACGTCGTTGCTTGCTTGCTGCTGCTGTTGTTGTTGTTGTTGTTGTTATTGTTGTTGTTGTTGTTGTTGTTGCTGCTGCCGCTTCTGCTGGTCTTGCTTGTTGCTATTCTTGGTAGCTGCTGGTGGTGGTCTTGTGTGTTGCTATTCCTGGTTGCTCTCTGTCCGTGCGGCCACATCTTGTTCCATTACCTCCACGCCTTGTACCATCATATCATTTACCGGCCACCTACCACCGTCCATATCTTCTCTGCCCCCCAATTCTCGCCTTCTGCCCTTCCGTGCGCCCTCCCGGACCCCGAAAGATCGGTGGCAAGATGGTATACTCGACGTGCTCGCTAAACCCCATCGAAGACGAAGCGGTGGTGGCGGAGGTGCTACGGCGCTGCGGGGGCAACCTCGAACTGGAGGATTGCCGCAGGTACACGCTTGATCCGACTACAACTGCGGTGCCCCCGTTGTTGTAGAGAGCGGGTTCCGATAGATCATGGAGTGGAATTGTTCGGAGGGGTAAAATTTGCTAGTGAAACCTCTCAGAATTCGTTTATGTTTTTCAACGCCGTGGTATCGCGGTCATCCGTAGTTGATATGGCCCGCACCCACGGGACCGAGTTGGATAGCTTGATTACTCAACGATAAGGATACCAATATCAAATGATGATAAAAATCGTGTACGCATATGATGATAATATATTTCGTGGTTTCCTAGCATACTCTTGAGTCTACTATTCGATCTTCTCGTTGCAACACAAGTTACCCACATGGCTGCTGACGTGCTGTACCTAGCCAAGTACCCGTGGTATTTTGGCACCGCGCTTCGCCCCACTCGACGCCGTTCGTTCGCAACAACAAAGAGTCCGTCAGAAAAAATCGTTTATCTTCCTCGATTTCATCTCTGGGCCACACACTTTTCTGGCTGCCCAACGCATCATGTCTCTGCAACTCTCGGCGGCGTGGGGGGAGACATTTCGCAACCCTGCTGAGACATATCCCCCGCCCGGATGTGATGTAGCTGCTACCGTTCCCAGCCGTAGCTTCTCTACAGGTCGTCGTCCGCCTCGTAAACATCGTTCCTTTACGGGCTCTGGGACAAAGTCCATCACGACGACTTCATCCAGCATATTCCCTTGTCTGTGAAACGAGTCGGGACGGCGGCTTCCAACTCGGGCTCGGACATTTTCAGGATGTGGTGGACTGCCCTCGAAGGTGCGTGACCATCTCCAGGTAGCCTCCGCTCCGTATACCTGGAGATGATCAGGTACCGTCGAGGCCAGTTCCACGAAATTCCCGAAGACATGCCAAAAATGTCCGAGCCCGAGTTGGAGGCCGCCCTCCCGACTCGTTTCACAGACGAGGGAACATGGTGGATGAAGTCGTCGTGATGGATTTTGTCCCGGAGCCCGTAAAGGACGATGTCGACGAGGCGGACGACGACCGGTAGAGAAGCTACGGCTGGGAACGGTAGCAGCTACATCACATCCGGGCGGGGGATATGTCTCAGCAGGGTTGCGAAATGTCTCCCCCCACGCCGCCGAGAGTTGCAGAGACGTGATGCGTTGGGCAGCCAGAAAAGTGTGTAGCCCAGAGATGAAATCGATTAACGATTTTTTCTGACGGGCTCTTTGTTGCTGCGAACGAGCGGCGTCGAGTGGGGCGAAGCGCGGTGCCAAAATACCATGGGTACTTGGCTACGAACGGCACAAGCAACACATGTCTTCTCTTTGAACCCCTCTAGACCTTCCGTTTCCAGCATCATATCGCCTTCGTCAATTTCGAACTCCTTCCGTACGTCCTCTACAACCTTAATCCACCTCCGTGGGTTGTCTACCCCTCTTATTGTTTGCCCACTTCGCCTCCCAAGCTATTCTCGGCAACCTCTCCTCTCCTTTACTGCACATGCGGTACTGCCATTTCAGCTTCCTTGCGTCTCATCCCGTTCATAGGGATTGGATCCCCAGTTCTGCCCTGACGGGCGCATTATTACTTGTGCGCTTGGAGTATCCTAGGATGATTTTCGCTGCTTTTCATCTGCGCCGCCTCGAGCTCTTTGACTACGTTCTTAATTCCCTTCCCGCAACTCTAGCGGCGGTACGATTACGCTCTTCAAAACAGTCAAAGTGATGCGTGTATCGAGGTGCTGGTTAATCGGTCCTGGGGGGGGGGGGGGTTATCTTACGCGACCTATGGTAACACCAGCTCGAAAAGTTATTGCACAGGTCGACATTCCGTGAACTCAGCAACCCTAGACGCTCTGCTGTTGGGGGTGACCGCACGACAGCAGTAAGGAGCTCCACAGGGGGGCCTCGATTTTTTTTTTTTTCAAGTGAAAGCCCTACTGTTTTCGCCGTGTGGCACGATATGTTACGGCCGATTTCTCATGTACAGTCCCGGACGATGCTGATGGATGCCATCAAAGTGACGCGTAGCAGCAGTCTGTCTCCCCCCCCCCCGCATTTGGTCCCGAAATAACTATTCGAGCGTGGTTAACTGTCGAGGGACGGAAGGCTTGGCAGCATGCAGAAAATGGCTAAATAAAAGTCGCGAACGTTGCTCTGATGGATGCCATGAAAGTAACGCAGTGGTAGCAGTCTCCCTGCCAGGACTAGAGCGTGGTTTAAGTGTCGAACGATTGACGGCATGTTGCAGCATGGAAAAACATTAGCAAAAACCCTTGCCCGCCGCCGCTCATCCAGCACGCTTCCAGGCCTAAAGACTCGCCCCGGGCTCCACACCTGGCCCGTGCTCACCGGTTCGGCCCGTTTCAAGGGCGTCAAGAACAACCACCGCAGCAACAGCGGCAAGGAAGGGGGCGCCGCGGGATCAAGCTCAATCCCCCCGACCGGCGCCGAAGCAAATGCCGGTGCCCCCTCTAGCGAGGATAAGCGGGGGGGCGAGGAGGCGGCAACGGGTGATGGGGCGGCGGGAGGGGGGCAGAAGGAGGAGGAGGAGGAGGAGCAGGCCGGGGGGTTCACGGAGCCAGCGGTGGCTTCCGATGCCCCGCTGGAGGACGCGATCAAGGCCGGGCTTCGCCACCACCCTAGCTTCGCTGAGGTCGATACAGCCACCACCAGAAAGTGAGCATCCCTACTGTTGAGAAGCACAATGACCACTAGACCACCAGTCATAAATTCGGGCGCAAAGACATTTGTGCTGTAGGGGAGATTCGAACCCCGGACATTAGCTTATGTTGAGAAAGCACGATGGCCACTAGACCACCTGGCTAGACCACCTGCCAGGTGGTCTAGTGGCCATCGTGTTCTCAACACCTATACATGCACAAGTAGAGGTCTCTGTTTACCGGCGTTATACTGTACCGGTACTATTCAAACTACAGGAGATGTGCCGGTATGTGCCCAGAAAGTTCACTGGCACTATTCATAAAAATATCGAGAATGACCTTTGGTAGTTCAGTGTGTGTCCGCCGAAAACAATATACCGGCACTATACCGGGCACGGGCACTAGACAGGGGAACTCTACTGCATGCGTTTTGTGCCGTGCGTCTACTGTTCGGGCGTACCACGGTAATGTACTGGCAAGCAGGGAGTGCAGCATCCCGTCTCGCGTAAACCTACGCGCTGACAATGGTATGAATTCGGATGCGATTGTGAATGGTCCCGATGGTCCGTTATGTATTCTTTCAAACGGAGTGGTGTGTCGTCGTCTACACGTACTGTGCGTGTGTTCCTCGTCTAGAAAAGGCAAACACCTGCAGACAGACGAGAAACATCTGGTTGTGTCAGCAATAGCGAAACATGATTGACGCCCGTTTTCTCGTGCTCTCGTTTTTTGTTTTGTTTTTCTTGTTCTTCACGCGCGTGAAAAAATTGCACGAAAGAGTCGTTTTCATTCTTGCAACAACAACAACAACACACAACCAACAGCAACAAAAGCAACAGCCACCACTACAACAACAACAACAACAACAACAACGAAACAGGATGATCCCGAGCTTCTTCCCTCCTGACGAAGACAAGGCGAAGGCCCTGAGGCTGGAGCGGTGCATGCGGATGCTACCCCAGGATCAGGACACGGGGGGCTTCTTCGTGGCGGTCATGGTCAAGACCGGTCCCATCTTGTGGCAGGTCGGTAGCCGTAATCTTCGCGAGGACAATTTATTGAGTGTGTTATGTTTTGGGTGTTTTTAATATTTTCAGATTTGGGGACCCCGAAGACTAAAATGCTACAATCCTATCGTGGTTGATATTTTGGGTTTGTGTTGTTTTCGGCCTGCTGTTGGTTTGGTCGGCTTGTTGAGTTTTTGTCGCTCGTCCGTGCAGCAAACTAAATACACCAGCGACACCAACAACTCCTACATTGTAGCAGCAACAAAACAGCCCAATACCTTCGAAAGATCGAATACCGCTGTACCTTCAAAATGTACCTTCAAAATGCCAACCACACAAAATATCGAACACCTTCGAACGAACGCCTTGGACATGTCGGAACGACGCAGGACCTCATCGCCCCAGGCGAAGATCTCGCCGGGGAAGCGGGAGTAGACCCCCCTACCACCGCCGCCGCCACCACCGAAAGCGCAACACCATCGACCGCAGATGCCTCTGAGCCAGAGAAGACGCCTGCCAAGGTCACGGCGGCAGCTGGTGATGTACCAACAACGGCGACGGCAACCACGGGTGAGTTGTTTTGTCTTGTACGTAGCCTGTGGCCACGGGAATCGATCCCGTCAATTGTTGGACTAATACGGACAGAAGAAGGTACTGAGCAGAGAGAACGGAACGCTTTCTAATGTGAAGACAACAACAACATACGTACCTTTTTTTGTCCTGCTAGATGCTGTTGCGGTCTTCACTACCCACCACCGTACCACTTCTGTTTGGTGATTTTTTATCTCTTGGTACATACCTTGTGTTTGGCTTGGTACCTGTTTTCGTCGTGCTACAATACAATACGTTCTGTTCGCGTTCTTCACTACTGCCACCGCCTTTCCGCGCTGTTTGGAAAAATACCAACCGTTCGGATACTATTGTGATTGTCGCAGTGGTCCTGATATTCCCGAACAGACTGGTAGTTCGTACGAGCGTCGATGCGCTGCTACCCAGGTCACGGCGCCGGCTAACGCTGGCGTTTCTTTTTGTACCTTTTATTGTCTTGCTACCGTGTAGTTCTTCACCATTACCACCGTGCGGTAGTTCGCGCTGAGGCTTAGCGTTTGCCAAGCGTCATGTGTTGTCGCTCTGGTGTGCGCGCCGCGCACAACACTTACCATTGCCGGCAATGCTAGAGTGTAAACCGTTGTTGTTGTTGTTGTTGTTGTTGTTGTTGTTTTTGTTGTTTTTGAACTATCCTTTGAAAAGCGGCCATAAACAGGAATCCCTACTGCACCGGGCTTGTCGTTTATGCAGCAGCAGCATTGCCTTCGAAAACAAGCTTGTCGTTATGTCAAGCTCATCGTGTACCCTTGTGTATGTCTTACATGCAGCAGCAGCAGCACTGCCTTCCAGAAAAAAAAACATGTCGTTACACCAGGCTCATCATGTACCCTTCCTTGTGTCTGTCTTGCGTCCAGCAGCAGCAGCAGCAACAGCAGCAGACGCCATTACTCCTGCCACTGCCGCAGACGCCCCCGCCAGCGGACAGAATGAGGACCAACGGGCAGGCGGGGAGAAAACGGGGACCGGGGGGGGCGGCGGAAAGGGGGCCGGGGGAAGGGGGGGTACCGCTCGCGGGTGGGGGGATAGGGGCCGCGGGGGCGGGCGGGGCAGGGGGAGGGGGAGGGGGAGGGGGAGGACGAACGCAGAGCGGCCGCAAGACGCCGAACGCGAGGAGTACGTCAAGCTCGAGGAGGACCAGTGGCCTCAGGTGTGTTGTGTTGTGTTGTGTTGTGTTGTGTTGTGAGGTTGTGAGGTGGTGGTGGTGGTGGTGTCTGTTGCGTGTTGGTGTTACAATGGTGATGGTGATGGTGGTTGTTGGTGCTGGCCGTGGCGGTGCTGTCGTGGTGGTGGTTGTTGTTGTCTGTTGCGCTTGTCGGTGTGCATGTTTTTCTCGCAATATAGGCATGATGATGATAATGTGACGATCATCGAGATTACATCGTAGTACATGAGCGTCGTCTGCGATCTTTGCCCGAAGCGTCAAACGTGCGTGTTGACTTTTGCTACAAAACGAAGCAATGGCTGTGTTGTTGGTAGAAGCCCACACGCGTTGCTTGTGTGTGTAGTCTAACACACCGCACGAACAGTGTCGGCAGGTGTTTTGCACTGTATCGTCGAACGCACGAGGAAGATTTGATGACTCGCACACAACACTACCCCGTAAAGCCGTTTGCTAATTGTACAAGCCTCAAGCGCCTCCATACGTGTTTTCAACACCCACACGATGATCCCGCCCCTCCCCCCCCCCCCCCC
>FN649746.1:1397740-1413822 GCA_000310025.1 Ectocarpus siliculosus
CGCACCAGGAGGAGCTAGCGGCGGGCCTCTCAGCTGCTGCATGCACTTCAAGGTCACGCTTCCCCGCGTGTACTCGCTGTTGTTGAGAGAGCAGCAGCAACAGCACCCGAGAGAGCAGGCGGGAATAAATTTTTTTGATGTGTACTGTAGACCGCCATATCCCATATACAGAAAGAGAGGGTTCCGGCAGGGCCACAAGTAAGACGGGCGGTAACGTCTTGCTGCTGGTGGCGTTCACATGTACAGCAGTAGTGGACGTCACCCACCTCCCTCTAGACTATGGAGTATTCTACGTTGCGCGGCCTTCCTGCTTTTTTTTTCCTGACTTTGTTTTGGACCGCACCGACCGCCTGTCGCGCCTACATACTATAATACCGTTATCCTTCTTCCTTCTTCCCTCTTCCATCCCTACTGCTGCTGCGTGTACGTCTTTAGACTAACCGACGTGCTGCGTGTGTATGTGATTCGTTTGGGGCGTGTGTGAGGAGGCGAGATATAGTCTCCGACGTCCACGCCGTGTAGGACGTCACACACACCCGTTCCGGCTTCTTGTTGTGCAGGTAGGTGTACAAAAAAAGGGCTCGTTCTAAATACATACGGCGAGACGCAAGAAGAATTCAGATACGTTTGTTCCTCCCATGGGGGGTACGGTACTGCTGCTCACTCTAAAACAACGGCAGCATGTCTGCCAGCCAGGTACCACAGCATGCACACGGCAAAGGTAGGGACTTACCTGCGCCCGGTAGGAGCGCCGACGCGGACAGTCGATTCTTTGGGAGCTTGGACGTGCGGTGTGCGGTGTCCCCGATAATGCCATGCCGTGTTGATTGTCTTTCCGTTGTTCTCGGAATTAATTCGCACGGTTGGTTACAGTAATTCCGGACCGTTCTTCGGAACGGAGTCCGTTACTCCACACGAACTCTGAACACTCTCCGTGATGTAATGCAAAGCAGAAACTAAGTTAAAATCAACCCAACTAAGGCGAATATTAGTACAGAAGAACTAAGCGAGGCATCTACATTTATTTTGTACATTAAATTAACAGAAACTATAACTGTATTTTCCGCAGTTCTTCTTTATTAAAATACACGTAGTTCCTTCGTATAATAAAAATAATGATGAATATATATTTATCATAATAATTAATAAATATTTTATCATAAAAATATTAATTAAATAATTAATATATTCATAAAATTAAATATATATATATAAATAAATTAAATAAATATATTTTATAAAAAATATATATTATTATATATATATATATAAATATATAAATATATAATATATATATAAAATATATATAAAATATGTATAAATAAATTTAATAAATATATATACAAAATATATAGAAATAAATATTATTACAAATAAGTATTTATAAATTATAAATATATTTTTATTATAATAATATTGTTTTCAGGAAAAAACTACATTATTATTACATAATATCATATAATGTTTCTCATGGTAGCTCATGGTGCCCCACCGTCGTACATGCGTGAGGTTTCTCATGGTGCCCCATGGCCAGCATAAAATTGGGGCCCATGGCCACCCATAGTGCACTTCGTCGTCACCCATGGTGACCCTCGGTATCCCACGGTACCCCATGGGGTTTCGAAGATAAGTTTGAAAAAAAAAAAATCCGACAGGGAAACGCGTAATATTATAGGAAATAAATAAAATAGTTAGTAATTTAATTATACCCCGTGGGTTCTCATGAGGCGCCATGGGGAGACACGACTTCCTCATGGACCCCCATGGGCTACCAATTTTATTGAAATTAACAAAATAAACTGGTAGACTCCACGGTGACCCATGGTGCCCCATGGGGCCTCATGGGGCGCCATCAGGCCTCATGAGGCCCATAGCTTTTATTTTATTTCCACTTTTTTCGCTTTTTATCTTTTGTTTCTCATGGGATCTCATGGTGCCCCATAGCACGCCATGAGGGCTCATGGCGAACGATAAAAAAATATATTTACGGACCCCATGGCAAATCTCATGGGGCACCATGGGGTGGTTTTCCATGGTACCCCATGAGATATCTCATGAGACTATCGATTTTTATCGTGGTCCATGGGGACCCATGGCTCCCATGGACCCCCATGACAATACATGAGATTTCTCATGGGGTCCCATGGGATTCTCATTGGACTTCATGAGGACCCATGGGGGCCCATGGGTTCCCATGAGATTGTTCTCATGGGGGCCCATGGGACCCATGGACCCCCATGGGTCACCATAATATCGACCTCATGGGGTTCCATGGGGGCCCATGGGCGCCCATGAGATATCTCACGGCGTTACACAAAAATGTCAAACCCCCCTTTTTTTTCTCTCTTTTTTTTCTCTCTTTTTCTGTGCCAGATGGCCTTGTCTCTGCTTGCGTTTTGAAGTGCCAAGATTGAACCAAGGGGGTGTACCTCTTTCTCTCTGGCCCGTGATAGTTACTCCTGGTCTCAGTTGATACCTCGCATAGCGCGCAGAGGGAGTGGAGGACTCCAGAATATCTATCTATCTGTCATTGATTTCTATTGACTTGCGGACCCCTCGGGGCCAGTTTATTTGAGTGTACCCGTTTAGGGTAAGTTAACCTGTGACCACGGGAATCGACCGCGTCGAGTGAGTGTTGGATGAGTACGGACATACATACGAAGGTACTGGGTAGAGAGAGATCGGAACGGTTTTGAATGTGAAGACAACAACAACAAACAACAACAATATTGCGGATCTTGAAAAAATCTCTGTCTTTGTTCAGGTAGGATGTTGCCCCAATGATGTCAGCGGAGAAAAGAGAGAAGCAAAGAACAGTGTTCATGAAAGTATTTCCGTGACTGCGGCCATACAATCTAGATTGTGCCGACCGTGATCCAGTCGCCCACAGGGGAGAAGATCGAACGCGAAGAACTTGCCACACCAGCCCCTCCGCACACACCAGCACGGCCCCACCAGCAGCCACACCTCATCATTCCTCCTCTTACCCGGTTACAACAGCAGCAACAAGGACTACTTCTTGCGCAGGTACGTTCTCTACTAACACGCGACTGACTGGGGAATGAAGTTGTTGGGGGCTGACTGTTGCAGCTGGTTGTTGCATTTCATTGTTTTTTGTACGTTCGGGCGGAATGAGGTCTTCTTGTTTTTCCCGTAAAGGGTCGCGACAACGCCGGGCGATGAGGGTGGAAGCCTGTACGTACAGTCGTCTAGTCAACTGCAGCGATCCGTCAGCTTGGTGGAAAGTACCGATGACGCTTCTCGTAGTTCGTAGTGGCCATCTTTAGTCTACCACCGTCTTGTAAGCCATCCATGTATCGCAGGAGAATTACATCCGTGATCGATCTCTGCAAGCGCAGTCTGACCTATCTACAGGAAGGCGACATGGTTATATTTTGCGCATTTAGCAAAGCAGTGTAGATAGACCCGGAGGGCGCACCGTAGGACTCACCGATACAGTAAACCTAGCCTAGGCTACCGTACCGACCGTTCGAAACCTGATGCTTTCCGACAAACGCACGCGCGAGGTGACCGACACTCGTTGTTGCCTAAGACGTTGGATTGGCGAGCAACAACAAACGTTATTTTTTGCCGTTGTTGCATAAATGTAGCTGACCAAGCCGGAAATTATGATGCAGTCTGCATCACTGCCTCCTGGCGGGGCGGGGCGTCCGACATTCTGAAATTCGTTGCGATTGATCGCGATCTTGACATAAACTCTCCTTTGTTCAAGTAGGATATTACCGCAAAGATGTAGAGGAGCAACTAAGAGTTCCATGTGAAAGTAAAACACAGTGACTCCAGCCGAAAATTCAGACGCCCACAGGGGAGAAGATCGAACGCGAAGAATTTGCCACAGATGGAACACGAAGGTTTGCCACACCCGTCGCTCCGCGCATACACACAAACAGCCACACCTCATCACTCCTCCTCTCATCCGGCAACAGGAGAGCAACAACTACAGCTTATTGCGCAGGTACGAGCTTGCTAACCAACACAGGACTGACTGAGGAGTGACAGCTAGTTGAATGTTCATAGCTTGCGTGTTCCATTTCATTGGTTATTATTATACGTTCGGGCGGAAAGAGATCTTGTTTCTCTCGTAGGGTCGAGGCAAGGCCGAGCGATGAGAGCGGAAGCCTACACGGTGCGCGACGACCTGCCTGCCCGATGTGATGTACCGATGATGTCCTTGTTGTTCTGTTGTGGCCATCGATTGTCTACCATCGTCCTGTGGTCCATGCGTGCAGGCATCGCAGGATATATCCATATCTCTGCAAGCATGCGTGTATAGTCTGGATACTGCGAGCGATATGTTTACCATATTCTGCTCATGTAGTACATAAAAGAAGTGTAGATCCGGAGGGCACACCGCAGGACTCGCCGATACAAGGAAGCGAAGCCTAGGCCACCGCACCGTCCGAAACCAAAGGCTGTCCGACAGCCACAAAAGTCGCACGCAGACGACAGACTTGAAGAAAGTGCGTTGGGTTGGCGAGAATATCCATGTTTGTTCGCTGGCAAATCGCACAACAAACAGATTATTCTGCCGGTGCTCTTTCGCAGTGGCTCACTGAACTGGAAGATTGTCACCTAGTAAACAACCAATGCTGCCGGCGGCGGCGAGTCCGACATCCTGAGATTCTTTGCGAACGATCCGAATCTTGACGGAAACCTTTTCTAGTTTTAAGATGTCGAGGAGCGAAGAACAGTTCCATGGTGAAAAGATTTCGTGTTTCAGCCACTCAATCTAGATTGTAGCCGCCAATCCAGTCACCCACAGGAGAGAAGATCGAACACAAGGAATTCGCCCCGAGGTCAAACGCGAAGGGTTTGCCACACCCTTCGCTCCGCACGCACAAGCAGCCACACCTTATCACTGCTTCCTTCAACCGGCAACAGCAGCATCAACAGCAGGTTCTTGCGTCCAGGTACGACCTTCTTGCCGCGTAGTGTCGAGACAGCGATAAAGAAAGGTTGGAGCCTGTATGTACGTACATTAGTCAGTTGCAGAATCTGTCCGCCAGATTTTGAATCCCAATGACGCTCCTCGTGATAAGTTTTGGCCGTCAATGTCTTCCATCGTTTTGTAGTCCATCCATGTATCCCAGGAGAAAATATCGATCCATGATTGATCTCTGCAAGCATGCGTGAAGTCTGCTGTAGACTGCAGCAGCAGCAGATCGACATGGTTGTATTTTGCGCATGTCGCAAAGCAGTGTACATAGATCCGGACGGCGCACCGCAGGACTCGCCGATGCAAGTGAGCCAAGCCCAGGCTACCGCACCGTTCGAAAACGGAGGCTGTCCGACAACCGCACACAATCTTAAGCATCGTGACAGACATCTTGGTTGCCTTTTTAACGTTGGATTGGCGAGATCGGTCATGTTCGTTTGCTGGTAAATCGCACCACGAACAACATGAGGATGTCGTGGTTGTTGCACATGCACATTAGCCGCCTGAACCGGGTTATTCTGACGCAGTGTACAAAGCAGTGAAGGGCTTTAGAATATCTGTCGTTGACTTGTATTGGCGCCAGCTTGCGGACCCCTTCGCGTCCAATTGTTGTTTATCGTTATCTAGATAACGTAATATGTGAACACGGGAATCGCTCGGTCAATTGCTTGATCAGCACAGATAGATCAGGTTCTGAGTAGAGAGATCGGAACGGTTTTTTAAGGTGACGACATCAACAACAGTCTTGCATAACTACCTCCTGGCGGGGCGTCCGACATTGTGAAAAATTTTCCCGATGTTGACGAGATACTTTGTTCAAGTAAGATACATACAACTGCCAAGATGTTGAGAAGTAAAGAACAGCTATAGCGAAACGATACTGAATCCAGCCAATTAATCTAGATTGTCGCCTATAGGGGATAAAATCAAATTAGAAGAAATTGCGAAAATATCCAACACGAAGGTTTGCCACGCCCGTCCCTCTGCCCACACACACAAACAGCCACACACATTACTCCTCCTGTTGCCGAACAACAGCAGCAATAAGACCTAACTCTTGCGCAGGTGCGATCTCAATCGACACACGACACACGACTGAACTGGGGAGTGACCGCATTGAGTGTTGACAACACTGTCGCTGGCGTGTCCCATTTCGTTGGTTTTAGTTCGGGCGGAATTATATCTTGTCCGTCTCGTAGGGTCGAGACAAGGCCGAGCGATGAGGGCGGAAGCCTGCATGGTCTGCGACGATGTGTGCGCGCACGGAGTGAAGTACCGATGACGCTTCTGCGAATCGTGGCGATACATTGGGCTGTTATCCGTGGACGACACGATTTTTTTAAAAAACACTACACTACAACGAATTTACGAAATGCCATCGGCATTGTTCACTTACATTCTCACCCACATTCCGAAAACTGCCGAAACCAGGTTCCGTGCTCCATGTAATCCCGGGCTCACCCGCCTATCCTTATCCACGCTTATGCTGAGGGTACAGGGGAAAAGTGCAATGGAACAGAAGTTATAAAGAACGCCGTTGTTTTGGAGCCAAATTAATATCGATTACTTCCTCAAGGTGTCAATCAGCCTAGAGAACAGTGGAACCTCATCCACAAACTTCACGTGTAAACTGTACAATCCCTACTTACAATCCCTACTTAATGATCATTGGGATCGATCGCGAAATATCTTGTTTCTCGCATTCCTCCGCCTGCAGAAAAGTAATGGAAGCAGAACTTCCCGCGGAGTCGTCAGTATGTACCCCATAGCGAACACCGAAAGGGGGCACTTGGAACCACTCTGATACCTACGCATCTCTCGGCGTTAGATCGACTTTTCGTTGGTTTACTCCGCGAAAACGCACCTAAAACAAACGAATCATGTCTTAACAGAAGGTAAGAGCTGATGCAACTTGGCAATGTATTCAAATGATTTCATGATGGCCAACTTGTACATGACGGTTCCCCGAGCAGCATACCGAGCGACAGAGCCTTACCACTCTGCTCCATTCACCCATTCCGATAGGCTCAGGTGGACCAGTCAACGCGTTTTGGAAGATGCGGAGAAGAGGCAGTAAGAACGGTTCGTTGTGCGTGTTCACGTTTCTCTTTGTAGCACAAGTCGGATTCACAGTGCGTAAAACTGTGTGAGTGATCATAATGGCGACATTTCATCGTCTCAAGTATTGTTTGGGGGGGGTGGGGTGCAAGGGCGACGTGAAATGTAGTTTCCTTTTTCTGGATACCCCTGATTTGTTGGCCTTCCGGCGAAGGGCTTTCACGCAGCAGATGTAACCAACTACATGTAAGTTCGGGTATCCGGGTGTAATTGTCGGTATTGCGGCTAGCAAGATTCTGTGAGACCTTATTTTCCCAATGAATCCACGACGGCGTTCTCTCCTTGGCAAGTGCACGGAGTGACACGCTGTCGTTGAAGTCACCTATGAATTGACGAGCTGATGGCAGGCCGTCTCATCGAGTTCATCACAAGTTTTTGCAGCCAATTACGCGCCCGTTCGAGAATACGCCCCTTCAGACACAAATCATGTCGACCTTGTGACCAGCGCGGAAGGCCGCGATAGAATGGCGCGTTTGTTAATGTTTGACAGCCAAGAATGGTCGTCGGTGTCTCTTTCCACGTATCTTCAGCGAACGAAACCACAGAGCTTCGTCACCAATTGTTGTGCTTTACCTACTTTTTGATTGATTTTCCTCAACAATGATCATGATTTTCTCCAATGAACGTTTTCTTCCTCGAATAAATCCAGACAAAAATGGTGAGCATTATCTGCCCCTCTGCCTCAACTAGAAAATACAAGTCCCTCGAATTTTTTTATATCCTAACGAAAACACGTGTTTCATCACACGTAAACAATATGGAAGGGCGCCACACGTCGCAAAAGATTGACAGCATCGAGCACAAACGCACAGTCCACGTCGGCCGTACTTGTAGACATACAGAGTAGCGCAAGCCAATTAGAGGAAGTAGCGCTGGCTTGGCGGCACGTACGCACATACCCGCACCACGCGTCCACACAGCAGCACGCTACACAGCTACAGGTTCTTGATTTCCTGTGAAACACGCACAGCCGACACACGTCGTAACTGATGACAGCACAGAGCGTAGACACGCAGCACACACCGGCCTTACCGCAAGCCAATTGGTCACCCGCCCTGTAAATGCAATCTTCTTCAATGTATGTACAATGCTCTTTTCAACTGTCTTCTTTCTTCCGTATCCACGCTACTTTAGATCGGAATTCATGTTTTACTCTACCGAAAATGCAAAGTATGCACAGAACCGCTTTTGTTTGGGCGCCGTCGGCTTACGCGGCCAACACCCGTGTCCCGAGTCCCGTCAAGTTTGTCTCTCTCACGGCAGCGAGTCTTTTCTCGTGATTCCTTCTCAGGGGCACGCAGGAGGCTCGTCGGCTTATAAACGCTCGTGCGGTAGGCCTCCGTATCGCGTGGGTGGACGGTCAAGGTTGCGAAAAGTGGCTGAACCCCGGGGGCGCGTCGCAGACAAAGCCTGAACCAAATCTTTAAAAGTTCGACAGCTTTGTCGAAATACGCCTCTGGCCCGTTGCCTGTGATCACACGGTCCAACAATGCATACGTTTGTTTGCAGTAGTGTGTCAAGTGAAACGCTGCTGCTGTAGACAAGCCTTAGCGCATGCGCCCACAAGGTAAACATGTATTTTTTGTGGTATTTGTTTCTGATTCAAATTCGGTTCTCGTTGGAAATCTCTTGCCATCATCACAGAACTCAAAGAATGATTCTAACTTCTCGTTGGCAATTGTTACGGTCGAGCTGGTTCCAACGTAGATAACTATGTGCGCAATGTTTTGTTCGGAATACGAGTAAAGTAAAACTGTCCATGGAGAGAAAGGCGCAAACTCCCACACCTTTTACAGTTTAGCTTAACCGCATGGACACCGCGTGGTGCCCATGGGCTGCGCATGGGCACTTTGTGGCTTTTGGCTCCTCCCAGGCGTGGCCAATGAGTGCCCTTTAACCGGAACCGGTGTTGTTCTTAGCATTCGATGATCTGCTCTGGAACGAGCATTTTACGGCTGAGAACCCTCACCCTTACTCCGGCCCTTACCCCAAGCCCACGCGATACGTGTTGGGTTGGCGCTGGGTGGCAAAGGGTCTATGTTGATGTGCAGATGGCAAAGTTCAAGGTAAATGTGCTATGGCAGGCACCTCGTGGGCAGTTTCGGCGGGCTCATGGAGCGCCGATGGGCGGACCACGGGCGGTTTAGCAACGCTGTCAGTTGCGTGGGAGAATGATTGAATTGGAGTGTTGTCATTGATTTGTGGATGAAGCAGTTTAGACTGGGAGAGCACGTGGAGCCCCTCGCACGCCTGACAGGCATTGTGCCAGACGTCGCCCCCGTTTGTTCAACTTTAGAGAACCTCAGGCCGACGCCCTTACCTTCCCCACCTAGCTGTTGTATTTTCCTTGCCAAGAAGACCGTTTTCGATGTTAGCCATTGACAATCCGTTATTATCTTGGCGATAGGGAGCCCGATCGGCATGCGGTGCTGCTGTGAACTGCCACTCAGCGGTTCCTTACCCGTATCCCACCGCCTTGCCTTTGACCTGTGGATTCGCTCGCTCCCGTCGTTTTTTGTCGATGGGATATCTATGTACACCACAACGTTTTACAGGTGTCGCCACCATGAAGATGCTCTCAGTATTCGCGTTGCTGCTGCCTCTGGTATCGATCGCCAACGCCGAGCGAGGAGGTAAGAGTCGCTTGATATACAGCCGGCTCGGTCGCGATTGATGCGTGATGATGATGCCACGGGGCCGTTGAAGAAAAATAGATGGAAGTGATCACTGCAAACGTCCTGCAGTACCCCCCTCGATCCCAACAGAGAGCGAAGTCGCTTTCAAATGCGTTCCACCCTTTCCCCTGAACCCCCACGTTCGAATGGCTAATCAGGAGGTGCACCTGCGTTTCTTGCTTCCTGTCTACATGATGATTTTGAACTGTACATCCCCACGCATCTGCGCACCCTCTGCCCTTCTTTTGTTCCGGCTATTCGATTGTTCTGTGATGAAGGCGGTAACGGCGCTGATTGCTCCGCCGACTCGACTGTATGTGCGAACGGACTGGTGTGTTGCCCAGACGACGACACTTGCAAGCCCCAACCCAAATGCTGTGAGTGGTTGGTACCGATCCAATACTTTCGTGCGACACTTAGGGTTGGTCCGCATCTGCAACCACATCCTGCTTCTTTCAGTTTGTGAAATTGATCAAAAGGCACACCGCTCGGGGAGCACGAGGGGGAGGGGTTGCGTTTCAGGAGAAAGTTGAACGCGATACGAGCTTCTTCTGGAGTTGAATGTCGTGTGTGTTCGTGTTCGTGTTCGTTTTCTGTTTTGTGTGCCTCCCGAGCAGCGAGATTCAGCGAAGAAGTCGAAACATTGTTGTGTAAAAGTCTTTTGCGCCACGGACGTCTTTCCGCGCGAACCGTTCTCATGCGAGTCTCAAGCCCTGCAGATTTGTAGGCATATGAACACACGCAATTATCTCATAGTTGTACATGATGCGAGTCGAACATGCTACAACAGCCGTTTGCGCGAGGTGGTTGCGAAAGCCCCGCAGTGTTCGCGTGATTTTTTTAATCCATGGTGCACTCATCATAAAAATTCAACGCGGATGTTGGACATCGCGAACGACGCGCCTTCCATGAAATCACACGGGGCCGGAGGATCTGGCTGGTGCTGACAGTAGGACGATCGTGTCACAGGTGTCACGGTGTCACCCACCTCATGATACCGCCTGTTGCCCGTGTTCTATATTGCAGTCCCTGACTGCGTGTCCAACGGTGGAGACATCGAAACGATTTCGGATGGCTCATGTACCGGCGGTAAGCTCTTGAGTCTTTTGTCGGCCACATATTGGACAAAATGGGAGGACTCAGAGACACGTTATCACTAACGTACTAACACGTGCTACCCAAGGGCGTGCTAAGGTCCGCAAGTGGTTGTGTATGGGGAGAGGAACACCACGTTTATTTGTCCGCTGCATTCGCGTGTATTTTCTCAGGGTAAGTGTTCCTGCGACCACGGAATCGATTTGTTCAAGTTTTAAATCAGTGCCGACAGATGAAGGCTCTGGGTAGAGAGATCGGAACGCTTTAATGATGTGAAGACGACCACACAATAATCAGCATCAATGTGAAGCCAGGCATACAAGAACTGAGAACCCTACACCATGCCTGCATTGTCCCGTGCGTTTCAGAAAACAACATTGAAGCGTGTGGCTACGACGGTGGAGATGTGAGTCTACGACCTTTCTACAATAACGAATGGTGGTCTTGACTTGCTGGTGGTTTACTGGTGGTGTTTGCATTGCTCTGAGCCGCGTGTCGATCCTGTAATCGGCTCGATCAGAGGTCCCTGCTGCAACAGTGTATGGGGCTTTTTCACACCTCTGTTGTGCTCCAAGTACAAGATTATGAAAACCCAGGAGTGCGGCTGCTTCGATCGAGGCGTCTCTCCTTGAAACGTGTCGATCCTATACTAACTATGATATCGCCGGCCCTCACATGTCGACAATGCCTGTGCAGTGCTGTGTCTGCGATTGTGAAGATTCCGACGAGACCACGTGCGGCTCAGACGGATACGATTGCCAGGACCCAGACTCGGAGTGCAACTACTCTGACTGCGACGGGGTCGTTTCGTGGATTCAGGATGGCTGGTGTGACCTCGGTGAGTCCGAGTCTGATTGCGAGGCCAGAGATACGGCAACAAGGGAGGGTTTCAGACGGTTTCAGACGTGTATCGTTTTCGTGGAAACATGGATCGACAGAGGCACATATGCTGTGGGCAGTCGGTTGACGTCTGCGGCGGGGTAAAGTTCAAAGTGGCCTCTCGGAGTACGCCCGCACCCACGGGCAAGCGGTCGTTAATGGGAACAGATGTTTCACGCGTGTTCGTGATCCTGCGCTTGGCACACAGTTAGCCACGCACACAAGAAGTGAGAAACCAACCCCTTCCTTTGTCGTCCCGTGCGTTTCAGGTAACATGAGTGACGAGTGCGGGTACGACGGTGGAGACGTGAGTATGCCGCATCATAGTACTCTTTGTGTTCCGAGAATTTTATTGCCGACTACTCGAGGTCGTTTACGTACGCCATCACCTCGGGCCCGTGCGTCCGTTCAATGACGATGGGATAGGTGTGTGTCGTGATGGCTGCTCAAAGTGAGTGCCGAGTTGTTATCGTGTCAAATTGACGAAACCGCGTCGATCGGAGCGAGGTACGCAATATGCTCCGTGGGTTCTCAACCACCTTCCTGCTCGAATCTTGCGAGATCCTCCGTAAGACTACGATACATGAGGTGTGCTAACTGTTACACTCTTTCTGCACTATCCCCCCCTACCGTTTCGCATCTCCGTCAATATTACTCAGTGCTGTGAGTGCGATTGTCTAGATGGGCTGCCATTCCCGTGCGGATATGTCGGATACGACTGTCAGGACCCAACGTCAGAGTGCACAGGTAGGCCGTTCACGACGTTGGATGGTTGCGACGCGTGTCTGGTGATACATACACCACTGACGGGGGGCGCTGCACCGCGTTAACTACGGAATACGCAGGACGCCAGCGTTCCTGAACATATCGAGAAAATAGTGTGTTCATAGCATTCTGTAACTAGGGTTTAAGGATTGGCCCCATTGGCCCCCCGCCCCCCATTGGGACGGGCGGCCACACCGAGATAAGAAGGGACGGTGTCTGAAGCCTCAATGGAGACGTAAAGCCCCTCTTGAATATACTTTCAGTACATAACACCGTAGCCCCCATAGTAGGGATTGAACCGAAAGAGAAGAGTTTTGTGTGCATGCACTCAACATCACTACATGTTCACTTCATCAATCATAGTCTATCCCCCCAGTACGTAGTGAAGACTGTGGTGGGATCCATCTGGACATGGTATACAATGTAACACACAAAACAACGTAACTGCGGAGGAAAACAAGAGGAAGAGAATGTCAGCCAGACCGGTCTCGGAGTCGGGCGTCATCCCGGGCGTGTGTTCCCCCCCTACCACCTACTCCACTGCCGCTTTTTTTCCATCTTCGAAAAATTACGAATGTAAACTCATACTTAATAGTTTCCAGATTTGCGTGCTGGGCGCATTACAGCAGCCGCAACCCCCTCTGGTTTCGTTGTGGTGGATAGGGACACGCACCAGCTTACGGCAGTAGCGTGCTTTGTCTCGTGTCATGCGGATAGTTACTGCGCGAAATGAAACACGTCGCTGTCGCGTACTGCTGTGTGCTGTATCGAGCGTGGTGCTGCTGTCGATATGCGCACACTTGTGCGTCCAAAGCTAGCTGCGCTTGGCTTGCGGTAGGTCTGCAAGGACGGCCGACCCTTGCTGTGCGCCTATTCGATGCTGTCAATCAGTTGCGACGTGTGTAGGCCTTTTATCAGCGGTTGCGCGTGATTGAACGTGTGCATCTGTTGGTTTGCGTGCCGCTTGTGGTGCGTGCGCAAAACGACATGCTGTGGATCATGCGTGCCACATACCGAAGCTGCGCCACCCCTAATTGCCTTGCGGTAGGTCTACAACTACCGCCGACGCGTGCTGCGCGTCTATGCGCCGTGCCGTCACATTTTCCCCGCATCCCCCCTCAATCGACTGGCTACCTATTCAGGAGCTAGCTGCACCTGCTTGTTGTCTTGCTTTCTGTGTCTGAACTGCACCCTACGCCCCTCCTTTCTACTAAGTAGATGTTACTACAGTGGATACGTCTACGGGTGATGATGGCGACGACGGCAAGAACAATGGTGCAGGTGCTGCATGCGACACCGACCCGACTGGATGCCCGAATGGACTGGTGTGTTGCGAGGGCCTGGGCAACATTTGCGCGCCCAAGCCCAAATGCGATGATGACAACTAGGTAGGTACTCCGGAGGAGGAGCGCTTCGTCGCGATTGTTCACGCAAGTGTTGGTTGTGTTTTGTCACGGAAGCGCTTGGAGCACGCCGAGCCAAGCCTGAAGCACCACACCTTAGGTGCAATTTGCAACGTCTACACAATAGTCTGCATGTAGACTTACACCGGTGTCGAGAACCGATGGGATGGCTCATGGTATGCATATGCACTTCGTATCACCTCAGAAGCAAGCGCGGATGATCATTTTTTTCTGTCGGCCTGATGTTGTCGCATCTCGGCAAGGTTGATGGAGGAGAGGCTGCCCACTGTCGTGCGCGGTGCTGGACTCGGATAGATGATGCCGACGAGTTCGCCCGCTCATCCTCTTCCTGGTGCTCTTCGTTGCTGGGACTACAAGGGATCATCCCACGGAGTTCGAGAAAGTACATGTTTTTCTATTTTTGCCGCGTTTTACCTGCGGAGCTGCCATGATGTCCGTCCATGGATGGATGTGTTTGCTTTTCTGGAGGAAGCCACAGCCGGGGGAGGACGGTTGGATGTCCTCCATCTTCTAGAGCCGTAACTGCTGACGAGGATGTTCTCAGTGTTTCCGGACGTATTTCCGGAGGAAGGACAACTCTCGTTGTGAGAATTTATTTGTATGATATACTCAGTCGAGTATCGATACTCGATATCGATGCGGCTCTTTTGCAGGCCTCAGGTTACAAGAAGAGCGAGCGTTACCCAACTACACGTACCCTGGCACACCCAAACCCTTCTCTGAAGCATACAGCAGTGCGCAAGGCGTGCGCGCATGGTTCGGCGGCATGGAAGTAGTGGTGTTTGCCTGGTGCCAGGTGTGTGCAGTTGAACATCATGAGCACAACAACAGCGGGCACACGTTGTGATGTGATGTTGCGCATACATACAAAAACTGCATCGTGCAAGAGGCAGGTTGGGTGTTGTGTAGCTATGTCCACCAGATAGATCTAGTTTACATTTTACAGTCAGTGTGCAGTGTGTATACACGTACACACTAAAACCGCCGTACGGTTGCGATCGAATCAGTGCAAGCTCGGCTGCGAGCAGGATTTCATGACAAAAAAACGCGGAAAAAACTCAGAACACACTTTCTTGGTTTTATGCTTATATACTGCCTTCAAAGTTATGCGTGCAAAATTCCACCCACCAGTTGTGGGTGCCCAACAATCAGCAATGCACCTCGAACGGGTATCAACTCTAGACAACAGCCAAAAGGAAACAAAAGAACAAACATGGCGAAAACATCATGTGCGAAAATTAAACGCTTGCCAAACAAACTTGAACATGACATTTCCCCTATTCATCACACGCCCAAGTGGCCGGACATGAAATCAAGCACACCTTGCCATTACGTCCCAAAACCAAGTTCACAGCATAAATCGTCCGGAGGAACGGCCTCTGTTCGCACTAATGTAGTGTAGCTCTACTGCTGAAACTGCGGGAAACGCCAAACCTACGTAAGGAGCAGAAGGAGGCAAGCTGACTCTAACGGGGATGACTGCTACTCATTCGGCTGTGGCAGCGCTATCGCCGCCGACAAAGCCGAATTCTTGAAGGCTCATGTTGCACACCGATGTGGTTCTCAGGAGCTGAGACACAGGCGCTGTTGGTGTGGTGTGTGGCTGGCAGGGGCTGGTGTGTGTGTGGTGGGTGGTTGTGATGGCAGTGGGGGGCGACAGGAGTAACAGAGAAGGCGGTGTTCTACATATATATGTCCTACGGTATCTATCCCGCTCAACCCTTTTTTTTTTGCGGCATGTGGTTGCATCTTTCTTTGCCACTGCCGGAAAAGACCGCTGGATCTTTACGCAGTCCATTTTTGGTATCTATCATTTTACACATAACGACGCAGGACGGGTCGACCTTCATCATTCATTGTTGTTGTTGTTGGTGTTGTGTCTTCACACTAAAAACCGTTCCGATCTCTCTCTACTCAGTACCTTTAATCGGTAAAATTAGAGAGGTACTTACATTATTGGGAGCCCACGTGGGACGTCCCATGGGACAGCCCTGGGACGTCCCACGTGTACCCATACACGTCCCACTTCCCCTCTTCACGTCAACGCACGTAGGACGGACCACGGGACACATGCAACGATTGCAGCCCCCCCCCCCCACTGCCCCCCGCAAGCTTTGGATGTCCCAAAAGCCGCACGTTGCTTCCCCATCGGAAGCGTGGGGCGTCCCA
>FN649746.1:1413938-1437426 GCA_000310025.1 Ectocarpus siliculosus
CCTACGGTGTGTCCCATGGAACAGCCCACATGTCCCATGGGACGGCCCACATGTCCCATGGTGTCCCATGGGACGGCCCTAGCTGTCCCATGGGGCGTCCCACGTGTCCCATGGGACACATGTGGGACGTCCCAGGGCTGTCCCATGGGACATCGTGGGACACGTGGGACGTCCCAGAGGAAGTCCAGTAGAACACAATTAATTAAGATACACTTAAACTTCCCCTCTTCACGTCTACAGAAGTAGGACGGACCACGGGACACATGCAACGATTGCAGCCCCCCCCCCCCACTGCCCCCCGCAAGCTTTGGATGTCCCAAAAGCCGCACGTTGCTTCCCCATCGGACGCGTGGGGCGTCCAATGTCCGTCCCATCCATGGGGCTGGGACGTTCAATGGCTGTCCCATGGGACACACACGTGGGACGTCCGAAATCTGTCCGGTGGGAAGGATCATTTAAATAAAATAAAAGATATAAGTGAGTTCGAGGCTTCAAATAAAAAAGCCCGAAAAACATTTAGTGAATCTGTTGACGAAAAAGTAGATTATTATTGGTTTAATTTATGTGATTCTGAGGGCCTTACAAATTTTTTTCGTTTATTGTTTCATAAAGAAAGCGTGGACTCTTCTTCTTATGTTCTAATAAAATAAATGTGGTTCGTTGAATTTGATTCGTCTTGCGCTTTAAATGATCCAAGTTATACTTATTCAAGGCATTGGAAGGCCCACGTGTGTGTCCCATGCGACGCATGTATGTGACGTCCAAGAGTAGTGTCCAATTGGACGGCTTACGTGTCCCACGCGACTCGTGGGACGTCCAATAATAGCGTCCAATAGATGTCCCATGGATCACGCGTGTCCCATTGGTCGTCCTACGTGTCACCGTCCAGGGATGGATGCAAGCGAACCACGCGCGTTGGAGTTACATGGAAACATCAGAGAAGTAAGTGTCGCTAGCAGACGGGGACAAAGCCCGCGGTACGAGCGTCGGCGACCCCATCTCAATAGGCCCCGCAGCGCACTCAATCCGCGGCTGCCAAGACGTGCACCATGGTGCTCTCGTCCCCGTGACCCCGTTGGACATTGTCATGGGTGAGTTGAGGACCCCGAGTGACTATGATGTTGGCGGTGACTGTAGACGAAATAATAACAAAATAATGTATACCGTCTCACTGAACGTCATCGAATGCATAATCATACTACCCACTTGTAAACACATACATATGATTATATACCTTGGACGCATTTAATAGAAGAGTTCTTTGTCTTCAACCGCACTGAGACTGACGACGTCTTTTCATTGGTCGGCCTGGTAGTAGCGCGGTCGATGCTATTGATAAAAATACATACACTTACACTCACTCCTTCCTCCGTTAGACGACACAGGTGGCCAGTGGGCACCGTTGTACGGGGTGTAGAGTAACCTCCGGCCAACGAGTGGTTATTGCATGGGATAACGTCGGGGGGGCTACAGGCCGAGCCAGCATAAACTGCCCGGGTTGTGAAAGCGGTCATCATGCGAGGGTGGGTGTGAAGAAGAGTGGGAGGGAGATAAAAAAGAGTCGAGGAAAAAAAATATCAATTTGTGAGGATTGTCACCTTCTTCCATCCCGCGGTCGCGGTGCGCGAGACTTCACACGTCCGTGTTCACTACTACCGCAGAAATGTATTGACAAGAAATAAAACACGAGTATGGGGAAGTTTGAACCGGCGTCTAACTATTATCAAAGTGTTCATTGTACCTCTACGCTACGTGGTGTGACATGGTGTGTGCGGGATGCGCGTAAATCTCATGAATCTATAGTGGGGGGCTGAAACAATTGTGTGGCACAACACCGCCTCCGATGCTGCCGATAAGCGCACACTTTGCCGTCCCCCCCACCCAAAAGCAGAAACTCCGAATATTGTCGTCTTCCATTGCCAATCGTTTAATGAAAAGTTTTTTGTCAGTTAAGTTTTATGTTCCACAACAACAACATACCGTAAACGTCGGAGTTTTCCCCCCGGGGAGAGGGGATCGTTTTTTTTTCTGAAACCAACCCCCCCGGGGGGAAATTGACGTACCGGGGGGAGTTACGTTTTTTTGTTCCAACGCTACCCCGAGGGGAACCCCCCCCTCGGGAAGTTGTGCACAATAATGATGGTCTACACACCAAGCACACAGAGAGTGGCGAAACTGAGATGGATAAGATTTACGAGCAAGCGTTCAACAAATCAAACAGAGGGAGGAGGAACGCGCGTATGAGCAACGAAGGCGAAGAGAAAAAAGACAGCAAGGAGGACAGCAGCCACTAGACATACAGACGTCACCCAGATGTCTCCCGCGCAGCTACAAGACCTCATGGCGTTTCCTGTGACATTAGCGGCGGGGATTCTCCTCTATCGATTATACTGTTGTATTCTTATCCCTTACCCAGATCCTTCGAT
This sequence comes from Ectocarpus siliculosus, assembly GCA_000310025.1. Taxonomy (NCBI): domain Eukaryota; class Phaeophyceae; order Ectocarpales; family Ectocarpaceae; genus Ectocarpus; species Ectocarpus siliculosus. Next base: position 1,416,365 of record FN649746.1, read on the forward strand.
GAAAGTATCGGATTTGGTTGGATGAGGCCTCCTGCGCCGGCCTGTGGTCCCGCCCATTACTTTCTTGTTGATTATCCGATCTGCCACATCTTAGTTATTGACCACTCACGCCTCTAAGCTAGGTCTCGCCCACCCACACTTTCTTTGTTTTCCGCGCCGAGCACACGCAGAGAAATCGCATGTGAAGTCAGCCGACAACGGCAACGCGTTTGAGTCTGCGTTCAGCTCGCTACGGATCCTCTTGGAAGCCGTTGCCCCCACACTAGTAGCGGCGCCAACATATCGCTTCGCTACACTCTCCATACGCCACCCGGCAATTTTCATGATAGCGTCCATCGCCGTTCCGTCAAGCGACTGCGCTACAGAATCTCCGACGCGGAACGAGTGCACTAGCTCGCAAATGCCCTTGTAGGGCAGCCGTCATCTGAACCGCCGTAAGCGGAGCGCAGCCCCGAGTTCCGTCCAGCAGAACGACAGGAAACAGATGCCCTTGGGACAAATCCCAGCCAATACGCTCCGCCGCACTGATGTAGGCCGTAACATTGCTCACGGCACAAATAGACGGGCAGGCGACGTCCGGACGCACAACAACGGCATCGACAGAGTCACGGAGGGTCTTACCAAACTGGAAGTTGAAAATCGGACGCTGCCCCGCGGGCAACTGCAGAACTTGCGATCCCATAGTGAAGGAGAGATCATGGCCTCGCCTCATGGAGGCGAACGCCAGTGAAAACAAAGCGACGTCCCTGGTGAGCTCAATACGTCTCGCCAAAGAGGACGCAGTCTGCGCGCGAGAGCGCATGTCCCTCAACAAATCGATGAGGACGTCCGGTAACATAGCCTCTGCCTGGTTGACAGCGACACCCACACGTTTTTGTTCCTCCCCCGTGAAGACGAAGTACTGTAGCAGTCGACGAGAGGACTGCAACATGGGTTGCCCGAGCGCGTGGCAGGGTCCCAGCTGCTGTCTTTTCCCAACTGTTCTTGCATCGCCATCTTCAACTTGGACACGATCCCTTTCTGCATGGACGCGGCGGCGTAGTGCTTAGCACATGGCGAGTTTGGAAGACAATCGCGGCCGTGAGTCGTGCCGACACCAGGGCATGCCCTGTCGTGCACCCACTTGGTACCACTACCTTGTGTGTCCAAGAAGCAGGATAGTCAAACACGTCTCGGTCCGACGCCTGCTTCCAACCCCGACGTTGTTCAGTCGCCGAAAGTATGAAAGCGTCGAACCCGTCCGCTACGGCGCACGTGCGCTGTTGAGCACGACGGTTAGACGCGGCCGAGAGGACCTGATCACCACGAGCGCGCAGCGCGTCGAAATCGATGGACACCCGAGCCGCTTGAGGGTCACCCGGCACCGGACGCCCGCGGGCAGGCTGAACACCGCAGGACCAACAATAGTTGTAATGTCCCACGTTTTCCGTCTGGCAAGACGAACACGCGACAAACTGGACACAGCCGCCCGGAGGCAGGGTGGGGATCTGTGATACGAAGCACAAGCCATCCACAAGCCAAAGGGAGGGAACTGGGCAAGACGGACGAGAGCCGCATGCTGCATTAACAGGGTACCGGTGTCAATCAAGATTTGTTTTTCTTTTGGAGAGCGGCAGCCACCTAAGAACAAGAAGTAAAATCAACCTCGTAAGCTACCATGGATCACCTCGAGTACTTACACTCTTTCAGGGACCCGTCTGGGCAAGGCCACTGAAAATATCCCCCCGCATTAGGCGGGGAAATCAGCATAGTCTAGACCGCACTGCCGCCTGCTGCACTCGAGGGAACCAGTAAGACCTAGAACCCGGTACAACAATAACCGCATGCGCGAGGCACTCCGCAAGGTGTTGCACTACGTGGCCCGCCATCACCGGCGGCGGGAAACAATAACCGAATGCTCGATACAGAGAACCTGGGTGCAACGACACGTCTTGGGCGAAACATCTACACCCGATGAACCCTCGCAATCATAGCGCGAGAAAAACGACAGAACAACGTCCGACTCCGGGATACGCTGAACCGAAGCGTCGGAGGCCATGAGGTCGATAGTAAACGGCCCCATGCCCTCCCATTGAGCCTGAAAGGCCGCTGGGTTGAGCCTGATGATGCCCTCACGCGAAGGGCGAGAGATATCATCAGCGACGACCTTGGCAGCCGACGGGACCCATTTGAGGGACAGCATAAACTCATACGCGACTTGTAGCTCGAACAAACGAACCAGAAGTGCATGCGTTTCCTCAAATGTCTGGAATATCAAAGCCCTCAAAGTAAGTTACAGTAGATACAGTGTGCCGAATACGCCGTTTCTCCGCCTAGCCACTAGTTTGTCCGTATAAAAATATGACGTTCATGACAGCGGCTGCGATGTTGACAGACCCTCCGTGCGGGAGAGGGAGCTGGCTCTGTGGACTGCCGCGGTCCTGCCCATTTCTCGCCGGCTTTCCACACTGTTGCCACGAATTAATTCTTCATGATTGGACGGCAGGTTTATAATGTTTTCCTTCTTCCGTTCGATGGTGTAGACTAGTTGCTGTTTCCAACGGGAGCGGATGGATAGTCTTGACAGGTCCGCTCAATATTCTCCTCATGCAGAAATCAAGAAATCAAGTTTATATCGTAAGGGTGTGCTAATGAACTACTTCTAGTTGGGTTTATGGGAAACCTACAGAAGCATCCGCCAACCAGAATGATCGATATCGCTGTATCGTGCCGCGAGCTTGCCCGTTCGATATTTGTTCATCCGCATCATTATGCATTGTTTCCAGGACTCCCGTTCTGCCGACGACATATACGATTCCTTCTTTGTTTTAGAAACAATAAAACCAAGACGCATACCTATCAAAGTAGTTGACGGTGGAAGCCCAAGCCGGGTCGGGGTGCGCTAGAAGGAAACGTCGCCTGAAGCAGGCTCTGTCGTAGAACCGGATGGTGAGATGTTGTCCTGGCGCTCGGTAGATATCGTTCAGGGCCTTGGCGGTCTCGAGATCGAAACTTCCGCTCTCGAATATGGGGGACATGCCGTGAATAGCACCGCAAGTTGCGGTCACCAGAAGGTAGCCGAAGGTGTAGCGTGGCCCGAGGCAGGATCGCAGGTACTTCATGAACGCTGGCTGGTTCGTGACCGTTTGGACAGAAGGGAGGGTTTGCAAGTTCAGTGTGCGGAAGGCATCCCATCGCAGGTAAGGAAAGGATAATGCCCGTCGTTCTTTGTGTGAAACATGCACCATTTCGAACTCCCGCTCTCAAGCGCAGAATTGACGTGTATGTTGCAAAACAGCATGGGCAACAACGGTTGTCGTATGGGCGAAGGCGATCGATGTCAACCGGCTACGGAATGGAGGCGCCGCAACAGTATGGTCACACATACGAGGACACACAGGTGCGCACTCGGATGATCCAGCGAGGGTTACAAACCACACACGCATTACTATCAACGTGAGGTCACGTGATGTAACGCGACGTCTTGCCCATGTCGCCCTTGTTCGCCGACGGGAGGAAAGTCAGCAAAATCCTGAATAGGTAGTGTCCCATGCCCTGAAGTTCTTTTGTCAACTGTACTCGGGTTTGCGCCTTAAATCTGGGGAGGAAATTCTTGTGTTGCATATTGTTTGCTATAAACTGGTGCGCGGGTTGCTCCCGTAACCGGGACGCTTAAACGTTCAGTCGTTGACACCCCCTGCAGTACCCTGGCGAATCGTAGAATGATGACGCTAAGGTTCTAGTGTGACCTCCAAAACTATTTGGCGATTCTACAGCAGGAATACGCAGTGGCTAGCACGAACCTCTCTATCCTCGCCCGCATTCCTCGCCGCGCTGCGAACATGTAACCCTCATCTCCTCCTCCAGGCGTTGTACCGGTCCTCCCATGAGCGATGCTGTGAGCAGGTGAGCCGCCCTTCCTCCCGGGGAAGGCCGCAATCTGGGTCCGTGATTGCGCAGCGGTGTCCATGCATAGGGTAATGGTAGGCGCAGTACCTGCAAGATGGGAGTACGGAAAAGCGAGGCCGAAAACGTCTAGACGCCTTTGGTATTTGCCACATCCGACTCGCGTCTTCATTGGATGGCCGCCGAACTTTGTACGTCATCCTTGTAGTTGTTTGTCTCCCTATGCGACTACCTGAAAGGTTACGACAACGTGCGCATGCGGTTGAAGTGCGCTAGCTCTGAATGCACATGTTGACAGGCCAACACTATAGCGACACGTGTGCCCAGCAGTGGTATGCGCGATGGCGTTACGAATCCATGTCCAACCTCGACGGGGGCCATGCAGAACCCGCCAACGACTTGGCGTCGCTGTAGTGTTTCTTACTTGCACCACCTTGCTATCGCCCCTCCATACACTCCTCCTCCACCACTGACTATCGAAGCCGCGGGACAGAAATACGCCCAGACGACCGAGTTCCGGTACCTCGGTGGCCTCGTCAACGAACATGGCGACCTCACCCGGGAGATCAGCTACAGGAGCAGAGGAGCGTGGGCGTGCCTCAGGCGATATGGCCAGGAGCTCTTCGACAGACCGAAAGCGCCATTCCGACTCAAGATCCGCCTCCTCCAGGCGGAGGCGATGGAGGCACTGCTGTACGGCTGCATGACATGGTCACCACTCAGCGGCCACTATCAGACGCTGCGGTCGACACACCACCGACTGCTCCTTCGAGTTATCGGGTACAAGCGCAAGAAAGACACCTACCGGCAGCTCTCGTACGCCCAGACGCTGAAGAGGGTCGAATGCCAGAGCGTTGAAGCCGCGATCCGACAGCGACGCCTACTGTTCGCGGGAGCACTGGCAAGGCAGCCGGACGGGCGACTCCCGAAACGACTGATGCTCGGCGAGCTGGCGGGGGGGGAGAAGCCACGTAGGGGGGGACAGGAACAGAACTGGCCGAAGTGTGTGCTCGACGACCTGAAGGCCTTCGGGGCCGACCACGGATCGACGAAAACCGACCCAAGTTGTCTCGGAATTCCCGTACCGAAAGACACGGCACCGAAGTCAAGGTGGACGGAAGCCGCGAAGGTGGAGGGGGGAGTACCCTGGCATGCGGCGGTGCCGCAGGGAGCTGAGAGGTTCATGACCTCCTGGCACGGGAAGGAAGAAGAGGTCAGCCGACAACGAGCGCTCAAACGAAACCACAAGCCAACAACCAATGGGGCGGGAGGGGGGCAGGAGACGGACGAGACGGCGAGGGAAGAAAGCAAACGAGAAGAGACGGACCGAGTGGCACGACACGTGCCGGATTGAATTTCTTTTCGTCAATTCCCCCCCCCCCAACGCTGCACCATTGCACCAACCCCCCATTAGTAGTGATTTCGTACCATTACAATGTATCGCTGGTTGGTGGCCATGTTTGCGTGTTTGCTTGTTCGTTAGTGGTCTCTCCACCGTGTGCCTTGTTCTGCCTCATACTTCCTGTTATTTTCGGCCGGGCCCCTCTTTGTCCTCGCCCTTTTTCATTTTATTTTCATTTATTTTCTCTTCTCCTTACGGTTTCCATTTTTATTTTTTTCTCCTTTTATTTCTCTTTGTCCTTTTTTCTCTCTTTTTTCTCTCTTTTTTGTGCCAAATGGACTTGTCTCTGCTTGCGTTGTGAAGTACCAAGATTGAACCAAGGGAGTGTACCCCTTTCTCTCCGGCCCATGATAGATAGTGACTGCTAATCTCAGTTTATACCCCGCATAGCGTGAAGAGGGAGCGGAGGATCCCAGAATATCTGTCGTTGATTTCTATTGACTTGCGGACCCCTCGGGGCCAGTTTATTTGAGTGTACCTTTTTAGGGTAAGTTAACCTGTGACCACGGGAATCGACCGCGTCGAGTGTTGGATCAGTACGGACATACGAAGGTACTGGGTAGAGAGAGATCGGAACGGTTTTTAATGTGAAGACAACAACAACAACAACAACAACAACAACAACACTCCCTTCGGTCACAGATTAACGGACGATGACATGGATGCATTTTGATCTTGTCTCACGACCACCCATCGAACACGCGACAAACTTGCATGGAAGGCAAGAGCCTGGCCCCCTAACATCCACCCCAACCCATCACCTTTGTCCATTGCGCAGGACATCTTCCTTGCATCCGTGCACGTTGCACTTCTGGAAGCGGACATCGGTCAAGCCGTCGGGCACGGCCGCTCGAACAGGGAAATTTTCGCCTTCGACCTCGATCGCCTGGCAGCAGGCATCACACTGGTGCCTCGTCCAGGGGGCCTGCTGCTGAATCTCCTCCGTCACCTCGTCCAGCAGGTCTTCTAAACCGGGCCAGAAATTGGCACCTGAGAGGTTGCCTCGGTCGTCCGAAATTGCAACCTCTCGCGGATTGTCTACCAGTACGCTTTGACCTGCCGGCGGATTCCACCACCATGGACCTGGGGCGAATGCGCGCGCAGGGTGTGTCTGTGGGTGTATTCGGGGGTGATAGGAATTGGCTATCGTCGGCACGACACGGACGGCTACCTAGAAGGCTTGGGATAACCTGCAGTGTCGCCCTTAGAACAGAGGGAGACCGGCGGGAGTGATCGTAAGGAAAGGCTCGAATAATAAAACTGTCACAACGACGTGAGAACCCACCTACCGCAAATATTGAGCCCAAGTTTTAGGACCCTCTGTACCTAATTTCAACGCTCGACTACTCGGCCGGAAAAGCGGTGATGGCCCCAAGCATTGCAGCGCTATAACCGCCTCGTCCGGATTGTTCTAAACAAAAAGGATATCACAAGATATATCATTTGATAGGCTGAGTCTTACGGTGATATTATTTCAGAGATTTTGTTTTTCTCTCGGGGGGGGGGGGGGGGGGGTTGGCCTGCCATGGAAAAAATCATCAAGATTCTATCGACCGTCTTACGGTTCCTCGAGGCACATTTTTTGTCTGAAGGGGAAAAAGATGCTGTTCATGTTCTGGTGAGTCAAAACATGCTTCAGTACACGGTTTTGGCTCGTGTGCGACCAACAAGACACCGAGCGCCCTGTTTATGGGTCGACTGCAGAGGGCATGTGTATCATCGCACGCCAGTGGCTGCAGTTTGTGGATGTCGTCGGCCAAAGGCCTCTTTCTGATGGCATGCGTTGTACACTGATCACTCGACTCGGAGCAAGCGGCAGAAAAAAAAGCAACGTCCAAAAAAGGCAACACCAAACCACACGTCGATTCACGTTTGCAGGCCGTGTGCAATCAAAACTGGACAATACGCTCTGTTTCTGGGACGCGAGCAGAGGGTATGTGTATGACCACACGCCACTGGCTGCTGTTTGTGAATGTCGTCGGCCAAAGGCCTCTCTCTGGCATGCGTTTTTGACGGGTTGCGGGTGAGACATGGAGCAAACACGCGGCGGAAGAAGAAAACATACCAAAAAGTCAACACCGCAACACACTTTGGTTCACGTCTGCAGGCCGTGTGCAATCAAAACTGGACAACACGCTCTGTTTCTGGTACGCGAGCAGAGGGCATGAGTATGAACACACGCCATTGGCTGCAGTTTGTGGATGCCGACGGCTTAAGGCCTCTCTCTGGCATGCGTTTTGATGGCGTCACACGTTGCAGCAGGCGCAAAAATGGGTCTTTTCGGCCCAAAGGCAAGAACGTAAGCAGAGCATTGTGGCAGGGTTGACGTTTTCGGCCCGTGTGCGGCCAACACGACGCAGAACGCCCTGAATTTTAGATACCTGCAGAGGGTTTGTGCATGACCTCATGATACCGGCCTCTGTTTGGCCAGCAGACGGTGTAGTTTCTCGTTCTGGCACGATCGGGGGGCGACCAGGGGGTACCCCCCCCCCATTTCTAACAACGATTTTCCAACAGGATCGCTGTTGGAAAATGGACCGATTTTCTAACAGACCGGCCGGAATCGCTGTTGGAAACTGCGCTGGTGGATTTTGGGCTGTTGGAAATTGCCATTTTCCTGCCCGTAAGACGCCCAAATTATATTTTTGGCTCTGAACCCCCCCCCCCCCCCCCCCAAACCAATCCGGAAAAAATCACCCCCTAAAAAACACCCTGAAATCGGCATCCTCTCCCTCCTGGAAAAACCCATATTTGAAAAACCGTCCAGGGGGGGGGGTATTTTTTGCAACCCACGGGGGAATTTCAGGGGAAGGCTTGGGTCGTTACAAAGGGGATGACAAGTGAGCGATAGAGAAGCAAAAAAATACCCCTGGCTGCGGGAGAAGAGCCTCTCCGGACCTCAATCGGCCTAGTTCAGTCAACCCGGCATGCGCTGGAAATGAAGGAGAGTACCGAATGGAATGACTGACGTTCGCTACGACTCGAACGGTTTTGACAAGCCTGTCTAGGGAACATCCGAAGGCAAGTCCCTCAGCGGTGAATCGGGGTGTTAGTTTCGTCACGGATTTTTCACACGGAGCGTTTGCGAGTGTGACGTGAATCCATCCGCGAGACTTGGCGGACCACATCGCCGACTTGATGTGGTCGAGGACTTGACAACCGAGCGTGTGGGGACACGAAGCCAAGACATGAAACTCCATCTTCCGTTCGTATATGTTCGTGGACAGGAAAACTGGGTCATTGTTACGACGGCGTTTAGATAACACTACTTTGGGCTTACGGCGTTTAGCTAACATTACTCTTGCGCGGCGAAGGACCTCCCAGGTAATATTGGTTGGGGGTGTCGGCGGGATTCCGTGTTGTCAAATGTTGTCGTCATCAACCATATGTGCTCGGAAAGGGTCCGTTTCGACGCAACATTTAAATCTGCGTGAAAGATTTCGGCCGCTTCACGTGAACGCACGAGCGGACGGAGTGCTTCAAATTCCAAGCCGTTACATCCACACATAGGCGATGAAGGGTCTACTCCAGTAAGAATGTTAGCGTGTGATGTGGCCCACGGTACTGACGAGCGAAAACGCGTCTACTGTACCCGACACCTTCGGTGATAGCCCCGGGCCTTACCTTTGCGCTGCTTGTGCTTGGGTGCCGCAAACAGGGCCCAGCACTCCAGCAGGACAGAGCCGGTGAGCGGGACCGTCCTGGAACCGCCTTCGTGCCTCACCGTGCGGTTGTGGATTTCCGCGAAGGTCTGAAAGCCGGCCTTGTACGGGTGTGGGGAATCGGGGTTGGATCGAACAGAGCAGAAGTGGGACGGGAGGCGCCGTGGGCGTAATAGGCGTAATAGTCAGCGCTGATCGTTTGCTCGTCGTCAAACACGTGTTTCTGCGGGGTATACATCCCCTGCGCAGTACGCAACGTCACCCGCACGGATATCTACTGCTCGTAGGCACGATGACCACCAAACGACCAGTCAGCGCTAAGTAGTGTAGTGGTCATCGCGCTTCGAAACTTTGTGTTGACACTACCTACACCTCGCACACAACGCCAGCAGCTCCAGAAGACAGCGTCCCTCGCTGCACAGCGTAACCCATTTTGGCCAACAGGTAATGAGCCAACGTGGTAGGTAAACCACATCGAGTCACAGTGTTGTCCGTCATCCGTATCCTTCAGGGATACGCGCCGTTCAGCGGAAAAGCCGACGTACTACAAGAGTTGGATGTCTCTCCAGCGAGCCCTTATGTTCGAAGCAGGCGTGGGAGAGATGATGACAAGGGCGGAGACAGCGCCTGCGGCACAGACTGTAAATACATCCCCGGTAGAGACATCGGCTCAATAAATTGTACTACTGGCGTTCAAAAAGACGAATGGCAAACTGAATACCCGCCAGGTTATTGCGGCATGAATTTGTTGGCAAGAACGACGACCAGTAGACCACCGATCAGGAGAAAGTATAGAGGTCAGCGTGCTTCTCAACATCTACGCACAAAAAATTGCGTATTTCTATGTGTAACGTGGGCGCAGGTAGCATCCTGTACGCTCACGTGTGTGTGAGGAAAGGACGTACTTGCTGGTTGTCTGGTTGATCGCCGTGTCCCGGAGCAACGACGAGCTGATGATGAAGTGTCCCGACTTGGAAGCAATGAGGTCCGGCAGCTTCCTGTCGTCCCACGACTTGTATGCATGCCAGGAGCAGTCCGACACATTCCTCGTGCCGCGTAGAACCCGCTTGTCGAACATGTACCTCGCTCCGCAACCGCCTCTACAGTCCCTGACGGCGTAGAAAGCAGGCTAGCAACCGTCCCGCTCGTACACAGTCGCATGCACCAAGCGCGGTCGCAGCGTGTGGCCACAGCACATTTGCGTGTCGGAGGCGAAGCATTTTCTCGTGTACCGTGGGCATACGCCGTGGGGGGGTGGGGGGACGGCGTCTGATATCGAGCCCGGGATGTCCCCGATCGAACAACGGTCGAATAATCTGGTGATGGTATCGTACTGGTGGTCGGTATGCGAGAACTGTTCCCTGAAGGAGCGTTCGAACTGACGACGCAATGTCTCAGCCGCGGGCCGGCCATCGGGCAACCGTCGCATGTGGTTGTGGCTGTGGTTGTGGCTGTGGTTGTGGCTGTGGAGTCCATGAAGCAAAACCATGATCTCAGACTCCGTGTGGTTCCTAAAGGCGCCGTCCGGCTGGGCGGTGACATTGCTCAGTCAGGTCCTCGCAGAGTGGCATATTTAAAACCAGTCGTACGAGGCACACCTGTATGTAGAGGGAACGAAAACATGCGGGGCAAAGGAAATGACGTTGGGTGGCGTACCACTCCTGGCTTGGTTGGCCTTCAAATGCACCTTTTTGCAGTCCTCCTGTCTTTTTGCTTCAGGGGATGTACGTGCAGCTATTGATGTGTGTCACTGTGAAAGGATACGGGGAGACATTCGTGGTGGCATTCCCATTTAGACTAGAGCCATGCGCAACTATCAAATTTAGCCGGTCCAGGGACCTACCTGGACTTTTCCCGCTGGTTCTAACGTCTTTTCATTGGTCACCGGGAAGCACGGTCTATTCGAAAATAAAAGGCACACCTACCTATGGACTTGCCAACACCTGGCGTGGAGGGAAACAGGGCGGCGACTCCATGGCATGCCACAGCACCAGCGTTATTCACAAATGATCAATCTATTATATGTCAGGACGCCGGTAGACCCGAAAGGGTTGAGCGGACACGCTGAGAGAAGGGTTCCTCAAGACGCATGGCCCATTGCACGCCCACATCCCTGTTCCAACAACACGAGTGAGTTCGAAAGTTAGCGTTAACATTCAAACTCGCTATTCATGCATCGTATTCGGGTATTCTCTTATCTTGCACTAAATTTGCTGATAAATATAGCTAATTATTATGAACGCCTGTGGGACAGCCGTGGGACACCGAAGGGGAGACCGGCTGGGACGTCCCACGCCTCTTTTCGAGCGCCGCGTGGGACGTCCCTAGCGTGGTGCCATGGGGCGTCCCACGCGTCCCACGTTCTAGATTTGGTGTCCCATGGGACGTCCCACGTGTCCCACGGGACGTCCCACGTGTCCCATGCGTCCGTATGGGCCGTCCCATGGGACAGGTGGGATGTCCCACCTGTCCCATGGGCCGGCCCGCGTGTCCCATGGGCCGGCCCACGTGTCCCATGGGACGTCCCACGTGGGATCCCAATAATAGTGTCAGTACCTGAAATTAGACCATCCGGCTAATCAGCGCTGACTAGTCGGATGGTCTAGTTCCGCGAATTAAAATATATGCTCAGAGCTCGTTAGCACCCCGCCGGATCACATGGGTTTGAGGCTTTTTGCGGCTTACTCGTTGAGAGGAGGGATCTCCGGGGCGTACCCCTCGCCACACGCTGCTGTTCTGTCAATGGTAATTCTATGCAAAGAAAAGTGATCCGGCCGGTATTCGAACTCGTGCGGGTATCCTTTAATTCGCGGGACTAGACCAGACCATCCGGCAAGTCAGCGCTGACTTCGCGGAACTAGACCATCCGAATAGTCAGCGCTGACTAGCCGGATGGTCTAATATTTCCGATTAACCTTCATATGTCCGTACTTGTGGATTATCTGTTGGAAATTGTGGGAATCCCTTCATTCCGAGAGAGCCATAGGTCGGCATCCGGCCTTTTCTTTTTTGTATGCACTTTTCTTCTTGTGAAGTTTTGACGTTGCGCTTGCCATCGTCGCTCAAGTATTTATTTTCTTTTTCTTCATATGACACAACGAATCCATCTCTATCTATCATAGAAAAGAGTCAGAGACAGAGTAGCAATGAATTCATAGCGTCAGAAAAAGCTACCTGTATGTCTACGATTTCCCAGACAGCATATAGGGACATCTCCCCTGCGGGTAACAGGCTCAACATTTAATTTGTGTCTTCAAACCTTCTCAGCCGGCCTTCAAACTTCTTGTTGATAAGTCTCCGTGTTAACTTCTCCGCGCATGAGTCATATGCGGTTATGACCTGCGCTTTGACTTTCACGATGGGTATTTTACCTCCCCGTCTTGCATTGGTGAGTACCTGCGATATACGGAAGGATCGTTCCACGACGCAAACGTCGACGTCTCCTTTTTTCTTTTTTTTCCCTTCGCACTCCTTCCTTGCCGCGGTTTTCACACCGACTTCGAACGTGGGGTGCAATTTCCTCTCTTCGTACCTTCCTCGTCGGCCTTCTCCATCGTTATGTACATAATAATGTATACCTCGAGTTTTCGGCTTTTCGATTCCGATAGACAAGACTACGGACTGACATGTATGTCCCTTTCACCCCCGACGGGACCACGCGCTCGTCGAGTGCCGAAATTCTTCACCACTTCCTTGCCTCTCCGAACACCGTCCCTTCTTCCCGCCCCTACAAATCCTCTCCCCTTCTTCTTCTTCCCTTCCTCCCGGACACTCACCGCCATTCGTCCTGGATGTTGGCCCCCAGCCCCACTGGGGGGCGGGGGGCCAATCCTTAACCCTAGTATGTATATAACTGTACCTCTCGCACGAAACAAGAAAGACCTGACTGACACGAGCATCGCCTCAACCACTTGTTGTTCGCTCGTCCATCGCACGACTACAAGAGATTGCCGACCCAAACCAACTCAACCGGTCAACAACCAAAAACTCCTAAACAAACTTTCAAGCGTTATCAACTCCTCACCTTAGCAAGCGCGTTTCGACGACGCTGGCACATTCTCTACTTGCTCGTCCATCCTCTGTTTGAGGCGTCCTCCACAAGGAAACCACACAGAACGCTTGTTTGCAAAATCCCGCCGATGAGGTGGTAAAAACTCCTTGAACGACGGCACCGGGACAGAAAAAGCACACAGAGCCTGTCGTCGGTAAGAACGTTCTCAGACTCTCACAAAACCGCGGCACGTCGACTACGAATCTCACAAGCTCCAGGGGGATTTCTGCACCCCGGACCGCCGAACATCACCAAAAAATATATAAATTCCACACTCATCACCACAAGCAAGCGCAAATCCGCGCACAAAGAAAAAGACGACGCGAAGGAGGTCCTTAGGCTCTCTAGATTACCATCGCTTAAGAAAAGCACCCCACAAAATGCAACCAGCCCGTTGGGTAATAATTTGCAAAGCAACCCGAACCCCACAGCTGGCCGCAGTCCTACACAACACACCTGCGCTGGCTCTGTGGCACACACGTGGCGTGTGTGCGAGAGCTCCGAAACACTTTTCGCAAAAACACCTCACAAGCAACGCTCCACAGCAAAAATAACTAGGAAAAGTAAGTGTACCGAACGAAACCATCTCACCCGGTGAATCAAACATCCTAAAACACACCTTCGCGCGCTACCGGCACCTACCAACTGCAGTACACACGAACGTTTCACGATGCTCACAAACTCCAGGGGTATTTCTGCAGCCGGAACCGCCAAACTAGCGCGCACATCACCAAACAATTCTCGATGCAACCAGCCCGTTGGGTAATACGTAATACGATGGCAACCCAAAACCCAGAGCTGGTCGCAGTCCTCCACAACACACCTCTGGCTCTGTGGCACACACGTGACGTGTGTGCGAGAGCTCCGAAGCACGGTTGTCTGTAGCAGAAATACCTCACACCAGAAGCAACGCTCCACGGGAAAAAACGCAAGCACAATATATGGTGCGTACGAGTTGCGACCACGAAAAAAAGCTACAATGTCCGCCAAGCGATTGTCGGCAAATTTTCACAGCACAATCAACTTGTTTGGCCGGCAACCTTTCACTATTTGAGAAATAAAACGTCACCATGACCAATGCAAAACAAATGATGGAACAGCTTATAATGAATCAGCGCCAACGGGTTCTGCTCAACTCCTACCGGTGTGCGCAAGCGCAGACGACTTCTAGAACGCAACCTGACTCTGCCAACCGCTAATGTGTTTGACGAAGCAAGCGTCTGCCTGTAAATGGTTGTCACGCAATCAACTCCACAGCCCGCCCCGCGTCCGTCTTGTGTCAAAGACTCACCACCAGAAGAAGGGAATAACAATGACGACATTCTACGCTGCATCATTCTCCGCTAGCTTGTACGGCCGGAGAAGCAGGTTCGCGGTTTTGATGCAGTCGAACTTGGTTGTTTTTCGCCTTCTGGTTCATCTTGTAGTTCCACACGGAGTCCATCGTCTCGAAAAACCTGTGTGAAGGGGTGGGGTCAACACGATTGAACGGTTACAGCCGTAGCGTCACCTGGGGCGTGATAGATACGTCCATCGCGCCCGGAAGCACGCGAGAGCTGAATGCACGTAGTATAATAGCAGAGGGATTCAGGACATACAGTCATGCCCATAAATGCGGTCGCTGTCACACCCGCATACCACGAGAAACCCGAGGCATACCTGTGCCTGCGATAGGCTACATTTAGCGATATATTTCTGGGGCAACGACAACTATCCCATCTTTTTCCCCCTACCCGTCCCCCCCCGAACCACCACCCTCAATTCGTGCGCTTTCCAACAACAACAAAAAACGCCCCCCCCCCGCCCCCCCCGGTGTTTGCCATCGGGGTTTGGGTTTTCGTCGCTTGGCAACGACGTTGTAAAACAAGCCCCCCACTCGGTGTTTGCCATCGGGATTGGGTTTTCGTCGCTTGGCAACGACGTTGTAAAACAAGCCAATTCACTTCGTGAGCTCGGCAACCAGGTTACCGTTTTCTTTTTTACCTCGGTTTTTTTGGCGGTAACCATAATGGTGGTCGAGTAGATCATGTTGTGCGGGGTCGAGAAACCTCACTCCGCGCAACGGGGGATGATCGCACCACGTTGTGTTAAAATGGTCAAGCTTCCTCGAGGCAGTTACACAGTGCTTACAACTGTCTCTGGAAGTGAAAGCACCAGACAATAAATTAAGTCATACGTAGCTGTCATCCGTACGCAAGGAAGTAAGCACAAGATGCCGAACACCCTTAGCAGGATGCAGCTCACCCTTCATGCGACTCGCCAAATACCTCACGGCGCTTCGCGCTTGGTTGACGGACAACGTCTTCTGACATATCGCTTCCCTGATCATCTTTGTCTCCTCTTTTCCTTTCGTGTGATCGTCTCAATTGGGAGAAGGCCCATAGGGACACGGCGATATAACAATAAATGAGGCTGGCAGCTTCTGAAAAAAAAGAAGCCTCGGATGGGCGCACCAGTTTCTCCCATCGCGGTGTGTTGTGTTGGAAGGAAAACACCACGTCGTTGGCCAGTTCCAAAAGGTTGTGGTATTCCATGCCGTCGAGGTCTTCCATTTCCTGGTTGTATATCAATTTCACACAGTTCCTCTCGAATAAATCGGCGGTCTTTTGTCATGGATACTTCGCTTCATTTGCCAATACGTCCACATGTTATGTGCAAAATTTCCCAAACGGGCGTTTTCTCCATCCTGCCGTGGTATTGCTTTCGCATCATCTTGCCCCACCACCAGAGGGGTGTTGAAGAGTCGCTCTCCATTCGAATCATTTTGGCGGTACCGAACGCTTTTTTGCCTTGGCGACTTTGGCGTAGTCCTCGTCGGTAGGGTCTTCGCCCCGATCCTTCTTGATTTTCACCGCGTCGCGGTACTGTATGAACTCGTCCCACCCGTAAACTTCGTACCTGGCGAGGTCGTCGAACCTCTTGTGTGCGAACGAGGCTGTATACGCAACGAGATTCGCGACAATTTTATTGTGTAACTCTCTTGGCGCTTCTCCTACCGAAAATATAGTTTCTTCTGAGCAAATGTCGGCGGGTGCGCTTGTCCACTGTTTCACCTTGTGCGCCTGTGCCAAGGTTTTTTCCAGCTGTGTTTTCGCCTCGATTTTCTGTAGATCTTCGCGAATACGAGCGTTTTCCGCCATAATCTGCACCGTGCTTGCGAGCGTATCCGGGTCACTCTCAACCATACCTCGGCTTAGAAACATCGCCGCTAATACGGTGTCTTGGTGAAGAAATTTGTCACCGTCGTCGTAGATCAGTATCCGGAACATCTCCGCGTCACGAAGCAAAATTTCTTGTTGACCAGTGATATTGAACACGTGACCCATGCTTGACAGGCCGTCTCCTGGTGGAGAGGTTTCGCTACCAACCATGTGATCGCCCTCTCCCCACGTGGAATCTACCTTGTCCTCGAAAAACATTCCCGGGTCGACAAGCATGTCAGTTTCCAAAGCACGCCGCGTGCGCCTGACGTTCGTGATGTGCATCCTATCTCGGGTGACGAAAAAAGCAAAATTCCTCTTCCACTCGCCATGTTCGTCGAGCCCACCTCGAACAAAGATATCTAGCGGTATGTCTGCCTGTTGATTTTCTTACGAGGTGTACCACTTCGTCTAGTAGTGTCTTATCGTGTTGAATTGAGACGCGTATGCGGTTGAGCTCGTTCTCAAGTTGTTTTTTTTCAGAGGGATCGATTTCCTGTTTGACGTTGTCAATGTGTATGGAATCTACCTGGAACTCTCCTTTTTTGTCCGCTCTGATATTGAAAACCATGTCTTCATTATTTAGCACGCTAATCATCATCTCCCATGCTACACAAGGACTTGGCTCCTGACCATCTTTGGCGAGCTCTTTCAGGCGTTTTTGCATGGCCCGTAGTCCTGGGTGCTCTGGAGTGCTTCCACCAACTGATAAATCCAAGCCGCAGCCTCGGGTCCCCATTTATAAGTTCAGAGACACTTTTGGGTAAATCGTTAAGCTTGTTGGGCGTCACGCGAGTTAGGCGTTTAGTAAGCGTCGCTTGTTTTTTCGTTGCCATATTGCCTCCCATGTCGTCCAAACTCGCGGAACTGCTGGCATCCGACGAGATCGAATGGAAATCATCCACTACAGTCAAGAGCTCCTTTCTCCTCTCCTTGCATGTCGACGTCCTACAGTTTCCAAGGACCTCTCTGATATTCCTCCTCTTTGCACCGCAGCTCTTTTCGGACAGGTGAATGCAAGGCATACACAAACCTTGGACGAGCTCGAAAACAAAGTCAATAAAGTCACTCACGGTCTCCACGCCGTGAATTCTTCCAGTTGTTAGGTCTATGAAAGGGAACCGCAGTGTATACAGGGCTTCGGTATCTCCCACGACGTATGCAAAGTCGTGAAGGCACGGGTACGAGTTCTGGATGCCTGGCCAGTTTATGTTGAGACAGATCTTGACGGCAAGCTGGTTCAGGAAAACCATTTTCTGTGTCTTACTGGATTCGAGCTCGGGGAAGGCGAGAGACGTCATCTGCAGCGTGGAGTTGTCCAACTCCTTCCTGAAATAGTGGAGGATGAGACCACTCACCGCGGATTGCCCGATCGACCTCAACGTTTGGGCCAATTCTTCGTCAGAAACGCCGGCAACCATCTTGCATCGATGACAATAACACCGACAAAGAAAGAAATAGCGAATGCGTTCGCTAGTTGTTCATGAAGCAGATCGGCGTGGTCGATACCGTGGTGCCGACGTGTCGGGGGTGGCGCGGCGGACACAACGAACGATACCGAGGCGGGTTAAGAGCAGAGAACTTTAACCCTTACGGGAGGGCCGGGGGGGGGCGCGCGACCGGGAAAATCCCTGTAGCTCGGGGTTTATTGCAAACTCTACACACTTTGGACGGCACACGTTTTGTTATCGAAAACAAAGCTATCCCTCCGTGCCGCTAATCGAAACGTTGTCGGATGTGTCATTATAAACGACGTCAGCGTTGGAGTTGTCGGAGAGCTGGAAGGTGAAAGTCTGACCACCCCCGGCTTAGATTTCGAACGGGACCAACACGGAATCATCTGTTGACAACACAACGTCCCCTGTTTTGACAAAGGTAAACTTATTAGTTTTTTTTCCAGACATGATCACCTCCAGCTTTTTTCCCGTTGTAAATAAGTCATTCATGACGTCCTTCATGTGCTGCAACGCGGTAGTATCGACGGAACTTAGATCGAATGAACCATTGTCGCCAAAACTGTCGAGGTTATAATTTTCGGACGAATTGGGTAGCGTGTGGGTTGTTTCAGAATATTCTTCAACGTACCCGTGTCCAGAGTTCACGTACAGTGTGACGACATACTGCGTGTCCGGCTGCAAGGACTTGATCACCGCCGCGTAGTCCGTGTCATTGTCACTATACTTCCATCCAAGACTACGGAAGTAACCCCAGAACCATTTTCACTGACAGCAAGCCTGTAAGACAGAGCGTCTGCACAAGATCAGCGTTGCAAATTCCCACTTCCACGGGGTCTAGTCTGTCCGACGAGTGAAGTGTAACGACTGCCCCGATGGGGCGCTCGCTTTCACCGTATAGCCCGTGTCGGTTGTAGAAAACTGCTTTCTGAAGCTCTGACTTTAGATAAGTCTTGTCGAGATCAAGTGTCCATGTAGCCGAACCTCCCGTGTGTAAAACTGGATTGTTGGCGTCATTTGTTAGCACATTTTCTGTTACCTCATCGTTTCCTAGACCGGCGGAACCAACCACCATCGACGTCGAAGAAGCGGTTCCGAGAAGGGCGATGTTGGAATATTCCATGTCAAATAGTTCCAGCTCTGAAAAGTTGATGATCTGTCCGGTGCTCACGGTGGAAATTGTGATCTGGTTAAAACCAGTAATAGTAAAGGTCTGCACGAGGTCGGCGCTGCAGATGCCAATCACTTCCGTGTCCGAACCGTCCGGCGAGTGAAGTGAAACGACTGCACCGATCGCGCGCTCGTTTTCACCGCTTGAACCGTCGCGATTGTAGAATACCGCCTTTTGGAGTTCCGTGATGACGTAACTCCTGTCTAATTCAAGTGTCCATGTTGCAGACCCATTTGTCTGTAAAACTGAATGTTCGGGACCCATGCCCGTCAATACGTGATCTGTGATCCCGTCATTCCCGAGACCTGCAGAACCTATCAACATGGACGTCGACGACGCAGTGCCGAGGAGGACTATGTTGGTATCATCATTATCGTACAGTTCCAGATCGGAAAAAATTAAAACCTGTGCGGAAGACTCCGTGATGCTGTTGAAGCCTCTTGTCATGACTCGGTCAGATCTTATTCACCCAGGCAAATAAAATAAAAAGCGAAAAGGCCCAGAAATTGCGACACGGCCTGGCGGGGCTGGTTGCGGTCGAGAGGGCGGCAAAGGCGATTTTTTCGAAAGAAAGGGGAGTCACACAGGGGTACAACTGCACCCCTCTTGCTTTCCTACGCTTTTCGAAAGGAATGGGCGCGACCCCTCTTTGCCTTCCCGTTTTCTTTTCGAAAGGAAGGGACGCCACCCACAGGTTGCCCCTCTTTGCCTTCCGTTTTTTTTCGAAAGGAAGGGACGCCACCCACAGGCTGCCCCTCTTTGCTTTCTGTTTTTTTCGGAAGGCTACAATTGCCATTGTTTTGTGCGCTGCTATCATTCCGAGGATCCGACCATCGAACAACCGCTGCATCCGACCCAATTTCACTTCAAAAATTGCTGTTGTTGCTGCAAATACTTTTTCGGTTCGTTGTCTCTCGTGCTCTCAATCCGAGGATCCGATGATCGATGCATGCATCCGATCCTCTTAAATGTCTGCGGGCGTGTAGAACACAACATTCTTGAGGAATCCTGCGGGTTTCATGGCACTATTTATGTACCTAACTGATAAAGTTCACCGATGACCCCCTGATCCACACACTCAAGCCCATGGTGCCCCCCTCCCCCGCCCTTCGCTTGCTGCTTGTGCCCGCGTAGGAGCAGAGAGGATGCTGCACCCATCGTGACCGGATCATGGTGAACAGCGTTTGCTTCACCCCCCTGTTCTTCAATGTGCCTCTGTCGCTGCTCCTGCGCCGTTGACCGGTGGTTCGGGATTGAGGCATGCATGCATCTGATCGCGAGCCCGCCGGGAGTTCAGGGAACCCACCTGAGTCCCACGACGCACAGGCAAGACGGAGTGAGAGTGCCGGCCCGCTGGTACATGGAGGGGTTCGGGCAGGACTCAAAGCCTGTCTCAACGATTGCGTACAGTTAATCTACAATAATATTGCTACCCTACTACAACAAGAGTGGCTCTTCTCAATTGGGCGAAGTGGGGCGCATTCCGCGAGAGAAAGAGAGAGAGAGCTCGGGTTGAAAGTCACCAGCGACAATTCCTTGAGCAGGATGGGATACTTTCCCTCCCTTCCTCTCGTCTCATGTCACCACTGTATCGAACATTGCTTTCGCCGCCCAATGCTCTCGTACTTCGAATTATTCCACCTGTCGTCGCCAGCCCCGGCTTTTTCCTTCGGGTCTACATACAAAGTCTGATGATGAACGAGTGGACCTCCTTCCCCCGGAGGTGTTTTCCCCACCTGGTTCAAACACGGCATCTGGCTCCAAACGGTGTAGCGAGATGACGCCTCGCCTTTCGTGTTCTTCCTTGGCCGGCACCGCCGCCTAGCCCGCGGTAGGGTTTGTAGGTAAGATTCTTTGCAGCTTTTGTATTCAGGGAGAATGTGATGATGTTGTCCCGACCTCAGGGTTAAAGGCGGTGAGCTCTACAGTACCTCCTTTCCCCTCGTAACGGCTTTCTTTCTTTCCGACGACTTTTTGCCTGTGTTTCCCCACATGAACCTTGATTCAGTAGTCAATCTCTGGTAGTCGTTGGTATATACCGAAGGAGGGCGGAGAGATGGCACCCCCCCCTAGACTGATTATTAAAGGTTGATTGCTCCACAACGCAGCCCCCACAACCAAGCTTGTGCCAAAAAAAAAAAGCGGTTTTGGAAACAACTGATCGAGGTTTTCCGTGGACGTATCGAGCTCTTTCCGCACCCACTTCGTCGTGGAGCAATCAAACTATTAAGGCTGAG
>FN649746.1:1437526-1472622 GCA_000310025.1 Ectocarpus siliculosus
ACGCGTCCTCGAGAGGACGGAGCATTGTTCCACAGGACCGATCACCGATGGCCAATCGTTCCTTCCTACTTTGCCAAAGGTGGCTCAAAAATGTCTTCCCTAGTCTGTCTATCCTAACGATGTCCCTTCTCGCCTTTTCAAACCACTTTCTACTCCCCAGTACCGCTACCGTCCTCTCCTCCCTATTCCATGCCTCAAACATCTCCCTGTACGTCCCTTGTATTTTTCCCAGCTCAGTCATGTACACTTCCCTCTCCTTTTCGTACCACGGACATTCCGCGACTACATGAACACTGTCTTCGCATTCGAAGCCGCAATCACATTTATTTGAACTTGTCGTCTTCGTCGTCTACCGTCCTATGTCTTCGTCGACGTTCTCGAAGGCCTATGTCCCCGGTCCTGAATTTGACCTTAAGCTTTGTCCCTGCATCCATTGGTCCATGTAGGTAATCCTTGAACCCTATTCCTTCTTTCAACATTCCGTACACTTCTAGACCCTCCTTTCCTTGGATTCTTTCCTTAGATTCTGTTCTTCTCTGTCGGCACAAGCAACAGATATCTTCTTCTTGAACCCCTGTAGACCCTCCGTTTCAAGCGTTTCATCTTCGTCGATGTCCAATCCCTTCCATACGTCCTCTACAACCTTGACCCATTCCGTGGGTTGTCTACCCCTCTTTTTGTTTGTCCACTTCGCCTCCCATACTATTCTCGGCAATCTCTCCTCTCCCATCCCGCACATGCGATACTGCCATGTCAGCTTCCTTACGTCTCTTCCCGACCGTAGGGATTGGATCCCCAATTCTGCCCTGACTGCTGCATTACTTGTGCGCTTGGAGCATCCTAGGATGATTTTCGCTGCTTTCATCTGCGCCGCCTCGAGTTCTTTCACTACCTTCTTATTTCCTTCCCATACTTCTCCGGCGTACTCTAGCGGCGGTACGATTACGCTCTTCAAAACCGTCAATTTGATGCGTGTATCAAGGTGCCGGTTTGCGAGTATTGGGTGCAGCTTCCCTGCTCGTGATTTGCCCTTTTCCGCTACCTTGGACATGTGTGTATTCCACGAGCAATCTTTTGCGATCTCTACTCCGAGGTATGTGTACTGGTCCACTACTGCAATCTCCTCGATCCCCCACTTCCATCTATGTTCTACTGGTTCCTCCCTGCCCTCGTTGCATACCATGACGGCACTCTTCGTAACGTTGGCAGACAATCTCCACTTATCAGTCAACTTCTTCGCCGCGTCAATTTGCAGTTGCAGTCCCTCAGGGGTGTCCGACATACCAACAAAATCATCCGCAAACAGCATTCCTGACACCGAAGTTTCCGTGTCCCCTACTTTTACTCCCTTCCGGACTGCCTCTACGACTTCCAACAGATCGTTGATGAACACCTGGAACAATGTTGGGGACAGCGTGCAACCTTGTGGGACCCCTTGCTCAATGTCGAAGAATTTAGAAAGTTCTCCGTCTAGCATGACCGCGCTTTTCGTACACTCTGTCATCTTCTTCAGCACTCTCCACATTTTCCCCTTGATCCCGTACTTGGACAATTGTTTCCACAGCCCATTTCTCCATGCGGTATCGTATGCCTTTTTCACGTCCAGGAAGAAGCAGTACGTCCGCTTTCCCGCCCTCTTTCTACCTTGGATGATTCTCCCTACCGTGAATGCGTGGTCTACGCACCCCCTCTTCTGTCGGAAACCTGCCTGGCCCTCACTAATGCCACGTTTCTTCTCCATTACTCCCACGATCCTATCGTTCAGCAGCTTACAAAACACTTTTCCTACTGTGTTCAACAGTGTGATACCCCTGTAGTTTCCTGGGTCAGTCTTGTCTCCTTTCTTAAACAAGTTCACAACCACTCCTTCCCTCCATCTACTTGGCGCATACTCGTTTTTCCACACCCAGTTGTACAGCAGTACCATCAGCTGGACCATCCCCTTCCCCCCAAACTTCATGAACTCGTTGACTATCCCATCCACCCCTGCTGCTTTGTGGCACTGCAGCTTGTTCACACACGCCTCAACCTCGTCCTCAGTGAACTCCTTTTCTAGTTCTACGTTCCCAACGTCTGCCTTCGATGTCTCTTCTTCTTTCTGGGCCCATGCGTCCACCTCCTTCTTAAACACTTGGTCAAAATCCTCATTCTCCGAAGGCACTCGAAGTCTCTTGTAGTGTCCTGCTAGAACTTCCCTTTTTCCCTTCCCACTGCTGACTAGTCCACCGTTCACATCTCGCAATGTTGCTACCCCTTGTATCCCCCCCTTGCGCGGTCTTTTTTACCATCCCACTAATCCCTTCCCACATCTGCTTGGCGTTCCCCTCCAGGCCTCCGTTGGCCTTCTGGACTACTTCGTCCCAAATGCACTTTTTCTTCTTTTTCACTAGTCCCTTCACCTGTTTCCTCTTGGCCCTGTACTTTTCCCAACTCTCTTCAGACCCCTCACCCAGGTATTGCTTGAAGACTTCTCTACGTTCCCCTATTTCTTCTTTCAGCTCGTCATCCCATTACTTAACCGATACCCCACATCGTACCACCTTCTTTCCCACTACTCTCTCTGCCGTTGTGTTCACTATGGACTCCCATCCTTCAATCACCCTGTCCCCTGCTGCTTGTGCGTCTACCTTTCCGTCTTCGACGCTTCTCAGCAGTTTCCTGAAGGGTTCTACACTACCAGCCAATCCCTTCTGGAATTCGTCGCGTGTCCCCTCGTCTCCCAAACGCTCTACTTTCCACCGGAACACTTTCCTCTTTTTCTTACTCTCCGTCTTTCTTGATCGGCCGATGTTTGCCCATATGAGGAAATGGTCGGTCGAACCTATATCTATCGCACTTACGTGCAGCTCCGGGACCTGTGTGCTCCCCCTATCTACCAGGATGTAGTCGAGGATCGAGTATTCATTGCAAACTGCCCTCTGCCTGGTGAACTCCGGCTTATCGCTTTCCCTCCTACCGTTCAACACCATCAGCTCGTTGCTTCCCAAGAATTCAAGCATCCTCACTCCGTTGTCATTCACTTTGTCTTCTCCGTGCTGCCCGATCGCCTGTCCTCTACTGCAAGCTTTCCCTACTCTGGAGTTGAAATCGCCCACCATGACAACTTCTCCCTTCCTACTGAACCTCTGGACATCTTCCCCAATTTGTCCGAAGTTCTCCTGCGCCTTGCTTGCGACTTTCTTCGACGACGGTGGGACGTATACGTTCCCTAGAAATAAATCTTTCTCACCCCGCTCCCCAGGTATCTTAAGCCATAGGCTTTCCTCGAACTCCGTTTTCACCACTACTTCCACCACGTCAAACAAGTGTTCCTTGACCAGGAATCCGACTCCCCCCTCCCCCCTTTTCTTCGGGTCTAAGCCCTTTCTTGCCTTCCCTACCCACCGGTACTTCCCTAGTTTGCTTACCACGTCCCCATCCTTCAGTTCCCACGTCTCTTGGATCCCCACTACATCCAGATCACTTTGTTCTACTTGGTCCACTATTTCCAACCGCTTGCGCTCACTCCTTGCGAACCCGCACACGTTCCACGACCCCACTCTCAGCTTATGCTTTTCCCTATTGGAGATTTTGCGCACTCTATCCTTCGCCTTCCGCTTCTTCTCGGCGTTCTTCTGATTTGCCTGCTCGTCTCCCCCGCCCGGTCCCTTCTTCGCCTCTATCGCCCTCGCCTCCTGTCGCCTTACCTTCTCTGTTTTTATCATGTTCGCGACGCAAACCCTCCATCCACACTTCCTTACGTAGTTCGACAGCTTCTCGATGTCAACCCCCAAGCACTCTTGGCTGTCTCCCTTGGTCAATTTCACCCGGAAATGTTCATGCTCTCTGCCTACTTCTCCCCTTGCTAGGCAGTGCAGTCCCTCCGTGTCACAACAGTTCTTGAACTCTATCCTCGTCATGTCCCTTGGAATTCCAAACAGCAGCAGCTCCAACCTGTCTCCCTGCCACAGTTTCTGCTTCCATCCTCACGGCTTCTTCACCATCCTCATGATCTCTACAGCAACTGGACCGCGGCCACTTGTTTTTCGTGTTTTTTCAGGAAAGTATACGGAATACTCGGCCTTCCCAATCCGAGTGTCCGGTGGGGGTTGTGGTTCCTTTCAGTTCTTTTGCCGGCTCACCGACGCTAAATAGCGCCTCCAACATGGGCTCGTAGTCTAGATCCAAGTTCACACCTCCTGGCACAAGTACCCCAGTCTTGTGGGGTACTCATAATCGTGCATGCCGTAGTCGTTAGACCATTGACCTAGCATCCCTACAAAGCCGGGACGGAGCACGCCGGGTTCTCACCGGAACAGGCTCTCATACCACCAAGCGCGAAGCGCCGTGAGGTATTCGGCGAGTCGCATGAAGGGTGCGCTGCATGCTGCTAAGGGTGTTCGGCATCTTGTGCTTACTTCCTTGCGTACGGATGACAGCTGCGTATGACTTAATTTATTGTCTGGTGCTTTCACTTCCAGAGACAGTTATAAGCACTGTTTAACTGCCTCGAGGATGCTTGACCAATTTTAACACAACGTGGTGCGATCATCCCCCTTGCGTGGAGTGAGGGTTCCCCACCCCGCACAACATGATCTACTCGACCACCATTAAGGTTACCGCCAAAAAGAAAACCACAGGTAAAAAAAAACGTTAACCTGGTTGCCGAGCTCACGAAGTGAATTGGCTTGTTTTACAACGTCGTTGCCAAGCGACGAAACACAACCCCGATGTCAAACACCGAGGCGCGGTGGCGTGATGGGGGGTTGCCTTCTCTGCGCCTCCTACGGTAATCGCGAAAAAGCAACAACGATACAACTCGACAACAACAGCTGCCGGAAATCGTTCATTATTCAGGCATCTTCCGAAGAGAGTTTGGCGCCTCCCCGTCATTCGTACTCGCCAAACCTTGAGCGCACCTCGAGGTCTGAGACTGTTTTCAAAATGATATTTAACCCCCTTCCTTTAGGATCAATCACCTTAAAGTTGCGTGGAACTCTCTTGCCTAACCACAGATGCAGGTTGTTGATGCTTCCTATTATTCTCTCCTCTTTAAGTAACGATTTCCCAGTGTCTTCCGACGCAACCCAAGCCAACGTACACAAATCCCACGCGCACACGATCAAACCCGATCGCACGCACACTGAACAGAAGTGCACATACATGC
The DNA here is from genome assembly GCA_000310025.1 of Ectocarpus siliculosus. NCBI lineage: Eukaryota > Phaeophyceae > Ectocarpales > Ectocarpaceae > Ectocarpus > Ectocarpus siliculosus. Next base: position 1,442,673 of record FN649746.1, read on the forward strand.
CGGCAACAGCCCGAATCTTGCATGACGTCATATCATGGCTTCTAATAACACCAAATAATCGTGGTCAAGCACCCTCGCAGGTCTATCTCCAAATACCACAACAGTTTTGTTGCTCTCGTTGCGCGTCAATCGGAACAGGACGAGACGTTCGTTGGACGTGTGGACAACAGGCAGGTGGCCAGAGTGATGACCGAGATCATGTCGTATTAGCGCGGCCGTATCGCACATCGATTGGTACTAACGGACAACGTCCAAACCTCATGATGCCGTCTTCCCAACGGCACAATTGCTTCCCCATGGATCCGAACATTACGCAAAGGCGAGTGCGTATATTGTCAGGCGAGGCTCACGCATCGGGCAAAATTGGCTGCCATGGAGACATAGGAAACCAAGGTCACATAGCGACTACTCACATCGCTGTGGACCTACACGAGGTGTCATTTGTGAGTTGTTTCAATTTGATGGCATTTTTGTTCGTAAAGTTGGGGCTTATCTGTACTGAGGGTCTACAGTAGTAATATTCGGTGGCGGATTGACGGTGCGGGTTTAGTCGTTAACCTTGGTCGTTTTCGGCTTGTTCGCTAAGTTCTTCCGGGGAAATGAACCTCGAATCGTCGATATTTCATTTCCTACCGTTTGTAGACCTGTTCGTTTTGTTGTCGGAACTTGGGTGTGTGTGCATACCTGCTTGCCTTCACCTTTGCTCTTCTCGAGCCCAGCCGGTAGCCGTATGTCGAGAGTTCCATTGTCGGCGATTGGAATCTTGATTTCGGCAGTTCGAACCTAAGTTGAAACGCTTCCGCCGTTGGGTACGCATTTAGAAAGCTACAGTTTCGCCCTTCTCGCTTAAAAAATGAAGACAGGCGCAGTAGAAGAGCCGTTGTTGTCAGCGTGGTCCTTGATCGGAACAGATCAGCTACATGGACGACACATATCGACAGATCAAATCTTCGAGCCACCCTTAGCGAGCGAGGTCCCGTCACAAGTACATTAAAGCAGGCGGGTTTCTATCCGGCTCGGCGTATCCTCCCCGTCCCATCCTACGGTAGAGCCGTAGCTCAACGGAAACAGCAATTCTCTGGCTTAGTCCTTCATCTCCTACATCCTGTGCATACGTTGAGGCTCACCACGACAGGAGTCTCAGCAGCTCGTGTCCACTTGGAACATTCCTCCCCCCGGTAGAAATGACGTTATTTCACTATCCGACACGCACATTCTCGGTGGTTGTTGCGGACGTTTAAGCCCGCGAACTAACCATTGGAGGCGACTCTTCTTTTCCCCTTGCCTGTGCTTGTTTCACACCCCGCCCGCTTTGGGGCGCAAGGTTCCGCTTGTTTGCTAGTGGCGCAAGCGGGAGGCGAGAGCTAGGACGCGCCTCGGCCCACGTGTCACCCTGCCAGTGACGCGAAACGCTGGCGTCGAGGGGGCCCCGTGGCATGGTCTGTCGCGGCGTGGAGAGCGGCCCTGGCGCGCGTGGCCCAGCAAGTATCTCTAGGGGGAGCAGGAAAATGCTGCAAAAGCGAAAATCGTCGGTAATGGTGGCCTCAGAAGTCTCCGGATCACCCCCGCCTCCACTCTCTCCGAACCCCGCCCCTCTCTCCGATTCGATCAAGTAGCCGTGTGCAGCCCTCCCGAAACGTTGAGTTCCACTCCCGTTTTGCCACACCTAATCTCTTCCATGTCCGTCGCCCACGGCTCGCGAGCGTCCGCGACTTCGGCGAGAGGGAGAGAAAGAGAGATGGCAAATGCCACACTGTCGCGGCCCCGTCTGCCACCAGATGCAACGACGACTACGGCGACCACAGGGATTCCTTCCACTACCCGGCATTGGATTCTTAACCGAGTACACGCTACGTTACGCCAGGGGGGGGGGGGGCTCGAGACATGAGATGGGTTGCCGGTTTATTTCTCCCGACGTGACAGGTAAACGTGTTTCATGAGGATGCCTTCGTGTTTGTAAATTTTACAAGGGGCCGAACAGCAGCGCACTTGACCATAAAAATAATCGCGAAGATAGATCGGTGAGCGGAAGCCCGAGGAAGGAGCGTAAAGGAAGGGGGGTGTTGGGTTGCTGCTGATTGGTCGGTCTTCTCTGTCGTTCGGGGTCCGGCGTCACGTTGGAATCGGTGGAGGCGCCCCGTCGGCAGTGGGAGGGAAGTTCAATATGACACGTGATGAAGAATCAACGCAATAAAATACGTCGGTTCCTACGAATGCCGTAGAATTTGAAGTGTTTCCACGGTACGGAGTGCTGACCTAACGTTACATAGAAGCACCGCAGATTTCACCGCCCGCTTTACGTAACCTGCTGTCTTTTTTCCTGTGTTTCAACAAGTTTACCCCTTTTTGTATATCAACCGCCGCGAGGTTTCGTGATTTAATGTTTGTAGGTCAGGATCAAAGACTTCTTTTCTCTCCTTGAATATTCGTCCAAATCGTTCGGGCTCTCCTTGTTTTCCCGAAGATTGTTGTGTCGTTGGTTTTGTGTGAAAACCTTGCACCAATCGATACTTCCATATTTGTTTTAAGGCGTTTCGTGGAGGACAGAATAATAGTGGATGGGCCAAGCGACACATTTGTTTGTGCATGCTCATCACGAAGAAAATTCTCGGTCAGGACGTCAGGACTTGATCGTGTTGCAAATCGTTGTTCAGGAGAAGCACCGTATGATCTGTTGCGTTTGTAACATGTAGTTGGTCCTCTCGAATATATCAGTCAGTGCCAATATTTGAACCGACGTGCCGGGCCCCAGCCAATTTGTCGTGCACCCTCAGTTGGCGAAAGTAAATACCGAGATGGACAACCAGATGGCGTTAGATTTAAGGACTGAAGGGGGTACGGCGAACGAGGGACGGTGAGAAAACAATCGATCTAGTCTTCACAGACGTGCTTCTCGCAGAACCGCGCTGGAAGGGCGTAGGGATGGCCACGTTAACGAAACGGACAGCTGTGGGAGCACAGCCTTCTGTCCGGATGGTGATCCGTCAGCACACTATTGGTGGCATTCTTGATCGAACCTTCCCCTTGCCCGCCCCGGTTAGATATTCAGCACGGAGAACCATTTCCACCTTCATTGAAAGCGAGGCAACTGCACAGCCCTGTGCTCGGATGGTGATCCAGTAGCGCAATACATGTAAGTGGTGTTCTTAATCGAACCTTCCCCTTCCCTTCCCCAGGTAGATACGAAGCGGCACCATGTCCACCTACATTGAAAGCGAGGCAACTAAAATGCGAACGTGCTACTCTCTCACCACCCCCCGTCGACTAGACAGAACAGGGTATGGAATGAAACGCCGGGCAACAGAAGCACGCGTGCTGCAGATTCTAAACGTTACCTGTAGCGTGCGATATGTACACATGGCTTCTAACCCTTCATCATACCCAACCCCGTTTTTACCCAAGACACCGGCGGCTAGTAACGACCGATGTTGCGAGTCTGGCCTACCTAAGCCGAAACATGAAGAGGAAAACATTGCTGACAGCACCAAACATCCGTAAGAACCGCGCGGCTATCCTGGCGGTGGCTTTGCCAATTTTTCCCTGGAAGGACGCCGACTTTGTACAAATGGACCTGTCAAACGCGATATATACACATTGCGCACCGTTTCTTGCTGTCCTTGAGCCCCATCAAGCTTGCACTGAACTCTTGAGAAGGCTACGGTGCCCAGCTCATGACTACTAGACGGAGACATGCTGGAAAAACAAAAAAACAAAAAACAAAGAGCAACGAATAAATCCTCTCGAGTGTATTATTCATGTATTGACCGCCTCCCCACGCAACGTCTCCTCTCGTGCAAGGTGCCGCATCGATGTACCGCGCGCATTCACAGTAACCCGTACGCCAGAGCCCTACAGTACCGAATCGAACCCGTGGAATCCTTACCCTGAAAAGTGCCTCACCGCCGCAGCAAGGCAGATTGGTACCTATCGAATTCCAACTCTCTTGAATTCCCATCGTAGAGCAATAGCGTTCAGCCCCCGATGCCATCGCGCGTCTTCGACTAACCCTGATGTGCATGCCGCCTCTCATTCATCCAAGCAGTTACGGCACGAGATAGCCGAGCGTGCGCGGCTTTGTCAAGCTTGCCGAAAATCCGGTGGACGCCGAACAGGAGCGCAAGCATCTGTGGAGGAGTTGGGGCACCAGAACGCACCATGCCGCCAAAATCGAAATGAGCTCGGTTCTTCATGACGACACGTCAAGTTGAGCTTGTTCGACTGGCGGCCATCGATACGTCCTGCCGCTTGGTTCTCTACCGGAGGACACAGCGGCAGCAGCATGCCCGCAAGGCTCAATAAGGCCGGAAATATAAATATGCACAGAATTTCTGGCCCAAACGACCTAACGTCGCAGCGTGGAGGGTATAGTCAACAGCGCGCTCACTCACCAGAAATATGATCGCGAACTGAGCGGGGTGCGGCAGGTCGTTCCACATGCACCTGGCACCAGACGGAAACTCAACCAGCCCTGCTCGGCGCGCACCAGAAGCAAAGTCGCGGGTGAGGGGGAGGAATCGAAAACCCATGTGCGCATGACCGCTAGCCTACAAGACACACGCTAGGAGCCCCGCGCATTTGTGCTGACGAGCCATTACTAAGACTAGCGGGCACCCCCCGACAGGTACATCCACCGCACTTGAAACTGTAGCTGCACTCGATATCATGTATCATGCAGTATTTCCGGTAGGATATCGCGTGGTCATGAGCAGGACAGGCACAGCGTTTCCAAATTCGACGCCGTACGTAGGCAGACCCCCCTCAGCCCGCAACACGGCCGACAACATGAGTGTTCGCCGCTCACTGTTGCTTTCCACGACGCTCACGGTCATTGCTGACATCAGGATCGCCACCAGGAGGTGAGACCTACCGCGGCGGCGTACAATGGGAACAGACAAGGGGGAGTAGAGGGCAACATGAAACGAGTAACACAGGGCAGAGTCAGCGGTCACTGCATATATGTGTGCGTGAAGCAGGCACGAATTACCGAGCAACGTAAACGACAGTCACATGCCAAGGATCGTTTCCCTTGACAGTTCCAAAACCGCTCGTCTCCGGCCGCACCAATGTGGGGGTGTACGTTCCACGGGTGCGCCCAAAAGCGTCAATGCCCCGACTTGCAGAGGATTCGGGAGTCTCGGTGCTGCGACACATGGCTGTCATCGCATGTGCGACCATACATGCACACCTGGTCGAATACGTATGTATGGGAGCCCTGAATAGGACCACTCCTTCCTCAAGACATGGCCCCCCTGGCAACAGGAACACGCTTGCGAAGGCGTACTGATTCCACATTGACTTCTAGAAGAGAAACAACCGTCATCCCACAGCCAACCATGCGTTCTACAGCTTCTATCCCGAATGTTTCAGGGCATGTAGACCTACTGTACAAAACGACGCCAAACGGTGCGGAACCACCATCCAACAAGCCGTTCCAGCTCCAATTTGCGCAACCGACACCACTGAACGCTTCAAGCGTCCAAAAAGATCCCGAATACTGCAAGTATTACGTAGGATATCGCGGTTCGCGGATGGGCCGCCAGGTCGTTGGTGGGTTACTCCCGTATTTCGAATCCCGTTTGGTCATGTGTACCTTCGTAGCGCGGGACGTCGCTTGCGGGCCTCCCGGGTCTTGCTCTTGCTGATCATCGCCGAAGCCCCGAGTTCAAGAAACGTAGGAGTCGGTGGCGGAAACAAGTCTTGCCAACCTATTGAGGAGACACCAGAAGCAGTGGTCCATGATGCGAGCTGCACGTGGTGCCGATCATTGCTAGAGGAGAGGGTCCAAAGGCCGTGCGTGCTTTTGCGGGATTTGAGTACACGAATCTGAACGGTAGTGCTAGGGAACGAATGGCAGGTTATGGCTGGAGTTTCTAGTTCTGGAGGAATGTTGTCACGGGATGAGTAGCGATGGGAGACATGGAGTTTTGATATTGACAAATTTTGAAAACAAACGCAAGAAGAGCACCAGAAAAGGCACAAAGAGACACACTAGTTGCAAGGAAAAGCGAAAAACAGAAATGGTTGATTTTCGCACAGGGCGGCAGTAGAGACTGCTCTAAACATACGTTTCACGTGTCTACCTCCGCACACCTCCTTTGAATCAAGTTAGAAATTCACACTACTCTTAGTTCAAGTCAAAAGAGCCCAAACGGCAGGCGCTCAGACAAGGTCGGTATTGCACTAGGTTCTACTGATGATACCACTAGAGGACACCCTATGGCAGCGTGGTGTGTGTGTAGGCGCGCTCAGATCTGCTTCTCAGGTTGTGGTGATATCGAGGGTCGTAGTAGTGGCCTGCAATCTCTGCAAATCTCCGCATCCTGCGTGTTGTATTGCTAGGGCTCGCCGCCACTGGCCCCGGTTTCCACTGTGGGTTGAATGCAGTAACCGATGCCACTCGCTACTGCTGACGACCTTCCCTTCACGGGTTTACGATCCGTGGCGGTGAGCACGGCGGTTAAAAGTGTGTGGTTCCGGCAAGTTCCGGCGCAGATTTCGGTCTGTTTTCGAGGCTGCTGCGACCTTCGATATTTCAGCTCCAGTAGCAAACCTGAACGTGGCAGCACACAGGACGCCTCTTCGTGTGTCATGAACTTACAACAGTAGAATGCATAGACTACAACCGTAGCGGCGGGAAGGTTGCTTTCCTTTTTATATTGGATTTGAGAATATAAATGGAGCCAGCGTCAAAGCACTTTGTCTTTAATCCCTGAACTGCGTGTCCCAGCAGTTGGCACCGCACCCCCCCATTTTATTAAGTCCACCAAAGAGAGAAAGGCACCAGCATCAGCGCTGCTCGTAGAGAAGATAATCAATGAGAAAATCTCTACCGGGGTCTTCAGGGATTGACATTTGAAACCAGCAGTGCGCCGTGCTGTGTGCAGCCTCGCGCTGGCGTTTGAGAACGACCTTTTCCGTTCTTCGACGGCCACATATATATATGTGTATTCGAGGGGTGTTGGCCTGCGCGAACCATGCTCCTACATGTTCGAGTACCCGTTCGTGTGGAAGGCCAGATCAGGTCAACTCCACGACCTGTGCTGATCGGTGAAAGTCTATTGGATCGCGTCATGTCGTGAACTGTTCTATAAGCCATGGATACAGGGGGAAAGTAATACAGCACGCTCGCTTTTCAATTTTTTGACGCTATTGCCAATGATGTTTGGCGGGCACCACTCACACATGTGATCCCGAAATGTTTCAGCTCTTCTGCCGCGGTTTGGCTTTCTCTAGAGCAAAGAGACACATCGGATAACAAATCGCACCTGCTGTGTACAGTACTCAACACACAAAAAAAAACACCTCGACACCTTACCAACTTCAACCCTAGAGAACGGCCGACAAAATAATAATATCCCATCGAGGTACATCGTGCACACATGCCCTATGAGTCTACATTCACAAACACAAGTAGGACGTTATATTTGATACCTCTGTCTCTGTTCAAGCACCCCCGGGAGGAGATGCGTTGTGTGTCTCCATATTTTCAGCGTTTCGCTAATGTTAATTAGATTAGATCGAACGTTCAAGGTCCACACAAATTCCAAACCGCGCCGCCCGCAGCATACCAGCAAACAAGTATGAAACACGCCACCATCAGCAGTATATACGTGAGGCATGACCCCCTTGTCTATTCGCGAGTATGTCGGGCACTTGCTGAAAACTAAGGGAGCATGCGTTCGCAGTAAGTCTGAGCCGGTGTGAGCTGAAGTTCAAAACATCGAAACAGCAACCAGTCAGTCTGGTATCAATCAATCGTGACGTGGCGATGCAGCACGTGGCGGTTCCACTGACCTCTCTCTCAGATCAGTCCACGCACGAGAGCCAGAGCCGGCCTGTGTGCAATGCGTTTGTTTTTTTGTGCGTTGCGTGCAGATTGCGTGGTGGGGGGAAGAAGGCAGTGGGCAGAACGGTGGGCAGGCGTGTTAGAGGGCGGATAGCGGGTAGCGGCCTGATTACACGCGAATTTGCGTGAACGGTAATAACCTGCGGCGTTCACACGACTTTTTTTTTTTTTAATTATTATGACACAACGAATCCATCTCTATCATAGAAAAGAGTCTGAGACAGATTAGCAATGAATTCATAGCGTCAGAAAGTACCTGTATGTCTAGTATTTCCCAGACAGCATATACTTGTAGGTACGTACGTATGACCCAACGAATCCATCCCCATCGAAAACAAATTAAAAAAAAAAAGAGTATTTTTCTTTTTTTTCCACAGAGTGCGCTTTCAGAAAAAAATCGAAGCGTCAGGAGAGCGTGAGCGTGTGAGAGAGGTGAGAGGGTGCGAGGTTTCGAATGTCGCAGAGAGAGAGAGAGAGAGAGGGAGGGAGGGCCATTGGAGTAGAGTGCAGCAGTGCCGTCTGAAGAGTGGCGCGTCGAGGATTTTTTTCGGGGTATCTGTGGCGTCCCGCGCGGTGGGTAGCGTTTCGTGCAGTCTCAATTGATTTCAGGGTGTCCTATAGTCCTATATATAGCCAATTTAGGCAAGCCTAACCCGAAACACGAACAGCAGTCTTTGGAATCGGTGTCGGAAATGACGTACCGCAAGAAGAGTGTTCGACAGCGCCGAAGAAGGGGCCGAAGAGGCACTCTAAAACCCACGCGATGGTTGTCGAGCTGCCGGACTCTCGCTCTTCTTCACTGCTTAGCGGGTAGCCGTGCTTAATCTGTTTGTGTTTGGGCTGGACGCAGAGCTCACGCGAGTCTTTCGCTGTGGGCATGTGCACCACTGCTTGCTGTGGCACGAATTTTATAGCACATACATAGACTAGCACCCGCCCACCCGCTTCAAAATATTTTGGTTCAGAACCGAAAAACCACGCGTTTCGGCAAACGGGCGGAGCAAATACATCGTCCTCCGGCGGGTCGCGTCTGCTCCATTGCTCGTGCGTATCATGTAGCACATCGACACATCCACGGGCGACATGAAGGATTCGGATATCGGCTGCGGAGAGGGGCGAGACTTGCAGCGAGGCCGTGCACGTGCGGATTTCAAAGCTAGGTGTGTCGCGGGGTAAACCTACGACACGATCAGATCCAACCAGCATATACAGCGCCACCAAAAGGTGAAGACTCTACATACTGTACTTGCTGTTTTGCACCGGGGTGAACGACGGCACCACATGCGAGCCCTTCGTGAGACGTACAATAGCGATGATGCTCATTCGATTGAAATGCTGGCCCGCTAACGCAAACATCCACAACGAGATTCGAGGCTCAATGTTCTAGTGTAGTCTACTTGTCTGCCGAGGACCGGGGCACACACATTTCAGTATAGCAGTAAAGGACACAAAGGACCGGGTTCAGAGCAGTCACTACACACTAAAGCTACAGTAAATCTGAAACACACGGTCAATAATAGCAAAACAGCCTATGCTCCATCGATGAGACACTGCAAGGATTGATTGGTGTTTCTTGCTGAACGGGCGGGCCGGCAAGCCACGACGAAAAAACAGCGGCATCGACGCATCTTCGAGGGCACGCGATTTCCGTCGTTCTCTCTCACGTTCAGCTATCCCTACATAACGCGACCCCACGCAAGAATCTGAGAGTTACTAAATCGCGTTAAAATATGATCGACATTCGAGAACTTGACGATGAGAACAGGTACTACGTAAATAGCTTTTTATAAAACCTACAATCCGCAGTCAGTCGCGTTTGCGGAACCCCACAGAGGTAGCAAGAAACTTCGAAGGCGCTCATCACGTGTAGGAGGCCTGGTCACGCTTGGGGCTTCGCGCTTGGGAGAGCAGCTCTGCTTGTCAGATACGACGACGGCGCGGACAAAGCAGTCCAGTGGGTGACGGCAGCGAAAGCAGTACACGTGAGGAGTGTCGGCCAGTGCCAACAACGTACAGCTGTAGAGCGGAAAGATGTTTGGGGTGTGTCAAAGCGTGTACTTCGTCATCACGCTCGCGGGTCTCTTGTCGAGAGCGTCCCTGCACCAAGGGGTGACTCAAGTTCATTTACTTTTTAGAGAGTGAGACATGAGCAAAAGACATGAAGAGCCTAATGCGTCAAAGTCCATCACACCCACACCCATCAAACCTGCGTAACCCTCGGAGATCTCGGAGATCTCGGCGATCCGTGCTCCGTCGAGTATACACAAACAGCCCCCCTACTTGGTACGAGAGACGACGAAATCCTTCGTACATATTGCCAGGTAACAACGGCAACAACTCCAAAAGCCTTCCATCGTTCATATCCACAAAATCATCTCAACCCCCGGATCTAAGTATGGAATATTCAAATTTCAAATGACTATTCCTCCTAATCCATCACGGAACTTAACTAGAGTCTTTACAATCACCCCTTCGAGAAAATATTGTCGCAACAAATTCTCAAGCAGTCAAAACAAAGAATCACCCTAGGGAAATACTCAGCAGAGATCAACATTACATCAGAGCACGTCATAAAGACTCCGAACGGATGCCTCCGGGAAAACGCGTCAGGTACAAGTATTCCTTCGAACAATATCCTCGCGCGCAACCTTTGATCAATTTCAAATAAGATTCGGAAGCACGCAAGCCTCAACCATGTCTTGTTCAAAATATGCCAAATCCTTCCTCCTGTACATCGTTCGGAAAAATTGACAGTACCAAGTACGGCAAAGAGACAAAATTCCCAACCCCAGCGCCTGCAAAATGCCGTTCCTTGACTATGCCGTTTCTCCAACATCGAGACAACACGGAAGAATTTTCAACAGCCCCCCCCTGCTGAAACATCTCCCCAAACACAAGATCTTAGACAGCCCCCTGCTGCAACATCTCCCAAGACATTCATCCAATCCATTCAATGCTTCGTCTTTATCGCAGGAAACAGCGTACAAAATGAATATCAAGGGAAACAATGCACACCAAACGCAAGTAGATTGAAATATGGTACGATGCAACCCGCCACAAGTCTCCAGACACGAAATTCAGCCCTTCAATAGTACACCATCCTGGACACAAGGAAAGATAACTACTGCGGCGAGAGAAATCGTGGCATCACATACGAATCCCCTCGCCGTGATTTTCGAAGATGAACAACTGTGACACTTGAGCTCGACCAGAAACATTTACAACGGTATTGTCCCGCAGGAGCAGTAATACTACCGTCGCATCTCTACGAAGCCCGAGGGTTCGTATCGTCGGCGCTTTCTGTCGACGGTCAAGCCAAACCCACCCGCAGCTGGCTGTGAGAAGGGAAGACATCACGTTGATCAATCGAAGGAACCATACTCATCGTGCAATACGTGGTATGCTCTGCCCTAAGCGTTGTCTCCACGCGCCCGCTGCGGTTTAAGCGGGGGAGCTCTTCGCGTGTTCGCTTTATTTTTTCAAAGGATGTTGAAGCTCCATCTGCAGCTACATAGGGCTGAGGTAGTATTACCCTACGTCGGGCTTCAACGTTACTAATGGTTCCCTTACCCTCCTTACCCGCCATAACCCCGGTACCCCCGTCATTCTCCTTACCACTACAACGCCCCCCCCTACTGAGAAGGTGGGATCAGCTAGATTGGGTGTGCCGGAGAAAAGCAAGAGTGCCAATTGTATCGAATGGGGACATCGAGTTGGCGACAAACCTACATTTCGACATGAACAGCATCGTTTCTTGTACCACCCAGCTGCTCACAACATGGAACGAACACAACAAATACACACACAACAACTCTCATCCCAACAGTAATTATCAAACGCAGAACCAAATACGACTCCCGCGGATTAAAAAACCCGAGCCGACACGATCACGATAAAACTCTCACTCCCACAAACATACATGCACTAAACTCGGTGCCTACCTGTGCACCACGACCACGACCACAAACCAACCCGCCGACACGACACTAGAATTTGCTGACTGACCTGAATACCGACGCCAACTACAAGAAGGACCTTGATCTTGACGACGCGTCGTGCGATCTTCGTGATCCTCAAGAGTACAAGACGTAAAAGAATGGCCTCCACGGCAGGTGTTTCCTCCAAGAAAAGACGCGGAAATACCCAAGCACAACAATCGTGGCGCATCAGAGGGGGTGACATCAAGAACAACCAAACCTTCCACCTTCGTACCTAGACCCCGAAAAATCTTGAATCGACTCTGCGAAATCCAAGACATGGCGGCAAAAGCATGAACGCACGTGACATACGTGAGAGTGCGTTCATCACGCGCGTGGACACAACAAAAAATCAAACATTCAACACCAACCGAGTGTACGCGAATCATATCTACGAGCTGCAACTGAAGTTAGAAGCAGCCCACACCACTCTAACTCTAATTATCTTGAGCCTGAACATCCAGCTTTATAGGGACAACAAAAAAACACCAGGAATTGTCGTGAGGCTCAATCGTTGCCCTCGTAGGCCAAGTTGGTTTGCGGTGCAACCGACCGCTCCAAATCGATTGCGGATTCTTGTCGACCGGCTATTGTAGGAACTGAACTTGTCCTCCATGGCCAACAGAAGTAAAACTCCAGATCCAATTCTCAACTCAGGCTATAGACGTTTAGTGCCACAGTATTCCAAAGGCACACGAAACGGTCTAAGTCGTAATTGGCTTATCTCAAGGGCAGGCTCGGGCAGTCGCATCGCCATCTTACCGTCATACTTCAGAGAGATCGAACACTCTGTTGCATGGGTTACCATATCTAGTACTTCCTCTCCTGCCACCATCACGAGTGCTAACCTGACATTTTCTGTCTGGGACCCGTGCACTCCAGAATAATTTCTGTTTTCTTTTTCTTTTGTTGATGTTGATGTCGCTGTTGCTGCTGTTGCTGCTGCAGCAGCTGCAGCTGCCGTCATTGACTGGTGCATTTGCGTCTGGTTGCGAGGTAACAGACAGTTACACCTTTCCCCCTCATATCGCAGCCGAAGATGCTGATGAGCCACGGCGACGGCAGGGGCTTCCGTCCCCCGCGCCATTGCCTGCTCCCTCAGACCTTGCTGCACCTCACACACGCCAGAACCGTTCCCTAGAACCTGATTCCGCGTCCCCCCCCCCCCTCCATTATTTTTTCAGCGCCTGATCCAGCGCCGATGTGTCCATGCTCTGTGATCTGGACCTTCCCTCCACTGCGGCTTTCTGTGCCCATGCACGCCTTGTTATTAAGGTCCAAGAAACCTCGGTGCGAGGAAACGCAAGCTTCGGAGTATCTGTCGGACAACACACGCGCACACGAGGGATGGTGCATACAAACGTTAGTTTCACCACGTTATTGGGAACCTACCTATGCGGTACTTTAAACAGTAGTCAACGCGGCCGTCGGTGTATGGCGAGGGTTGTCTTCTGACTGACGCCTTCTCGCGAACAGCGATCGCCCATGGCAAAGATTCAACGAGGAAGGAATGTTGTAGGAGATTATGCAGCCACCCGTAGCGGCCGAAGCCGCTTCTATTTAGCGACCGAAGACGCTTCTATCGGCTCGACTCTCGTTGGACGAGACAGCAGGGTGAGCAGCCATCAGGACTTGGGTGTGGGATACACTCGGAAAATGAGCAATGAACTTGTGTCCAAACGCGAGGCTACAAAACTCCATACACGCATGCCAATGGAAACGCAAAACACCCAAACTCAAACGAGTGGAAACCTAGAGGGTAAAAAAAAATAAACTAAAAGCTTCAGCAACGTGTGCGTGACCCCCTTCTCACAATTAAGTTGATGATGGTCTTCGACCCCACCTCGAACAGAAACAAGGTGCCCTCGTCCAACATGCCCCCCGCAGCGCAGCGCAACCCTCCTGGCAAATGATTGTGACACATTCGAGAGAGAGAGACAAACAGAGAGAGAAGTCAGAATGAGCGAAGCAGAGCAAAAGACCTGGGCGTGATCCTCCTGGCATTGTGGGCGATTTATCGATTGAGCTGTGAAAGGGGTACGGCGCTTTAAATCAACGCTATAATAGTGTCTGAAACAAAACGTCAGTGTATCTAGTATCACATTGCAACCGTTGACGGAACATGAGGGGCCAGCAAACGGATCCCTGTGCGGTGTCGACGCACAGAGAGAAGGTAAGATCATAAAATTTCGCGGTGGGGGGTGAGAACCTCTCTAGCTTGTGCGCTAACATGTCAAGGGCAAATGTGGGCAACAATATATTGTATAAAAGGGTGAACAGAAAACGCCAAGGCGAGAACCGAAGGAAGACAATGTAGAAAAAAAACTACCACCTTCCTCCTGTGCGATCCCGGCGGATACATGATACATGAGATGATACGATATCGAGGGGTGTATAGACTGGTGCCAGATTGAAGGGGCGAACACACACACACCTACACTTGTCATTGGTCAGCCGGTTTGCGCGATCGATGCAAACATTATATAAAAACAATTAGAGACAAGACGAGTGTAAGCTCATGCTCATCATCGCACGAATTAGTCGCAGGGACGCAAGCCAGGATGTAAACAACGAGATAGCGGGGGTAACGGTTGAAAACATGAAAAATGAAAGCGTACCGAGGCATGCCGCTCTTGCAGCACCCGCGGAGATAGCGGGCCACGATAGGAGGGCCTCGCTGCATCGTTTTTGGTGCGAAACATCGTTTGGGCGCGCGAATGGGAAAAAAGTCGGGTTGAGCAGGGAAACCGGGGACACTCCAAACACACAAATAATTGAGATCGCCTGCGGCCCGATAAGTTCACAGCAAATTCTGTTGGACGACTCCTTGTGTCCAGAAAATAATGATTTGGACGATACGCACGCATACAAGCTCTCGACGAGGTGTATCTACTCTGATTGTTGACGGGCTATATGATGCCCCTTCTTGCAGCAGAAAGAAAGTGGCGTGAGAGTTTCAAGCGGTCATATACACACACCTTTCACCGGAGGACTGGGCCAACAAGCAGCTCCTTTCAAAGATTTCGGCAAAGCCGGCCGCATCTTCCGCGGTAACCGCTCCCGGCGGGTCCGTGGTGAGCGAAGACAACAGCTGCTGGGTAAGAGCTAAAACGAAGGCGACCATGGTGACCTTGTTCATCCTGCGGGAAGTTACTGAAAAAAAAAAAACGCGTGCCGTAGGAAGGGGGAGGGGGGGGGTGTACTCAAGGGTCGTGCACGCCATAGTCGTTAGACCATTGACCTCGCATCCCTACAAAGCCGGGATGGAGCACGCCGGGTTCTCACCGGACAGACAGGCTCTCACATCTCCAAGCGCGAAGCTCCGTGAGGTATTCGGCGAGTCGCATGAAGGGTGCGCTGCATGCTGCTAAGGGTGTTCGGCATCTTGTGCTTACGTCGTTGCGTACGGATGACAGCTGCGTATTACTTACTTTATTTTCTGGTGCTTTCACTTCCAGAGACAGTTATAAGCACTGTGTAACTGCCTCGAGGGTGCTTGACCAATTTAACACAACGGGGTGCGATTATCCCCTCCGCGCGGAGTAAGGGTTCTCGAACCCGCACAACACAAAATCGACATACTCGACCACCATTCATGGTTACCGCAAAAAAACAAAAAAGGCACAAAATAAAGCGGTACCCTGGTTGCCGAGCTCACGAGTTGATCCGCTTGTTTTACAACATCGCTGCAAGCGACGAAACCCCAACCCCGATGGCAAACACCGGGGGGGAAGGCTTGTTTTACAACGTCGTCGCCAAGCGACGAAAACCAACCCCGATGGCAAATACAGGGGGGGTAACCGACATCAGCGCTGCTGCTGCTGCCGCCGCTTGAAGAGGGAGGGATGGATAGATGGTCTCTTGCCACCGGTTTGAGGTAGAGAGCTAGCGCTGCCCTTTCACAGACAAAACGACACGCAGCAGGCAGCGAGTTGGGAATACAGTACGTCGTCTGGGTGGCACGGTTTATGCATCTCCACACCTCTCAACTCCAGGAAAATACTGCAGAGGTACCTCCTCTCTCGGAAATCATGCGCAGCAGCAGCGACAGCAGAAGCAGCAGCAGCAGCAGCAGCCGCAGCCGCAGCCGCAGCGGTAGGTCCTACCGCGTCGCGAGAGTCATCTCACCACAACTAGAAAAGAGACACGCCGCAGTTTAGTAAGCCGGGAGACCAGCTTAGCACGCCCCACCGTTACATCTACACGAAAATAAAACACATTTGACTGATGGAAAAGCGGTCGCTCATCATCCCTAACCACCGTCATTGAGACACAGGCAAGGTCATCGGAATTCCTGGGAGAGTCAACGAGAAACAGACGCATGCAGAGACTAGACCAAACTGCAGAGTTGGCCTTCGCGACGTGAGGGAGAGCGTCCGTCGCCGAAGAGGCGAATGTGTCTCTGGCCCGTCCCCCCTCGAGGGTAAGCGCTGGTCGCCGGTTCGACAGCGGTATTGACGGAGCCATCTGATGGTCGCCCTCGGCGCAAGCATCATGCAGACGAGTCCGTTTCGAGGACGCTCATGACAGAAGGCAACGAAAGGAGAGACACACCGTGATAAAACAGAAAACACACTATTTAGCGCTGGTGGCCTTTGAACAACATTCACGGAGTCATCTCATGGTCGCCCTTAGTGGAACCATCATGCAGCCTGCGATAGTCCATTTCGAGGGTGTGCTCATGAGAGAAGGCGACGGAGGAGACACCTCGTTCGTGGGAAAAGTAAAAAAGCGACAGGTTTGTTCTCTGCGGCCACCGTTTGTTTCTATCTCGGGTTAACTTGTCAACGATCTGGTGATCAGACGACGGAGCCAGCCGCTATCCTTGCCTGCCCCTATATTTTTAGAGAGGCCGCCGACGGAGAGAAGAAATGAGCCACCGCTGTTACACTACGCAGCTAGCGCCCGCGATTACGATACACACCTTTAAGAAACCAACGCAGGCTAAGACTTTGCCGGTAAGACCGGTTTTTATGGCTCCACAACAGTGTTGCAAGAAAAGCTGCAAACTTTTCCTGCAACTTTTCTTCCAAACTTTGTCGATGGAACTTTTGATGCACGCTCTTTATGGGACGTAGCATGGAAAAATAATGCACGCTCTTTATATCGGACGTAGCATGGAAAAATATCGACTGCTGAAAATGAAACACACGCCAGCCGTGGGCTATCCTACACTAAACTCTATATAAATTACCTACACTAAACTCTATATATAACGACCTATGCTCGACGGTGGTGAGGCCAAACAATACAAATATTATTATGGGGGGTGTTTGATTATATTAATTGGGTTTAGGTTTGGGGAATGTTTTTGGTTTTGGGCAGGCAATATAAGAAATTTCGCCTCGACCCCTAACTGGCGTTTCTTAAACGTGGGTGCGAACTGCTGTAGGCATGACGGGTGCCCTGCCTGTTCCTACAAGACACGGGAAGGATTTGGAACAGCTATTAAGCTAATGAAGGCCTGCCTGCTGCTGGTGCTGGGGGGAAGGTGGCCGGATCACTGGGAACGTGTGGCCGAGTCGGGTGCATCATACCGCTTCTTCAGCGCCGCCGTTTGCAAGCAAACGGCCAAAGGCAGCGGAGAGCGGGCGGAGGGTGGATAGCCACGCTAAAAGAACACCTTTTTCTGCGGGGAAATAACGCCACCTTTGTTTCTTACGATGGAGGCGAGCAACGAGACTCAAATAGGTGAGAACGCGTGTTGTACGCCGCCGGTGCGACGACTCGTGTTACTCTTCTCTATGATCGATCGTAAAAATTGAGGGATCAGTCGTGGCCGACAACTGTTTTACAATGACACCAAACCACGTGCGTACGTGCTGCTGCTTATGTCTTGATATGTATACAGCACATCTGACTTTATTTTCATTGATGCGGGGAAAAACACAGATAGAAGAAGCAACAGACGCTCGATGAAAAAATTCCACGCCAGCCGCGGTCGGACCGCGAGCACCCGGAAACCGCTCACTCACGCGCCACCCGTGTACTCATGCACTCCCACGGCTGTCTATTTAACTCTTGCTGCTCTCTCCCTTTCACTCTCTCGCTCCCTGCACACAAACCCGGCTAGCGTTATGCCATCGCCCTGTACAACAACCGTAAACTGCAACTCTTGGAGGTAGCCTCGTCCCCATCTACCGCCAAAGAGAGGGTCGAAAAAAATAAATAACTGCGGAAAGGCCGCACGTATTCAAACAGTGAGCTTATGAGTATCCAATGTTGCTGGCGGATGAAGCGAGTTGGGAGCAGATGACCGCTGTCCGCAAACGAAAAGATGGCGAGGGATTCAGCAATGGGGCGGGCCCCTTCCGCATGCCAGAGGGCGCACCGAAACGAGAAAATAATAACTGCTTGTTTTTATTCGTTCTGGCGATTGCAGGTCGTCGTGCTATTCTCACCGCTTTGACTGTGGCTGTGTCAAAAGTTGGTCCCTTTGTCTTCGAAACAGTGGCTTCTACAAGCTCAACGCCTCGTCTTATCGTCTTCCTCCTCGCTATGTCATCGGCTCTGCCCACCGTCTTCCCCCGCCCCGTGCATGAAACGGTATTGTAACCCCCCCCCCCACCCTTTACCCGTCTGTTCATATTTAGAAGGCCGCGAACGTGCCCGTTCCTGATCATCTACTCCTGACAGTCCCGTCGCGTACTACACGCTATGGACTATGGACTCAGGTACGACAACCACGTACCTCCTATTGAACGCCAGCTATCCCACGCCTAGTCCAACGTGCATCGACGTGGTCCCGTAGTCCGTGCACGGTGCCCACATGAAATAGTGAGGGCCATATGTACTCCCCAAACCTAAAAACAATTATTTAAAAAATTCAAACACCCCCATAAATATTGTAACTCTCTCTTTGTCAACCATTGTTGCTACCAAATCGAAAGCCCTGTACTGCTGCGACCTCCCCAACTCCCCCCCCACCTCCCACACCACACCACCAGACTACGCCCAGCAGCAAGAGGAGAGAAAACAAGATAGGGCGTGTGGTTTGTTCGTGAAATAATGAAAGAGAGAGGTGGAGAAATGGAATATATCCCCATTTCACGGATTCTCCTGGCTTGATTACCCCCACAAACCATACCCAACTTTGCCGACATCAAAAACGGTGGTGGTTTTCGAAATATCTCGTTGAGGGCTTTCCGTAGAACTATCGGGCCCTTTCAGCACCCCCTTGGTTGTGGAGCAAACGAAGTTTGAAAGTCGGGGTCTAAGAGGGCGTGCCATCTCTCCGCCGCTTACGGCATAAATATAGTAACCAACGAGGGAAGGACTAACTTAGTATAGCAAAGTGTACATGATGCCTCTCTGTGGTGCGAAAGGCTGTAGCTCGGTGTGAGTCAGCCCGTGCGCGGGTGGGTGCTGCCGAAGTTGTTATGAACCTCTTGTTTCTTTTTTTTTTACGTGTTCTTCGCGAGATGGCCAAAATGCTGTTGTTCGGTTTTCGACGCCACGCACCGTGGAGCGAAGCAGAGCGAGCGACCGCCGCCGCAGCCCGCCGTTAACGATAACCCCCGTTTCGTATAGTTACGAACGAACTCGGTCCAAGTGTAATTTTTCTATTGCGGCCGCACCGCTTTGGTACGCTTGTGGTGATGTCAACGGGAGCGCTCTCCAAATTATTTTCTCCGTGTTCGGGTTTCAATAGATTGGTTTCTGATACAATCTTGTTCGTTAGCATTTTTTTCAGGATATTCATGCGAACCTCTCGAACTCATTAAACCTAGTTATTGGTCTCTCGCAACAACTGCACTGATTCTTCCCCGTTGACTACAGAAGTTAAGCTCCAACATGGAACACACCTATACCAACGGGAGCGTGTCACCGGCAGCTACAGTAGCAGCATGTATGTCAAGTGACTCTTCCATCACCGGTGTTATCCTTGCCGCCACGTGCCGGAAACATGCAACGCCCCCCCCCTTTCGAAACGGTCAACTTTGAGGTTGGCTCCGGCACGACTATGAGTACCCCCCCCCCAACCCCCAACCCACACTCCAAGAAGAGTAGCCCCAGGGGAACGTAGTATATATATGCATGCAATATATACATGATGGGCATGGACACACGAACACGAAACTGCCAACCCTACAATTGTACTCGATGAAAGCTTGCAAGAACGACCGACCCCGGTTTGTCGGTTGTCTCACCCGGCCGGTTGTTTCTTTGCCGCACACAACAAGACCTTCAACCTGGAAAACAATCCTGCTACTGTACGTTATGTAGGAGGTACCAGTGCAGTTCATGCCACGGCAGTGGCATCATAGTTTTTTCGTTCTTACTCTCGACAAATTCAATTCAGAGGTCTCACTTTAC
This sequence comes from Ectocarpus siliculosus, assembly GCA_000310025.1. Taxonomy (NCBI): domain Eukaryota; class Phaeophyceae; order Ectocarpales; family Ectocarpaceae; genus Ectocarpus; species Ectocarpus siliculosus. The sequence continues at coordinate 1,462,812 of FN649746.1, forward strand.
CCGCACAAAACGAACAGTGGTCCACTCTCAAGAGGAGAACACCCGTCAACGATCGACACAAAATCGAGTGCACGAGATGCTCCCACATTAAGACGTTACCGTCTCGAGGAATTCAACTCCGAGGACCAACGTCAAGGAACAAAAAAAGAAAAGAGGATTCACCTCTTTACGATGAACATCCATCAGCAACACGAATCGAGTGCACAACATGCTCCTACATTAAGACGATACCGTCTCGAGGAATTCAACTCCGAGGACCAACGTCAAGGAACAAAAGAAGAAAAGAGGATTCACCTCTTTACGATGAACACCAATCAACAACACGAATCGAGTGCACGAGATGCTCCTACACTAAGACGATACCGTCTCGACGAATTCAACTTCGAGGACCACGTTCAAGAAAAATAACAACAAATAGAGGATTCATCTCTTTACGATGAACACCAATCAACACACGAATCGAGTGCACGAGATGCTCTCTTTCTTCCATACACGGACGTTCCTGTCTCGACGAATCTAACTCCGAGGAACCAGCTTCACGCAAAAAAAAAAAAATGTTCGCCTCTTACGATGGACGCCCATCAAATCAACAACAAGAATCGAGTCCATGGGATGCTCTCTCTCCCATATAGTCTATGGATGTTCCTCTCTCGACGAAATTCAACTCCAAGGAATCAGCTTTAACCACACAAAACGCGGCAGCAATTCACCTCTTACGACAAACACTCATCAACGACACTTATTACCGAGTGCACGCCCGAACATCATAACCCGACGCCACGCCCGCCCCGTGCCAAGGCCCTTGTTGCATCTCGATGCTTCTACAGGCGGTGTGGCGAGAACAATCTGCCCACACACTATGCCACCCACTCGCTTTCCGTGGGTGGATGCCAACAACATACCCAAACGTACGGGATTTCGAATACTTGCTTTTTTATTTTTGGTTTTATGCAGCAAGACCACAAGAAACGGCGCTCACCTCTAATGGGTGATTGTGGCCACAAGGGCGCTTAGCAAATTAAACTACTGGGGAACTCCAAAATTCCAAACCTGAAACTCTAAAAACTTCCATTCTCTCTGGAGAAGCAAGCGCATTGACGCGGTGGTGGCTGGCCCAAGGGCAAACACAGGTGGGGTCCTCTTCCTGTGTTATACCACGCGTACTCCTGCTGCCGTAGACGACGCAGCTCTGATTCTCGTGGCGGTCTAGAAAACCCGAGGGGGGGGGGCTTCTCTCGTGCCCAAACGCTTAGCGTGGTGCCGTCCCTCATGCAGAAACGCTGCATCGCGCACTGCTGCTGTAGACGGCGCAGCTTTGATTCTCGCGGTGGTCTAGAGAACTCGCGGGGGGAGGGCGGGGGTGCCTTCTCTCGTGCCCAAACGCTGAGCGTGGTGCCCTCTCTCAGGCAGAAACGCTGCATCCCGTACCGCTGCAGACTCAACCTTGTCTCCCGTGGTCAACAAAAGTCGGGGGCGGGGAGCGTGGTGGTGCCTTCTCTCGTGCAGAAGCGCCGCTGTGGCGCGGGACAAGCGAGTGGACATGGCGTCGTCCGCCTTGTCGAAGGCTCTGTTAACACCGTACAGCAGCACCATCATCTGCGTGATGGTGCGGGAAGAAGGCAAAGAGGGTTTGGGTGATGGCGCAAGCACATTGTCGTGGTGAGGATTTCAAGAGGGATCGGCTCGGGGTCGGTCGAGGGAAAACACACCGCCCCTAGCCAACACCCACACCAACACCCACACATGGGTTACATGTACGCGGTGAATACCAACAAAACAAAAAAGCTTGGTGTTTGTTCAGTTTAAATCTGGCATATTTTAGGTACGAAAACGACGTCGCGATCTCTGGACGAGGTGGAAAATATTAAAGGCGGAAAACATTACGACGTATTTCAGTTTTGTTGTCTGGTAAATTGCGGTCGGTAAAGGAGATCGTGAAGGCAACTACGGTAACTGTGGTTCGGTTGTCGACAACGCAACAAAAACCACCACCATCCTTCCTAATAGCTTTGAATATTGCCTTCCCTACAGCAGTGCCTATTTGTTACCGGCGGGGCAGCAATATGCATGCAAGCGTGCAGTAGCGAAGACGTGGTGGATGATACAAACAACACGCACCAGCGGTGAAACCGTGATACTCGGGACAGAACAAAAAATAAATGATGATGCCCGTGCCGCCGTTTCGTTGTTATTCTGTTCGCAAACACTCAAACCAATCGCCGCGCTCACCAGAAATATGGCCGCGAACTGGACAAGGTGCGGCAGATTGTTCCAAATGCACCTGAAGCCCGACGGGAGCTCAACCAGCACTGCACCGCACAGATCAACAGCAAAGTCACGGGTGAAGGAGGAGTCGTTCAAACTCAGTCGCTCGTGGCCGACAGAGGTCGAGGACATTCAGCAGAAAATGATGGAAACACACACAAGACATTAAGCAGGGCCGGCTACGGGGGTAATGCGGGCGCCCCGTGCATAATGGAAGAAAAAACAAGATTCTTCCTGTGCTGTGCGGGTGGTACACAACAGGAAGGCTCAAGGCTGCTAGAAGAAGACTCACTGTTGCTTTCCATGTTGCCCAGTTTGATGGCTGAGGCAAACGTCAAGGCCAGCAGACTAACCACATGACCACCGCCACGAGAACCGCTGATGGCAAGACACGAAACAAGCAAGCAAGCAAGCGTAGGGACGGAAGAAAAATCGAGTCAAACGAAAGGGGCCGCTAGACCCGATTGTAACAGTAGAACGGTCTCGTCGCGATGTCCAAGCCGGTATTTGTCACAGTAGAACAACACCCTTTGCCTGTTCAGGTCAATTGCAGGGATATATGCAAAAATATATACAAGTGTAAATATGTAGCTCTCAAACAAAAAGTCGAAGGATGCACAACAAAAAGGTCCTGTAGACAAAAAAAAAAAGGTGGGCTCAGAGGAGCAGCAGTATAACAATCTCCTGCTCGGCCTCCTCCTTACCTTGACCCAGCCGCTATGGTTGGGCGTGAGGCTATCTCCCGGACCCCGTCCTTCGGTGGCGGTATTTTTCCGTCCCACGAGGACCCGTCTTTGCTCGTTCCGGTGGGACGGGAAACGGACCCCGCGTCGCAGGCCATGGGCACTTCAGGATGAACAACAACCGGCACCCTCATCGTTTCCTGAGACTCGACGACCCCCGCTTGTCCTTGATCAGTCGGCCTGGCGGGGGCGGGCAGCAGGTGTTCTATTGCTAGGTCGTTGGTCGGGCCACACGCGAAAGAACGAATGAATGAAATGCCTTTCAATCGTTTGCTGAAAGGCAGAAAGGCTAGCTAGGGCAGGGGGGGGGGGGGGGGGGCTACGAGCATCTGACAGAAGACCCGACCAATGAGAATTGAGCGAGCGGTCTCGGGGGGTTGTCTCACGCGAGCTGTTCTAAGGACGGGACTCAAACTGTGTGCAACCAACCGCGCCGCTTTGACGTTGTGAGGATTTTGATTTTTTTTGTTTTTGAAACTGATAAAAACTACAAACGTCGAGGGCCACGAGAATGTAAGTAAGCCCCCCCGGTCGGTGCCAACTCTCTGTAGCCTCATTCCCGAAACAAAACAAAGTATTAATCCACCAGGACTGTTACTGTCGTCGGTCGTCGTGGCTCTCATTGGATCGAGTGGAGACGGCACCCTACCAAAAAAAAAGGGAATTTCCAAGTAGATTTTCTTTTCGTTTCGGCGGTTACCACTCCCGCCCCCCCGGTCGGGTACCCCGGCGAAGGAGCGGGTGTGCAGTGAATGTACCGTACCGCCAAAATACGGCACGAGAGGCGGCCGCCGCAACCCAGCGGCGACGCTGCCGACGACAGATCGATCGGCCTCGCGCCCCAGATTTTTTTCAGCGTCTTCATTATTACTACTGTTTAGTTGCATGCGGCCCGCGCCTGTTCGTAGCACCACGGTAGGTAGGTATTGAGTTGTGTTTGGAGGCAGGCAGCTTGTTGTCAGAAGCGCAGAGAAGAAAGGGTGACTCAGGACCTTGGTATACTTTCGAGTGCGCCGGGCATGCTACATATTAGCCCAACGCACAGCAGAAGGGGGACCATCGCGTACACATCGCCAAGGATACACGATCCCTAGATCTCCGTAGATCAGTATCGAGTGCTCCAAGAGTACCCCAAACAAGTTGTTCATGTTATTAACCCACACGACACACCGACGACGTGGACACAATTTTTTGCCTCGTCGTCCTGTAACAACTCACTACCCTCGCGGTTTCCGTCTAGAGTACACGTACTTGATGTTCGATCTACAAAATATTTATTTACCTTTCTCTCTAATTTTTTGCGAATTTTGTATGATGCGGAGGGACGGAAGCGTTCCTGAGAAAAAATAAATAAATCGGGGACGAGTGCTCTCTGCTGATTCAACTGCCGGTACTGTAGTAGCGCTACAGAAAAATAACGCGCGGTCTTCCAGGGGCACGGCAGCAGTGAGGAGCACTCAGCCAACCGTTCTCAGCAACTCGACGCTACACAGAAAAAGTACATACAGCAGTAAAAGGCGAGGCGATTTGCTCTCTGGAAGAGACACGGGGCGGTTCCCGCGCTGATTCGTAAGAGAAAAAACGAGAACAAAATATAATGCGAGACAACACGCCAGACCCGCGGGGTGCTCCAGACAAGCTTACTCGCGCCCGCGTTGTCCCCGGCGACGCAACACATGTTGTTTCTGTGGCTGGGAGGTGCCCGCCTAGCAAGAATGCCGTTGCCATCCGAACAACCATGAGGATGTTCGTGCGTGCGTTGATGTGTATGTGGTTGCCAATTTTCGCAAATATATCACTGCAGACCAAATAAAAATAATGTTGAACGGCCAATAGCCTCAGTAACGCTGAGGTCATCCACAGGCAGGTCAGGGAATCATCACAGATCATCACCAGAGCCCACACGATGGTACCGTATGTCCAGTATAGGCTTGCCCAACGCATGTGTGTCTCCCCCCGCCGTATTAATTCCATTCGCAAAACCGAACAGAAAATAAAAATCAACCGGCGATTGCGGGGCTCGAAAAATGTGTGACAGCACGGCAGTCTACGCAGCAGGTAGAAACAGAGAGCATGCAACCAGCCATAGCAAAGAAGGCCCCGCGTGACGCTGTGCGCTGCTGTAGTCTGCGCGAATTCGATGCCGGTAGTTGACGGCGGCTGCAAAAAAGTCGGACGCGCACAACCTTAACCTTGGCGATGATTGTTTTGGTCGGCATCAACATATATTCCGTGATCGCGACTGACTCTCTTAATTAAACGCTTCTTCTTCACCTCGCCACAGCAGTCACGTCGCTGCATCACCACGTATGTACGCACACACAATACTAACGCTCACCGATTAGACTATTGTGTGCGGAGAAGATGCTCCCGGGAGGATGGGATGGGCTGCGGTAAGTGTCTGGGGTGCGTGCGGGTGTGTGGAACTTTTGGTACAACAGCAATTTCGCGCCAAAATGAACAAGCCAATCAGCATGTAGACTAGTGGTCAAACGGTTACCGGTACATGTACAACAGGAAAGGGAACGAGATATTTTACCGCCGGCCCAACTTGGCCGGCCACCGCTTTTCTCTCCAACAAACTGCACCACTGCTGTGTTTTGTCGGGACGGCGACGTCCAACGTTAAATTATTATCTCGGGCCGTTCTCTTGATGGGCTTTGTTTAGTGTCGGCAGCACATGCCTCCGTGTTCTACCCGACCGAGGGGAGGGTGGGTCTCGCTGTTGTCCCATATGGATGCTGTGTTGGTTGTGCTGCTGCACACATCATGCACAGCAGTCCGTCTACAGAAAAAAAATCCATGCAGCATCCCTGCGGACTGCTGTGAGATTATCTAGACTATTATTCCACATCACAAGGGCGGATGAAGCATACGCTTGTCTCCTTCTACAGTCAGTCGCGCAGCAGCTGCACAAGACAGCGTGGGCATACAATCGTTTGTAGGCCCTCGGCATACATGTAATACGCAGGCAGTCCATTTCAAAGGGCCGACTGCTCACCTCCTGTCGGCAAGACCCCCGGAACAAATAAAGGACGAAGGGCTACAGCAGTAGCCGCGATCATGGCGAATGGAGGATTACCAATCCTGGTGTTGCCTCTGCACGAGCGGGTTGGCGCGTCGAGGCGCCACTCACCTGTTCTTCTCTCCGGCGTGATCAAGTGTGAGACTGCTGTGCTGTGGTTGTGACTTCGTTCACCATCCCCGCCCGGTTTCGATTTCACGGAATAATAGTGTTGTTTCGCAGAACGACGCGCAGCAAGCAAGCGAACATTCCTCGCGGTGCTGAACACGATGGATGCTTTTGACCCGATTCGCAGGGTATCCGTCGATTGACTTTTATTACCATAATCGGTACACCTTCGCATATGGCGTCAGTCAGCAGGATACTGGTTCGAATCTCCTTGGGTGCACATTTTTTCTCCTGACTCAATTGGACATTTTCCCATATACACAAACAACAAAATGTGTGTCAGTCCTGATAACACCTCTTGGAATCGATCCTATAAAGAACCTTGTGACACTTCCATCGAATTACCCGTCCTGGCCACAAGAGGTTCCCAGTTGAGGGTAAATTCTGTGGGTGGAGAGTAAACCCGATTCGCAGGGTATCCGTCGATTTACTTTTACCAGAATCGGTACACCTTCGCACTTTGCCGTAAAATTCCAGAAAATTCTATGGCACACAGCCCGCCAATGATCTCGTGGCCTAATGGATAAGGTGTCTGTTTCCGACGCAGAAGATTCGGGGTTCGAATCCCCGCGAGATTGTTTTCTCTTTTATTTAGATAGAGAGATCGGAACGGTTTTTAGTGTGAAGACAACAACAACAACATCATCATCACCAACAACAACAACAACAACGGGGCGCCGCGCTGCCCAAACACTATCTGTGGTGAGTGCTACAGGTTTCCATGAGCCCGGACATGACCACCTCAACCATGATGAATGGGGCTACGCTCATCATCGAGACATCGAGACAGACAGAGTAGCGTGAGGATGGGGAAAGAAAGGAAGGGACCAGCGGGAGGAACGGGGCGGCCGCCGGGGCGCGATCAATCATCATCCTCATTCCACTCTCTCTGTAGAATAATTCCCCGCACTATTTTACTTGTAGCACGATGGTTGGTTGAATATGGGGCATGGATAGCTATCTATGTATCCAATAGATACAAGTAAACGGAGATTGTAGTTGGTAGATTGCAAGGAAGGGAGTTTTGACTTCGTTTCCTCGGAGAGAGATTGATTGGTTTGTCTGGCGAAGAGGTACATACAGTCTATTCCTCAAAAATGAAAACAAACGATGTACAAATTTCTGACAGCTCTCGACGAGATGGCTTTAAAAGCCGCCAGCGGGCTTCGTCGGTGTGCTGGCACCCACCATTCTGTGTTTAAACTTTGGAGAAATCGAGCTTTTTTTTTTCTATAGAAAACTGGTCCAGGGGTGGTGTGTGGTGCTGCAGTACATCGTGTCGGCTATGATGACATCCATACGGCCCTCCCTGTGGATCGTTTCTCCTGCGTACGGTCCGTCCAGAATAATTTGTCCAGTCACGTTGTCTGGGACGACAATATTTTGATCGGAACCGATCGATGCAGGCGAAAAACCGAGGCTTGCCCTGCAGCAGCCAGCCCTGCAGTGATCGCCAGGAAAAGGAGGTGTCTCACCGCGATCATTTGAGCACTGATCTTGGAATATGCTCTACACTAACACCAACTCATTTGCGAGGTGTCCACAAAATTCCCCCGGGGCCCGATGATGCAGCATGTCGTGCTGATGATGATGTTGCCCCAGCTCGTTCCTTGTGATTTCAAGTCTGGGTAATTGTTTTTGGGTTTGTTTGGGGGTACATAGGTAATATATGTGTTGGTTTTTTATTTAATTAATTATTTTTTTTGTGTTTTTGGTAGGCAAGTAGTGAACTGTGTTGCTTCGATCGAAGCACAAGACACACACGCCCTTCTTTCACCTGAACTATTGTTACCGGTTCTCTCCTTCAAAAGGAAAACACAACTCGGAACACTCACTCTCGCTCCCCATCTGGTCCTCGCCGAAACCGTTCCCCGCTACACTACGCTAAAGCCTGCTTCATGCCGTCCGTACTCCACTATCCCTGCCCATTGCTACGATTGTACTATCTACCGTGTTCGACTTGACCGTAACCCCGACAGAACCTGCTGTGTGGGTCAGTGGAGCACACAAGCCTCACAACCTAGACACTATCTACGAGATGATCTAACCTACGAGTGAACCGGGCTACTGACCCACGCTAATTCCCTACTTGCTCAATCGCGGGGAGTCATCGCCCATGGTAAGCCGAGCTCTGCCGCCACGAGAACGTTTACCCACACGTAAACTGTTACCGACCTACGACGCGACTTACGCAATCACGGAGCCATCGACGCCCACATGCTGAGCTTCGCTCTACTGCTGCCTCCTCCTACCCTACGCTTACAACAATATAATGCTATATCCTGCTCGTGTGGATAATTTTTCCAGAGCCACGACTGCTGTAAAAAGAACAACCCGGGTACACCCGCGGTTCTCATTCAACCTCTCACCGGCTTTCCACCTCCCCGGCTACGTCGCGACGTATCTCGACCGACGCTGCTATCACAGCTACCCTGCTACGCTGACGGCCGCCTGCACGATTGAATCCTCGCCAGTGGTGACTTCTGGCAGACAAGAAGCACCAGAATCCAACCCTGACAAAAAAAAAAACGATAACGGACTAGTGCTATCGAAAAAGCGCCGCTCCCACACGACGCACCCACTCAATCGACCTCTTGGCCTTCTAGCACCGCTGCTGCTTCACGAGCGGAGTGCTGAAAACGACGAAACCACCACAGTCAGACACGGTTATCACCCCCCCACACGGTAGGGAAAGGCTTGCGACAACGTTTCCCTCCCCCCCGCCCTCCCCTTCGAATAAAAAAAATAAATAAAATAGAGCGCGTCCAAGAAGAAAGAACGATGTTCCCACACCCGCTCGAGCAGCACGCATCACACTATGTAAATTACTAGAGTAGGAAACATCGACAACACCATGTGGCCGAGCAGGAAGCACGCGATCATGACGTACGTCCACCCACCACACACACACACGCGCGCACGACAAACGAAAGAGATATCAACCACCACGGCACCACACCGGTGGTATGCATACCTGCCCTGGCCAGCCTACCGCGTCACCCACCGACCCACCCCGTGCAACGCACACCATGCATAGATGTTCGACAAGACAAGCACAAAAACGATATCATCAATCACGCCACAGCACCACCGGCGGTGTCACCTTTAACTGCCCGGGCGGTCTACGCCTCCTCCTCCTCCTATCGACCCCCCACACAGCACACGCGACTGCACCACGGAGGGAGAGAGGTTACCGTAGGCGTGACTGCAACGAACGAACGGACTTGCTTACCCCACCACGTCCATCACGTCCCCCAGCGCATCGTCCACGTCGGAAAAGAACTCGCGAACGCTAGAAACCACTTCGTCCACGTCGACCTCAGAAGCTGCTTCTTTCACTTTGGCCGCCATGCGGGCCAAGGTTATCCCGCGGAACAGGCGTTGCATGGCCCTGCGGAGGCCGCGCCCTACCCGCGGTTCAGGTTCGGGAGCAGCGGGGGGGTTAGCCACCGGCTGTGCTTGCTCAGTACTCGCGGGCGCAGGAGACCCTAGGGTTCCGACGTGGCTGTCGACTGGGTTAGATGCCGTAGATGCCGTAGATGCCGTAGATGCTGCTGCCGCGGGGGCGGGGGCGGGGGCGTGGGCGGGGGCGTGGGCGGCGGCGGGGCGT
>FN649746.1:1474328-1487003 GCA_000310025.1 Ectocarpus siliculosus
ATTTTTTTTTGGACGGGTTTCAGGATGTGGTTTGAAAGGGCCCCGCTGGGTAGGGGGGGAAAGGGGGGGGGGGGGGGGGGGGGGGTCGCTAGTTTGGACACTCGCCATACTCGTTTTTCACAACTGCAGTACCAACGTGTCGATACGGCGCTCCCTTCCAGCGGCACCGCGTTATGTGCGGTAGCACGGGGCCCTGTATAACGCCGGTTGTCCGAAATAAAGGCCGGTGCAATCGCTCGGCACAGATGGAATATTCACGTTGTCTCACACAGTAGTGGTGCAGCTATAATGCCGTACGTTAGGTGCCAGCCTCTTGAACCGGCATTGCTGAAGAGAATGAAATAACTTCCACATTCCATCCATCTGTGCCAGCCGATTTCACCAGCAACATAGCGGGCAACCGGCAGTATTCAAGAGTATTGAGACAATTTTACATATGCCATGTGTGCCCAGACGATTTCACCGGCATTATACACGGCAAACCGGCACAATACCACCCCACGGCACTACTGTACGCGTCCTCAACATCGGCCCCCTCCTGTACAATGGACCATGAACGCGGGAAGAGACCCTTACTTGAGCCGATGTCGGCGACCGTCGTCCCTGCCGACAAGCAGCTTGTCGTCGCGGCAGAAGCAACCGAGAGCGTCCCCGCCGCCGTCACCAGAGTCGCCAGCAGCGCGGGCGTGTTGCCGCCGAAGCGGAGGCTGCTGCCGTGGCGACGGAGGCGACGAAAGGCGGCGAGCGAGTGCAGCGAGAAACGATGACAGCAGATTAATGATAGCTGAGGTGTTTTGGACGGTGTCAATACGGACGGATGAACGGAGACAGCAAAAAGGCGGGGCCCGAGTGCAGCAAGAAACGGTGTACGGCGTAGCACTTGATTGACACGTTTGTTGTTTGAGGGTACCATTTACGGACGGGGGTGGCAAAAGGCGCCGCCGCCGGAGTGCAGCAAGGACGAACGGCATTGCACTTGAAAGACACATTTTCTGAGACCTCCGCTGAGAGCGGACGGAGATAGATAAGACAAAAGGCGTCGCCAGAGTGCAGGAAGAAACGGTAACCAGCTGTTGATCGACACATTGTTCGTCGCGTTCGTACCTGTCACTGCACAACTCGTCCTCCTCCACCTCGGTGCTGACTGCTACTTTAAGGGGGGAAGATAATCAGCGAACCGGGGAACAAGCAACGGGTCTGCACGCCTCAACAGGCTTGGCTGCTTGCATTCATGAAAACCCTGGGCGTTTTGGGATCAACACCGTCATGGTACAGAGCACGTGCGTTTTGGCATACAACAAGAAGCCAACTCTTGGACGGTCCCGAGCTCTCCCAACACCTCAAGGACACTTACAACACCAACAGCCAGGCACACGCGCACACACTAGTTCCTGCTCAACACGAAGTCGCCTTCGCGATGCAGACCCGCCTTTCACATACACCGCTCTTCACGAAAACGCACCTAAAATAGCCAAGGGCGAAGGAGGCGGTGGTGTCCGCGGCGTGGGTATACAGCTTTTCGAAGCCCTGTTCATTGCCACAAGAGCAAAGAGGTGACACGGGGAATTAGTTCAGCCGAACAAAACTTCAGGGATGCATACTCACTATTCACCAACCGCACCGCGGTGAGCTTTTTTTTTTTTTTTACGTGGCCACGGTGCCGTGCCGTGCGGTGCAGTCTTTGTTTTCTCGACATTGGATGGTGCGGTTCGGTTCCGTTTTCTTCGAAATGTGACGGTGGGGAGCGGTGCGGTTAAAACCGGCGTGGTGCGGTTAAGCCGTCCACCGCACCGCACCGTGAACGTCCCCGCAAAACATTTGGAGCAAACCAATGGGGTGGGTGCATGCATGCGTCTACTGCGACTCGCGCCGCCTGTCGACACCGATGCGCATGCCGATGCCAGGAGCGCGGATGCGCGGGAACCTCGCGGTGCACTCCCTCCCCCCCCCCGATAAACTATGTCTTTGTCGCTCGTTGTGCCGTCCTTACCTTGGTCAACACCCCCCCGAAAAAGCTGCCCGCACACGAGAGAAAACAACGCGTTCTTTGCCGTCCGTTGTGCCTTCCTTCCCTTGGCCAACCCCCCCCCCCTCCCGCCGAAAAGCTGCATGCACACACGCGAGAGAAAAAGCGAACTCGTTGCCGTTCGTTGTGTCTCCCTTACCTTGGTCAACAACCCTCGGGAGAACACGCGGCCGGCGGAGGTCTTGGTGAAAAAGTTCTTGACGGCCTCCGTCGAGTCAGGCCGATGCTGCTGCTGCTGCTGTTGCTGCTGCTCCACCTGAAGCGGCACCCAGACACGAACATGCACGTGTGCAGCAGACAACAAACACCAAAATTTCGTCGTTTGAGTGGCGGTGGTGGTGGTGGTGGTGGTGATATCGTAATGTTGTCGGTGTGCGGGTATCGTCCCTTGCCATTGCCCTCACCCCACACACACCACGCAGAAGTAAGTACCAACGAATCGATACTAAACTAAACCGTCCGTGCGGGAGGAAGCAACGCACCGACTGCCACCTTAGTAAGTTGTAGTAGTAGTTGTTGTTGTTGTCTTGACATTAATAACCGTTCCGGTCTCCGCTCAGTACTTTCTAACGTGGGTATGTACTGGCCCAACTGACGCGGACACCTTCCGTGGTCCAACTGACGCGGACGCCTTCCGTGGTCACAAAACCAACTGCCCCCACAAAAAACGCCCTTTCTCTGCCGTATTTGGAGAGAGAGAGAGATCATTCCACGCCTGTGATAGTCGTGCTCTCGAGCACCTGCTCGCGACAAGGCACGCCGGAGCCTCGAAAACGCCTCCCATGTGAAAACATCATCGCTATCGTCGACACCACAAATGGTAGCTATACCCCGAAGAGAAAACACACACACATAGTCTGTTTTCAATCGCATCGAGACTGACGAATTTTCATTGGTCAGCCGGATAGCGCGGGGTAGTGAACACTCCCTTCTCGGTACTATTCCGATTCATTTGACAAGATCCTTCACGGGGTGATCAACTCCCCCCCCCCCATCTCCAGTACATGTTTGGTTTCAAGTCTGCGCATTCTCCTACGAAACAAAAAGGGGTGGGTGTCGATCTACGCACTCTCCTATACGAAAAAGCACGGGGTGGGACAGAGAGAGTCGCGCGAGCACCTTGATCTCCGTTGTAAGAGGTTCCGCATCGTCCGCAGAGGCTTGGACGGGCACGATGTATCCCGGGAGAGGGTGCTCGGCGACAACATCCTCGGCGTTGGTTACCTGCTCTCAGTGTGGTAGTTCAGAGGGAAAAGGGGCGGGCGGGGGGGGGGGGGGGGGGGCATCCAAGACTTGAGTGGGAGGAAACACAGAGAGAGCGAACGGGGGAGAAGGAGAGAGAGACAGAGAGATAGAAATATAGAGCGATAGAAATATTGAGAGAAGGGAGGGAGTGAGAGGGGCCGGAGTGAGAGAGAGGGGGAGAGAGAGAAAAAAGGCACAACGAAAACGAGCACTCCTCTCGCCAAGAGAAAAATGATGTGGCAACCCTTGACCGTTGCTTCCGACCTGTGGGCTAGCTCGCCTACTCTCTACCCACAAACATGGCGGGAAAGTTTCAAACACAGCAGCACGGGCTTGCTGTCAAAGCTCCCTGCACCCTTTGTTGGGCGATTGGGCATAGATCTAGGCCACGGTGACGAGAAATCTCTTTCCACGAACTTAATAACAATGTCTCCTACCAAGATGTGACAACAAAAAAAAGTCTACGTTACGCAGTTTGGCGTTTTATCCTCCACGCTTGCAAAAATACGTTGCTCTACGCATTTGACGGAGCATGTCTCGATCTGTCGCCACCCAAATTCACGAAAACACAAGAGCACTTGCAACGAGTCCCCGTCGCCTATCATGGAAACCAAGATATAGATCGGCTGCGGCGAGCCATTTTTGAAAAAAAAAATCCTCTGACACTACTACTGCTGTGCGCGCATGTGCAAGTTTTCCGCCCATCATGCGCGTGTAAACGAAGGAATGTTTTTCTATTGTGTGAGTCTTATCTCATGGGCAACCCCGAGTTAAGTCTGCGGCGAGACGTTTTTTTTTTTTAACGAAAAACAACACGAACAATAGCGGAAGATCCTGGGCACATGCGCAATGAAGTCCGGGCGTTACATGGTGACCACGAATCCGTGACTCCTACGGCTTCGGGGTATCGCACCTGGTTGTCCTCGGAGGCACGGGCGTTCAGGAGTTCGGGGGCGTAGAGCCCTGCGCCGACGACAAAAAAAAAAAGGTAGATAGGCCAGAAAAAACAACAGGTGTGAGAAAAAGGGCTATGGGATTCTATGGTAGGGGGTGATCATATCTCCAGCTGTAGCAGAAATCAAGGCACACGCACATTTGGCAAACGAGGAAATGCATACATACGCAAAAACGCAAAACACACGAACACATAGCCTACCTAGCCTGTCTCCCTTGGCGCCCTCTAACTGGCCTACCGAATAAGCGCAAAAATATTTTCAGCGCGGACTGAGACTTGCGTCGTTTTTCAGCGGTCAGCCGGTTAGCGCGGTCGATGCTACGTAATAATAATAAAAAACACACACAACGCACACAGTTATTGGCATTTAGAAGTGTTTTGTGTTTCCAGCGCGGACTGAGACTGGCGTCGTTTTTCATTGGTCAACCGGTTAGCGCGGTCGACACCTCTACGGCGAACTCATGCTGACCCCAAATCATGGGAAAGAGTTGACGCTGAGGCGGGAATCGAGTCTCGATACGCACATGAACAAGGAAAAAAATGGCAAACGATTACCCGAGTGCCCAACACATTGCCTGTGCACACAACCAGTAGAGATGGATTTATTGCGCTACGTCAACAAAGTATCACAAAAATTTATGATGCAAGTAGGTTTTGGGGCAGAGGTGCACGACGACCGCTATTCTCAGCGAGTGTCAACAGCCTGCTTGGAAGGCTATTGTAAGACTTCCTCTCTTGTTACCGTACACAGCTTCTTGCATGCCCCCTGATCGAACCACTCGCGGTCAGGCTACTGCCATAACGACAGTCAATCGTCTCAGAAAGCGTCCTGTCGTTTCGGAGCCAGCCGCGTGTGCTCTAAGGGCGCAAGTCCGGAGGACGCAATAGAACATGCTTAGTCTTGTATGGGGCTGTTTTTTTTATCAAGACAAAACTAGCATTTTTCTAAGACAATTAACGATTTTTCGTACAACAACTCACTCTTGTTCTGGTGGGGAGCGGGGACGATGACGGTGAGGGCCTCGCTAGGGGATGCTATCCTGAGACGACAGACCAGTTCCGTGGGTAGAAACCGGGGGAAGGGGGGGGGGGGGGAGGTCACCGGTGGAGGAGGGGGGAGATTATGAGAGGGGAGGGGGCGGCCAAACGACAGGTAGATGTACTAGGATTGACTTGCAATGGATGCATGGTGTGGTGAATATACGATGACACGAAGCTGTCCGTATGGTATTTCTACCGTAGGCTCTCGTAAAGGAGCATATTTTCCATTTAGCGGTATCTCCCCTGCGATGAATAAATTCGTATAGCCGGGGTACACATAAGATGACACCAATTACCGGTATCTCTGCGGTTCGTCTCCGCGTAAGCAGCATACACACATAGCGCCCGCACTCAAGAACCTCTACTTTCGGCCAAGGCTGCGGTTCTTAGTTCTTGTGGGCTACCACATGGCCGCCATATAGGTTTTAGAGTAGCGGTTTCTAACCGGGCTCAAAATGGTTTCTTCTCGAGTTCCTAGCTTCTAGTTGTTTCGACGTTCACGTTCTTAACTGCTAAGCTCTGACGTGCGGGCGATATATGTATACGGCGATGACACAGCCCCTGCGGGGCTACCATGTGTTTTTGAGCCCTTGTGTCCGACGAACCCCCACTTAATTGAGGCCGTCGATACGATGACCGGGGCTGCTACCCATCATGTCCCCCCCCCGCAGCGCCGAAACGGGCTGGGACTGCTGTTGCTGCTGCTGCAGCATCATGATGTTGTTGTTGCCGTTCATCCGGAGCTGGGCGATGATCGCCGTAAGCCACGCAGCGACTCCGGCCAACATCTTTTCCTGGACTGAGTTGGGTGCTATCTTATCGTGGAGAAAACGTATATTTTTGAAACAGCGACAAGAGGCTTTTTGTTTAGGTTCGGTCGGGGGGGCGGGGGGGGTGTATACTAGCTATGCATCGGTGGCGGGGAACTGGATTCTACTAATAAGCATATCGATAGGCGTTTACGAATGACAGATAGACGGGCGCAAAAACGTGTGCCTCCGATTGTGAGTGCCGATCGATGCGCAACACTTGCGGTGAGCACAAGGTACCTCCCTGTTTTTCTAGAAAACGCACATGAACAAAAAAAATACTGTACCCGTGCCCTGTTTTGTGGGTCTTGGTCTTGCTATCGTGGTACTCTTTTTTGTTTTTGTTAAGGCAGCCCTACAGTATACTATGTATAAGCTGTCCGGGAACGACAACAGTCCTAAAAGTATGGTGTCCCCGTTCGCGGAACCTGATGAACTCGTCACGCTCAAGCCACACCCGTACATATTCTCTCGAGTCTTATTGGCTGCTCTTGATGGCGTCATGAGGGGTCTGTCGTGGGGTGTCATGAGGCGTCTCACGAGGTGCTCACGCAATGTCCAAATTGTGTGAATGGTGCTCTACGTATCATAAAGGAGACAAGTACCCGTAATTGTGTGTGTTATCGCACCCCGGTGTTAGCGTTTTTCTACAGCGTATTTCTCCACAGCTAGGAGGGTGCGAACATCAACCGATACCTTTCCGGAAAGCCCTCGACGAGATGTTTCCAAAACCACCCTTTTCGGAGGTATTGCCTCCCTGGTTGTGGAGAAATACGCTGTAGAAAACGCTAACACGGGGTGCGATAACACGCACAATTACCGTATCGAGTACGGACGGTTGTTGAAGTCAAACGTTTCTACGATGACCGGAGGGGGCTAAGGCACGCAAAAACAGCAACAATAGCCTGTCTCACATGCCGCTTGTAAGCACCTCGGTTCAATGGCGCCGGGGGCGGGCGCGTATCAATACTCGTCGTATCCCGAAACAAATGCAAGTACTGACAGATAGCTGTCTGTGGATCGGGCCAACTCGCCCATTGCTCGCGTACGGTATGGCGTAAATACCCCATATTTTTCTGTCCCTCCCACCAACAACGGTTATCCTCTACAATACTCGCCAGGTTTTTGCTGCGCGAGGCTTTGCAAGCGTTGGGCTATCAGCAGCGCACTCTTCTTGTGAAGGAGGTGCCACGAAAAGCCTCGGGTCTGTACACTAATCTACCGCTGGAGCTCGAAAACCGGAAACGCTACTGTACACGCTCCGAAAGCAGCACGAACGAGGGTGAACGTCGTTTGACGTTGAGAGCCAGCAAGCACTGACACGTCGCTAGCTTTACTTTAGCCCACGATAGCTCGTAACCCAGCATGGCGCCCTCAACCACCAGACCACGAAAATAAAAAGCGCCTTCGGGGGAGGGTGTGGCTGCTGATGCTGCTGGCACCCTCGTCCCTGCTTGCTCTTCCGCCCTCTGCAGCTATAGCTATGCCCCCCCCACCCTTCTTGCTCCTCTCTAGTAGATGTTGGTGGTCTGCTTGAAGTACCGTAGGTACTCGCGCTACCGGGCTGCCGGCCGTTCGGTAGGGCGTGTACTGCTGCTGTACGAAGAGCGAGTGGAATATCTAGCTGAGTCTAGGTGCTGTAGGTCTAGGCCTTTGCACAGCTTCGAGATGACCGGAACCGCTTTCTGCGCTGGCTGTACACGAAAGAAACAACCGATTGCCCCGCAACGCTAGAGGTAGGCGCATCAGCATCCAGATCTGCCGCTGCCATCTGCTTCCAGATTGATAGCTTGCCAACGTCCAACCAGGCACAACACTGCACAACAACCCATACGACGTCTGAAGAAGCATGTTTCCCCCAATCCCCCACAGCCACCCTATAAGGCGTCGAAAGCCTACCCATTTCCGGCTCAGGCTACACCTAAACAAGGTATGACACAAGATATCACACCCCCTCGACCGATTTTCCAAGCTCCATTCTTTCACAGCAGAAGCGTGGCAGCGCCGGAAACGGCGGCGTTGAAGCCGCTCTGTCAAGAGCCTTCTGAAACAGTCGTTTCATGCACGCATTCTCTTCGTGGAGTAATTGATGTTTGGAAATCGGTCCAGGCGGGTAGGCTGCTGCATTTACAGGCACACATCGCAGATGATCTGCTCCCATGTAGGTTGCAAATGGCAGATACTAGATTCAACACCTTCCCATGTCAAACTATCGAGAAAAACCCAAAGTTTTTTCGCAGGGTATATTGAGGAGATATTATACACCAGGTTTGAGCGAGTCGTCGCCACGTTGTCTGAAGCATACTTACTTGTAGACTTCATGTAGGTTGAAGGGGAAGTTGGTTGAAGGGGGAGTTGCAGGAGGGGAGAGAGGAGCCGACATAGTCTCGCCGATAGCCTGCTTGTTAAGCTTTGGTTTAGAAGGGGTGAACGCGGAAAGAAAACAACATAGCTTTAATATATACCGTAATAGTCGGAGAGATAGGACCGGTCTGAGAGGTGGCACCGGTCGGGGAGAAGGCACGGGGTTGCTAAAAAAATACGAGAACGGCACGATTTACATCCATTTACGCACCGGGGTCAGTGAGATCGCACACCGACCGCCAAACCCAAAGATTGAGCTCATTTTCAGCTGCCGGAGTGAGGTACATGTGTGTTCCTTATACATGTGGGGATGGTGTCAGCGGAGCGCCACCCCTGCATGTACGTATGCATGGTCGCGGTTCACACGGGATGCCAGTTGATTTCATATTTGAATTGGTATGGAAGTTGCCAACCGTATACTCTCAACTAGACACACAACGTACAAGCCACATCCTACCCCACCTTACACAACACGAAGCTATTGTTGCTTCGTACGTTGCTTCGTACGTACTGGTATCCGTAGAGGAACACCGAAACGAAAGCGGAAGACAACTGATGCCGTATGTACCAGTACCTCAGATGGAAACGACATCCTTTCTTGTCGTCACTCTATAGCCAAACTCGCATCAAACACGACACCACTCGCTGTATGGAAAGCTGTTACGTACCAGCCTACGTTGCCGTTACCGGTATGCTCCCACTCATACAACACCTGTGTGTATTTCATCGGAGATCGCACCGGTCGGAGAGATCGCACCGGGGTGCCTTGAAAATGTAATCAAAAAGATCTAATTGCATTCCCGCACCGGGGTCGGAGACATGGCACCGGGGCGCGATAAAAACTCAAGGAAGAACATTTAAAAAAACGATCGCACCCGGTGCCATCTCTCCGACCATGACGGTATCTCGAAACGGCATGTACGTACCACAAGTCCAGGACGAAATGGTATTGAATGCCAAAACGCAACCTGAAAATTATTGCCAAGTGGCCAAGTGGGCAAGTGGCCAAGTGGGCACCAGACAACTTTCTTGGACAGAACACAAAATAATTTCTACCCTCATCCGGATGGAACGCAATGAGCTGAACCCAATGGTAGGTAGGTCTGCCTTGTTTTCGATATAGGATCAAAAACGGCTCTTCGACAATTCGTTACTTTCACATTTGGGAACAGGTCTGGTTGTCCTAGGATACGCATCTTTCAAGCCAAGGCTCGAAGGCAAAAGATACATCGCGCTCTTGGAAACACAAAAAACAGCGAGCAGTCGATAGTACTGGAAGTGGTGTGAAAGGCTGACAAACGGAACGTCGGTGGGCTCGGAAATAGTTCTTGAAGCAACCCTATCGTGTAGCGAAACCAATGAATTCCCCTCAAGAAAAACCAAACGTATCTATCCCCCAAAACGCGGAGCCGAATACTCCTACCACCAGCCTCGACACACCATCAGCCGAAAGACTACAAAAAAAATTTAACTCTACCCACCACTGCGAACCGGGCGAAATGACGTAATGGCGCAAGCGGTTCAGCTCAAGCGGACACCGTACCACAAAGCATCTGAGACATCGTACAACAACATCCGAGCCCCCCCAAAAGTATGGCTATGGCTTAACAAAGGTCAGCCGGACCCGGCCGAACTGGTCGAATGATCGCATTAGAGACTTCTGGCAGAAGCATCTGCCGCAGAACCAAACCTGAGCCTGGCAAATCTCTACTCGTTCCGAGCCATGGCCTCGAACACGCTTGACCATGTTTGCCACCGATTTGCGGTTTATTGCCTCATTCTCGGTCTCGTTGATCAGAGTTACCATGAACGCAAAGCGGTCAAATTTCATGACATTCAACATGTGCAGAAATTTTTTCTTCTTCGCATGGTTCTGCTCGTGCGCGTTGAGGTTGACCCCCGAGAGCTGGGCGCATGAGTCTATCCCACCGTACTTTTGGCGGCAGTCATCCCCGTGGTTGCAGTCGTGCAGGGCGTCAGGCCCGTAGTAAGGCCCGGCATTGCTCCCCAAGGGGTGCGTTCTGCGCACTGTCGCCGTGGGGTCCTCCTGCAGCGGTTGGATGTCGAACGGAAGGCCATACTCTTCCACGATGCCATTGGTGTCAGCGCTTTTCCCCGGTTGATGTTGAGCCACCTGAATCTGAAGGGCTTTCGTACGCTGCACCGCCGACCCGAAGCATGCTCCTGAGCGCACAGCCAGTTCTGTGAGGACGAACAGAGATGACGTACAAAAAAACGGCATGCCATGTGTTGGCTCATGAAAACGTTTTGACTAAGGTTTGATCATTTGAGGCCGGCTTGGAGGTAACGAACGACATGTACCATACCGGCCTGATACCGGCACCAACATTGACACATTATGGAAAAACGTACACAGCCCGGTAGATTGGTGGTCCTTAGATTATTGGACCAACAAAACGACTAGCCTCAACACCTAACACGCAAGTGTCCACGTCCTCGTACCTGCCCTCTTCTTTGCGCACTGGTTGGCAGGTTGAAGTCCAATCGCGATGAACTCCTCCTTGGCCTGATCCAGATGTCAGAGGTCCCGAAGAAGGGGACGGAAAGTAAACCGTGTGATCGAAAAATTTGTCTAAATAGTTGGGTTACCGCAATGGGCTGCTTTAATGCATTTATACAGGAAACTCTGTACAAGCATCAGAAAAAAAAAAACATTGCTGGGTAGTCTTGTTGACATGGCAGCAACTCAAGAGATTCGAGCACTACAGCCTATTAATATGCAACGAAGTGCATGCGCTGAATGGGAGAGGTGTGGTAGTTTTAGCGGTGGGCACAGAGCATGCGCATGTCCTTACCAGCATGCGAGAAAAATGTTCTTGTTCCCCGCTCTAGCGTCTCTAGCATTGTTTTTCAAATTGCAGCAACACATGAGTAATATGTCAATATGTCAGCAGTGATCTACCTATGTTCACTGCTCCGAATTGAATAACAAAACATGAAACAAGGTAGGTTTTGCCGCGCGCAGAAATCAAATCAACCGGCGACGCCGAGAAGGAAAACGGAAGGAACGTAAGGTGGGAGAAAAAAAAGAAGGAGGGACAACGATGTTCAATGAGGAACGCGAAAATAAACCCACTTGACCAACGGAGCAACGAACAACCACCAGTATTGATAATACCGCCAAAGACAAAGCACAACAGCCCACTACGTCAGCTGCGCGAAGGAGACGTACTCACCCGGGCGTAGGTCAAAACCAGGTGATCGAGCGCCGCAGGTCGAAGATCATTCTGGCCAGCCACAGGTTCGAAAAGATGCTGAGAGAAGGCAGGTAGTTCCGGAGCCTTGCCGGTGGTGGACCCAGTCGCCACCGCGAGAACGCGTGTAGAGAACACGCTCTGCGCCGATAACGTCGGCAGCACCGAGCCCGGGGCCATCTGCTCTTCCTCGACAAGTACTGCTGGCGGGACCTCCTTGTCTTGTCCTTCGCTGATGAAAGCCACGAGCTTGGTGAGGCGCACGTTCAGAACAGCCACTACCTCAAAGAGGTCCATGGAGTGGTGGCTTCGGCGGCGCAGGTTCCGCAAACGGGCCCGAGCAAGCAGCACGAAGTCCACGGCGGTGGTCCCTTCTTCTCTGTCCTGCCATGCTGAGACGCTGAGAAGCTGACCGAAGTCCAACCGTTGAACCGGAGGAGAAGTTTGCGCATCGCGCAGGAGATTGTACACATTGCGTTGAGTGCATTTCTCCTGCGGTACGGGCTCCGAAACCTGATCGGCGCCAAGAAAGTAATTTCCCAGAGGCGCTAGTGCTGGGATGTCCACCTTCCGCATGCCATGCTCGTCAGGCTCGCCAACCCGGGGAAGAACTCCTTCGTTCGGCGCCGCCGTCTGGCAGCGGTCGTGGACGATCGGACCTACACGACACATGATGTCCGTGATGACGAGGATAGGCATGTGCTGCATTAACAATGGGGGACACGGGGGACATGAAAGCATGGGTGAAGGTAGAGCGTGGGAAGTTGACAAAGTTTTCTTGGGTTCTACTGTCGTGTTTTCGCCTGACGTATTCAACAGACAGTTCACAAACGAATCTGAGACGGATACGCCAGCAATAGACTTAACACAGACTGCCAAGTTGTTCTAACCCGGTGCCCATTTATTGCAGTTAAAAGCCTTTCGAGATGAGGGTCACACACATGTTGTGTAGACAACCCCGAGGTCGTGGACGCTGTTTGCGTACTTGCCGAGAAGAGTCCAACGGGGGAATGTGCGAGA
>FN649746.1:1490944-1555626 GCA_000310025.1 Ectocarpus siliculosus
AATTTTTGTCCAGTTGCCATGTGACGTGAGTCCTTCCGACGTTGCTTGTGAAGCTTAAACAGGTCGAGCGGACCATGTATACATCTATTGTGCACTCCGTCTGCGCTAGTTGAATAATTAATAATGACCTTGACTCCATCTGCCTACCACGTACGATGTTCGAGAAGGTATCTCGTGCACCAGCAGTCACATCAATAACATGCGGTTCTTGTCTTTCCTTCTTCACGGTCTGGCGTGACCAACTATGTACCCTGGATGCCTTTGCGATATGGTAGTGGATGGCACAATGCCCCCAACACAAAAAATCTAGTAGGTCGCACACGGACACAGGGCCACACCACATGCCCATGCCCAAGCAGCGGCACCCAAAAGGGGCGATGTTTACAATGCGACGCACGGTGCCGGCAATCAACTAAATACCCAACTCACCGGGACCAACGCTGTGACCCGCACACTCTTCAAGTGGACATACTCCTTGCCGCACTTGGGGCATACCGCCTCGAGACTCGCAATCTCGGCGTCCGCCTCCATTTTGCCACGCTCTCCATCTTCCGACAGGGCTGCAAGGACGTGGACCGGGTATTTGATGCTGCCGAACATCCTAAGCAGCTGTTCTACCATTGCTACAAACCCCGGCGCATTACGCTTGTACTCCGCCGCCCCTGATCCGATGCCCTCATCGCCTGAATCTTCGTCGCTCCCGCCGTCTAAGTTGAGGGGGGAGCTGCTTCCACAATCACTGCCCATGACACCCAACCCAACGATATGCGTATGCACGCATTTGCCGCTAGAGCCTTTCTTGGACGAGGTGCACCCCGTCCCCCCATTCGCCTATGATCATAGCCAAGTGACGGGCGCCAGGGGGTAGATAGTTGGTGGGACACAGGTTTGTTGCGTGAAAACAGTTAATGCTACGTGCTATGATGCACACCATCTTGAAAGCACCGAAAGTATCATTCGCTGCTACTTTGCCTTTCCGACCAGCTATCCTCAGGGGAAAATACTGTATGTCAGGTAAACCACGATATTTACCATCCGAGCTAGACAACACAGGCACCGATATTGCTGGCGTGGTTTGCACGACGAATTTCAAGGTTGGGGCGGGAAAACATACACAGCAGAAGCGCTCTACATACATTCAATACTCTAGAGCTCCGAATAAAAAATAGTCATGCATCGGCAGTAGTAGACTATCACCTTGCACTGGATCTGCTTCCTTTCAGTGGTCCGCCTTCTCGTGGATGGCGCTTTCTTCGACCCGGGTGGTTGCGGGAAATCCGTCTCGACGTGTGCCCAGCTGCCAGGAATAGACCGATGACCCGGATGGTACACAACATACGTGCTGAGTCTCGCCTAAGCGCATCAACAGCGGCACCCCATGCTCCTCTGCAGTCGCTGCCATCCTTAGAATAGTGTCAAAGCTACCCTGAGTCAAAATCATCTGGGTTATCGCTGCATCCCCAACGCTTTCGATCCCTTCCCCATCCTTGCCAAAGACAACCGGCTCTGCTTCAGGAATATCCGCCTTCGGAGTGGTCCCATTTCCGAGAATGACGTCAGCGTGCTCACATTGGCCCGCTGCAACCTGCTCGGCGTTTGGCGCGTGCTCGGGTTCCGCTTGCACACTGCAAAACCAAACAAAAGCAACCGTGAAAGTGACAGTGCATCGTCAGAAAAATATATATATGCCGATTAATTTCTGATAAATTTAGCGAGCAGCAACTGTCGAAAAATAAAATGAGAATGCAGAAACGGCCGGGCCCCTACCTGTGCCCCTGCAAATGTCTTTCTTTTCCAAACGAGTTATACAAGCGTTGGGTTGCAACAATAACGTGTAGTTTCGATCGGAGGTTTGCCGGTGAGAAGGAAGAGTATCGAACACCACACAAGCACTGTTGTTTCGTGACATCCCCCAACTACTACATCGACTCACTTGTGGCATCGGTTATCGCAGCAGTTCACGATGCAGCTTGCAGGCGCACCAGGTTGCTCGGCGGTGACGTCGGTGATGACCATGACACGGTCGCCGCGGGCGGTAGTGGAGACCGAAAACAGTGCCTTTTGTCTAATCTCTAGAGTTGCGCGCCGCCACCGTGAGAGGCAGACGGAGCTTGAAAGCGCTGGTTCGAGCCTGGCGGTGAACCACTCGGGACACGCTACTCCCGTGGATGTGGCCGGCTTGAGCTCGTTGGGATGCCGCTCGCTTATCAGCTTTGTTCTTCTTGCACCTGTATGAGTACGAAGCATGTGATGGTGGGAAGAATAGAGGGGGGGGAAATGAGTATACGTACAGCACGCACGCTGAGAGCAGGTCGTATTGTGGACGCTCCGGTCTTGTTCGCACTGCGAGAGGGTGAAGACCTAACAAACACCGATGGTCAAGCAACCAGAAAAGTTGGAGTCGATACAGATCACCAGCAACATTCCCGGAGCAACTAGGTGAAAACAGGTGACAGCCTACCAGGCTGCGCGAGCGCTGTGGAAGTCAAGATATTGTTGCATATTCCTCTCAAACAAACCACATGGGTGGCATCGAATCGGGTGACACCCACGTGTGCGAGAAGCATCCGAGAACTCGATTTGGCACATCACTCTTGGTCACATAATTTAAGAGAATTGCAATTGAGCAAAGAAACTGAACAGCGGAAAACGATATTGGGTACTCACGCGTGACACAGACATGCCGACTTCGTCTTCGTATCGCAGAAGCAGCAAATGAAGCGATCCTTGGTAAGGTCGATCAGCCCATGGTCGACGTGGCAATGCCATCGTTTGAGACACCCACGACAAATCGAAGTAACTGTCTTGCTTTTCGAACAGCACCAGCTGCGCTTCGCCAACGTAGCATTAGCAGGCACGACGACAGGGACGGGCTTTCCGCTGGAGGCATCCTTTGCCTCCCCCCCCCCCTCCTCGTCTTCCTCCTCATGACCGCCTGTCCCTGAGCCATGCGGTGCGCCATGCTGCAAAACCAGATGTAAATCATGGCCGTTCAGGGCGTCACCGACGATGCCACCTGCCGTCCTCTGCTGCACAGGCAACGGCAGCGGCGGAAGTGGCTGACGTACCCGTCTATCCCGCTGCGGCTGAAACACCGCCCCGCCAGCTGCGCCCTGCTGCGCCATCAAAAGCCGTGGCGGCGGCCGGGGCGGCGGCCATACCCCTCCAAAGCAACCGGCGGCTGACAGCTGTTGCTGTTGCTGCTGTTGCTGCTGCTGCTGCTGCTGCTGCTGCTGCTGCTGCGGTCGCCACGGCACTTCGTTGGCTAGGCGCTGCCATGGTGGCAACATTGCTCCAAGTTGGCGTGAGCGTTCATAGTTTAGCTGCGCTACTCCCTCTACCTCCGAATGTAGTAGTGGTGCACTCGGCCCGTGCGTACCGGTAGAGCAGTATCCCGGTCCCGTATGTACCCCAATGGCAGACGACAGGGGCGTATGTGGTTCCGCGAATTCGAAACCATCACCTGATAGCTCCCCTGGCGTCCCCAAGGCCTCCGATGCTTGGGACATCTGCACAGCTGTAGCAAGGAACGAGTGCAGCACCCTGCCGCGACGTTCACCGGCCCCGAAGCCCTCGCATGAATTTCTTGCATCTCGTCCCAAACTCCGCCGGGATGATGGGCTTTGCGACGCGTGGCGTTTCGCTGGTGGTGATTCACGTCCACTCACACTTCTGCGAGCCGCTCCGATAGCCGCAGGAGTGTCGCAAGGAAATGTGTTCGCGACGGTGGCTACACCGCCAGGCGCGCCGCTGACCGACAGATGGGAATTGCCCGACGGCTCGCTACCGGAAGAGGTCGCTGTCCGTTCTCGAGGAGGGTTTTGCTGCAAGAAGTTGGAACTCTCTCCAGTGTTCGCGCATGGGGCTGCGGGCAAGGGGTGCGGCAACGGCTTGTGCTGGCGACCAGCCGCACCATCCACGCAGTCATCCGCGCCTGCATCATGATCAGCATCATGATGCGCGCCGCCAGCAGAGCGCGTGCTCGGCAGCATGCCGCTCACCTCCTTGCATCAACGACTGACCGCTGCTGTGGTGGCCAACGGTGGAAGCCACGCTATGCAATGCTCTCTCTAGAGGCTACGTGTCGATAAGGTAGCACGGCCGCCCTGTCCGTCCTTCACAGCACGCGCACCTCGTGCGCGGCGTGCGGAGAAATGTAGCTACAGCCCCGGGGTTTCCCCACCCCAGGAGAGCTTTGTGAATAGAACCAAAAAGAGGTTCACCGAGGGAGCGCGCGCACGCGCATCTCCAACCAATGAGGAGACAGTAAATTTAGAAGTAAAGATCCCTTCGCACGGATGGTAAAATGTACTGGCTGGAGAGCAGCCTGAAAAAAAACGCGGCGCGATTTCGGCAGGGAAGGTCTCGAACGTTCGCCGACCCGAACCGTCACCTCCCCCGCCCTTTCCCTACTCGGCTCTCCTGCTCTCTCTATCTCTCTCTCGCTTGCCCTTATTCGTCCCTCTCTCTCGCTCTTGTGTTTGATCAAGCCGGAGAATCGAGCAGTGTACGGTTAGGAGGCTAGTGCTGGAATCGGAAACAATTTGCTGGGCGTGCGGGTGTGACTGTGCTCTGCGTTGTTGTAAGCATCTCTGTTCGAGGTGGTGAGCAATCTCTGTGCAGAACCAACAGCAAGCCATGTTGCAGGGGAGGCGAGCGCTTGTTGTCGGCGTGGCTAACGCGCGTTCTATAGCCTGGGGGATTGCGGATCGTTGGAGGCAAGAAGGGGCAGAGGTCTTCGTCACCTATCAGGTGATTGCTTGCGATGGATGTATTTGCTTCTTGTGCGATCCCCACAGGCAACAAACAACGGCTCAAATTGGTGCACATGAAACACGATCGCCGGTAACGTAGACTATGTAGGTATGTACAGCAGGACATGACGCCGTACGTGTAGCAGCGGGAGCAGCAGCATCAAGAGTAGTAGCAGTCTATGCATGGTGGTATTGACAGGCCGTCGTATTGGTTTCTCGTCCCACGCTGCATCATCCACCGTTGCGATACTGTAGAACATACATCAATCAATCAATCCGTTTCGTTCACCAGCCTGCTGTTTGCGGTTACAGAGTGAGCGGTTTCGCAAGCCCGTGGAGAAGCTCGTGGCAGACAGCTGGGGGCCTTTCGACACAGCAGGCAATGCCATACCCGCAGCGGCGTGCGACGTGACCAGCGTAAGTCTGACGTACAACGGATACTCATGGCACTTGAGTACCGAGCACCAGACAAATATCATCCCCGATTGTATCTCGCGTGTGTTGTCTCGACTTTAGATGATGTATGTGAGTAGTTCGCATAGGCCCAAATAGCGACGGAACTGGGTATTTTCAACCCCGCCCCACTCTTCTGCTAGAAAATGTCTTCAGAAACTATATTAGACATTTGTCTCTAGATATTGGTTGGATCTTTGCGCACTGGTCTCGCGGGGCCCTCAGTCGATGCTTGCTTGAAATGTATCTATCGCCCACGAGCGCACACACTTGAGACCGGAAGACGTGTTGGCGTTTATTTTCTCGCTGTTAGCCCGTCGCGTATTTTCTTTGATCAGCCGGTTAGCGCCGCGATTCCATGTGGTAAGGGACACGGCACACACGAAACGTTTGCATCGGTGCATTACGCATTCAGGATGGTAACCCAAGGAGAAGCAATCATCTTACCCCGGCTTTTCCACGGTACATTGCACATACTTCAGTTCGACGAAGGCCAGTGTGTTGCCCTTGGTTACAAGTCGGGGAAGAGGCGATGTGTCCCCCCCCCCCGCTTGATACAGAGCCACCCCTCCTGCTCCCCACCTGTGTTCCAGGAAGAGGACATGGCAGCGCTTTGGCGAACACTGCAGGACAGGGGTTTCTGCTACAGCAGCCCCTCCTCGCCCCTGGAGGGGGGCAGGTGTTCCAAGGCAACGGATGAGGGAACCGAGGCGGCCCCACGGGCAGCGCCGGAAGCGAGGAGTCGGGGAGGGGGCGGCGTCGGGGCATCGGCAGCATCGGGAGCGAAGACTGGTGCGGCAGAGCAAGCTCCGGGAGGGTCTGCTACCACTAGCAATAGCGGCAGCAGGGGGGCCGAGGGGGAGGGGCAGGGCAGCGGCCTGAGGTTACAACGGCAAGGGTTGCCGGTAGGGAGCGGGGTTGCGGCGCCGAGGAAAACGGTCGACATCGTTCTTCACTCCGTCGCTCATGCCCCTACGGACGCCATGCGGCAAGGGTTTCTCATGGTGAGGAAGCGTTTTCGTGGCTGGAGAGGGGGACCGAGAAGAGCGAATGGCAGGTGGTGTTGCCTCTTCTTTGGATCATTCGTGTGGTGATATGCTGTTGTCTGTCGTAAAAGTCGCTATGCTGATGTGCTGTGGCCCCGTTCTCGGCGTCGCACCGCTGCGTGGTAGTCGTGAAAGCAGAGTAGACATTTATTTTTCTACCTGCTGTTTCCACGGTCTTCTAGTGTTGATGGCCGGCGCACATCTTCGACCACATGGAAGTTGTTTTTCGTGTTTGTGGTGAACGGCGAAGGTTGCAGGGTGGTTGCGCGCCGACAACGATGCGCTGCCCTGCTGGGCACCGATGGAAGCTACTCACTCGTACGTACGCTGTAGTGGATACAGGCGTCTGTAGCGGGCACCGGCAACGGCCTTCGATGGCTATTCCTTGCATTTTGTAGATCATTTGTGCTCTCGACATAAAAGTGTTTTTTTGTGCAGGTGTGTTCGTTCACGCGTCGGGGCCTGCGACGAGCTTTGCTATTAGAGCGAAACGCGCTTTTTGCAGTATCCCGGAACGAGGAAACAGCCCCATGAGGAGATTTCAATCCCCTCCCCTGCCCTCAAGAGTAGTTTCATACTGGATTTTCCACACATGATAACACCCCCGGCGAAATCATTCCTGGAGGTTAACCCCTTTGGGTCTAGCTCTTTCTTTTTTGCGGCAAAAAAAAAGCAGAAAGGAGGAAAGAGTGCGGGGAGAGAGGCAGAAGTACAGCAGAAAGAGACGAGTGTACTTCTGTAGACGCAAAAGCTATCTCCACCCATAGGCCATGAGGGCTGCCCGCGACAGGACGGTGGGCACGGACAGGGTCATAGAAGGGTTGATGCGTGGTCGCGGTGCGGCCGCTAGGGCAGGTTAGGCTTGTAGACCTCGACAAGATAAATTCTCAAGCCACCCAAACTACTATATTCAAATGATCAGTGAAAATGATCTGTGAGAGGGCTTGCTGGTTCTTGTACTTCTATACTTCTCTGTCCCCTCCCCGATGTGAGCCCTGCCGGCTCACTACAGCTCCTGTGATTTTCCCACAATTCCCACAAGCACGCAAGCACACCAGCACACACCTACCTTTGCATCAGTGGCTCTCTAGGTTCGGGCGAGGGTATGTGTGGGGCTATGATGATAGTGTATGTGTTACTACAGTACTGCTGTATGTTGGACTCGTCTACATATACTGCTGCTGCTGTGTAGTATAGCTGCTGACATTGTGACTGCTGGATCTTGGGAGTGTACGATTTTCAAATTTAGAGGATATGCAGCATACCACGATATCCTGGCCTGGTTGGGCTTGAAGTGCTCCTTTTTGCTGTCCTCCTGTCTTTGGGTTGCTCGCTAGATTCGGGCGAAGGCATGTGTGTATGTGGAGTTATTGATGTGTGTCTCTGTGAAAGGATATGGGGAGAGATTCATGGTGGCATTCTCATTTAGAGCAGTGTGCATTTTTCGAATTTTGGCCGTTCCAGGGACCTTGATATACCCGCTGGCACTGACGTCTTTTTATTGGTCACCGGGTACGCGGTCGATGCGAATAATATAGACACACCTACCTATTGACTTGTCAACACCTGGCGTAGAGGGATACAGGGCGGCAACTCCATGGCATGTCACAACACCAGCATATACAAATGATCAATCAATGATCTGTCAGGACGCCTGTAGACCCACAAGGGTTAACAGCATTATCACCGGGTGTGGTGTTTTTTGGTAAAGGGGTATCATCTTGCGTGGAATTTCGTGATATGCAACAATCACGCACCGTCGTTTTTTGTTTTGCTGCTACAGCAGCTGCAACGTTCGCGTGAAGAGAGACCAAGTCAACCTTGATGCCCCTAAATCCAAACACCCTGCGACGCCGCAGGGAACCACGAGAGAGGCATTCGTGTCCGCACACGTAGTCTCCGCGTACAGCCTGGTGTCCTCGGTTCGACACGCGCTGCCCTTCCTCTCCCCCGGCGCCAGCGTGGTCGCTCTGACTTACATCGGTTCGCAGAGGGTGAGTCTCTCAACAGGGTAAACACATATTTGGTTCCCGTTAAAGGCCGACACATTTTGGAGACGGATGCGGGACATGCGGTGTTTCCATCCTTGTCTTGTTTTTTCCCGTAGTTTTTTGCTGTGCAGTTCCGGGGAACGGTCCGGGAACCACAACGAGGTCGACTCGTCGTCTCTGGATCGCTGGGAGGTTTTTGGGACTAGGCCGGATGGTAACCCACCGAGATTCAGGGGTCGGGCGATGATTTGGGACCGTCCTTCGTGGGTTTCCTCTTTGCCTCGCTTCGCCGGTTTTCATGGGTCCGACGGGGCAATTTGTTTCCCATCACTTCGGTTGAGCTGACTTACGAACCATCCCCCCCTCCCCCCAGATATATGGGCACACGTTGGACGGGGGGACGCGGGGAGACAGTGGGGGGGGCGGGGAACTACCCCAACCGCCGCTGTCCCCTTCATGTGTTGGCCTCGAGCGAGTTCACGCATCGGGGCCAGCTTTCCTTTTCTCTAAAAAGCTGCGCGTTCGAATACAAGAACCACACCCCCTCAAAGCAATTGTTTCTATATTCCCGCCTCATTCCGGTCGAGAGCGACAGACTAGTTCCGCACCAAAGAGGTGGGAATTCCTCGAACCTCGCGCAACGATCGACCATATTGTGGGCTTCGTCCTTCCATTGGAAATCTTTCTCAAACAACTGGTAAAAAAATACCTCCATCATGGTATCATACCAGGCGGCCGCAAACTACAACGTGATGGGACCCGCCAAGGCCTCCCTGGAGAGCTGCGCGCGCGCCCTCGCCGCGGAGCTAGGGGGGGACACGACCAGCCAGGGGCCCGGGGGGGTACGAGTGAATTGCCTCAGTCCCGGCCCGGTGCGGACCATGGCGGCCCGCGGGATCGCGGGTTTCGACCAGATGAGGCGGGAGGCCGCCGGGAGAGCGCCGCTGGGGCGGGCCGCCGAGATCGACGAGATCGCGGCGGCGGCGACTTTTCTGGCGTCGCCCTTGTCGTCGGCGGTGACGGGGCAGACTCTCTACGCGGACTGCGGCTTCAGCGCGGTCGTGTAGTAGCGCGCGGCGCGGAATATTTGTGTGCGACGCTCAAGAGGCACCGACGTTGTATCTGCCTATTTTTTCGAGCGGAGGATGAGGGGCGTGTACACGCATGCCGTCCAGTGACCTCGCATGTAGAAACGGAGGGGGGTAATTTCTCGATCGCAAAGTGCGTCGCTTTCCAATTTCGGACACGCGGCGCCCGAAACAGGGAATTCGGCTGTGTCAAATTCTGTCAAAGCCGAGAAATAGGCGTGCAGATGTTGTTATCCAAAGCAAGTCGCGTCCGCTGCCCCCAACTGTACTAGAGAGCGGACTGCCCATTCTACTTTATTGCCGTTTGGCTTTCGAAGTGTGAGGATCTCAATCGTTTGTCCACACTGCGCTTGTTGGACTGGTGAGATAAGACCTGGCCTGGGGGTTCCCGTTGTCGCCAATGAGCTGGGTGTAGGATCGCGGGTACTGGGTGAAACAACGCGCGAGTGCGCACCAAAAACACTTTTGCAAGCCAAGCCCGGTGTGGCTATCCGCCAACGCACGGTAATGGGGATCTTCCCCAAATGATAACGTGGGAGAAACACTCAACGGCGTTAAAGAAATTGCGTCTACCTTGGGAGATTTTCAATTGAGACATTTCTGCACTCGGACCACAGCAATTGTAGTCGTGGGCGATTCAGGTCACATCTCACAGGAACTGTTGCTCGTTTGTCTTCACGTGTTCGATGTTGAGTGCCCCTTTTGGCAGAGATCACATACCTAAAGAGTGCCGCCAGCGAGAGAAGAGCTAACCGTACGGATATAACGGATTAGTTTTCCTTGATGCTGCTGCCTGCGAGCTGGAGAAATCACCTCCGCTTCTTGCAAGATTCCGCCGCTCACACTATCTTGAGGACGCGAAAATACCGCACGGCCACAGCATGCTTAATACTGGTACCCGACAAGCTGCTCAACTGGCAACACGTTGCACCAGAGCAGTAGATCTTCGCTAGCTCTCCCAAAGCATCAGCATTTCGCGAACGAGGCGCACGATCCCCCAAGACTACGCCTAAGCCTGTTGAAAGAACTTCGTGTTATGCAGGGCGTACCGCGGGTTTGCCCCCTATCGCTCACAACAGCAAGAGGCTCGCTGCAGGTACTTCAGTGTTTGCAAGAAAAACACGCCACCCACGGCGTCGTGTGAAACCGAGACAAAAAAAAAGGCCTACTTCTGTTAGAATCCCAAACGCCCCCCCCCCCCCCCCCCGGCAAGCCATTAGGTGCTTACGTGTTGGAACGTGCCCCTAGCTCAATACGGAGGGAAAGTATGAGGGATTGGCGAAGGGCACATCATGCTAAACCTCGCCCCGCCTCAACTGATCAGCCGAATATCCCATGCCGCAATGGCGGTTGGCGCCTGCTAGCCCGAGCATGATTGGCCTGACAGTATTTTCGGAGACAAGTTGTTGCGGTCCATGGTGTAGTGCCGCGATTGCAGAATCTCTACCCCCGTCCGCCCCCGATCTTCCCAACTCCCTCGTTGTCCTCAGCGGTCGTTGGAGAGATCCAAGCAGGGCACCCTTTCTACCTGCAAAATCACCACCCCCGAAAACGACGAAATGAACACCGGGCAACGTCACTCGTTTTCGTCTTGAGGGTAGCAGCACGCTTTCGGAGAAATTTGCAGGTTCAACATGCACCTGCTAGGGTGAGTCAAATATGACCACCGAAAGTTATTGCGTTCCCGTGAATGGTCCTTCGTTGGAGGATTGCTCTTGAGGTGGGGGAAGTTACAGCAGCACGGTGTGTGTTTATTTAGTGCACCGTCCGTGCTGCTTATGAAACCAGGGGTCATGAGACAACAACGGAAGTGAGGTGAAACGAAACGGCATGAAGGCAACAGGTGCTCGAGTGACCCTCAACCCTGGGAGCTATACCCCAAAACAGACTTGACTCTACGCGAAGCAGACCCGAGCCAGTCAACGTGCGGCATGGGTTTTCTAAACAAGGCAAGCAAGG
Organism: Ectocarpus siliculosus; assembly: GCA_000310025.1. Classification (NCBI taxonomy): domain Eukaryota; class Phaeophyceae; order Ectocarpales; family Ectocarpaceae; genus Ectocarpus; species Ectocarpus siliculosus. The sequence goes on from FN649746.1 coordinate 1,502,236, forward strand.
TCGGAAGGGGGCTGGTTGCGCGACGACACTTTCGACGGAACGTCGCCCACATTTTTGGGTATTGACTTTCGACTCCGCCCCCGCTGGCTCGTGCTCGGCGCAGTGAGTTCGACTCTGGCCCCGCCCCGCAGCTCGGATGCACAAAACTAACTCACACGTAGCGCTAGCTTCAGGCATCCACACTGCGCAGCGTACAAGCCGGAGGGCAAAGTCGACAGCCAAGAGCAAGAACTGTTCCTCCATCTTACCTTACGCAGATGCCGTACACTACAGCGAGTTAGCCCGATTCACAGGGGGTAAAGGACTTCCAGCAGAGTGGGGTTGGGCTCCGACCTCATGCCCATCAGCAGGACCGCGGGCATGATGCCCCACCGCATGATAGGTTTCGCCACAGCCAGGACCTGTGCACAGCGGCGATGCCAAAAAGAGTAAAGAGGGACAACACAAAGAGACGCCGAGCACTCTTATGCACCCAAACGCCACCGAGTACAATGTTCGACGGGATGGATGCCACAAATTGGGGCACTGGACCACTGAAAATATTGCCCATATGTGGCTCTGGGCGAGGCCGCCGGAAAGAAGGTAGACTACAGCTCTGTCGCAGCATTTCCGCCGCACACAACGTCGTGCAATATTGTAGCTACGGGATGGTGCAAAGGCAGGCAACCGCGCGCCAGATGTCTCCTTCAGTTCAACTCGCATGCACACAATGAACCGATCTGACCGGTGGACATAGTACTTGGGGGTCGTGGGGCAAGAGCATCCCCTTGTACAGCACCAGCTCTCAGCACGTGTAGACGTTCTTGGGAAGGCGTCGCAGGGTGTTGTGGGCAAAAAAACGGGAAAGGACCTGCCTTACCTTGGGAAGAAGAGGTGCAGACTTCCGTCTTGGTCGCCTTCGCATGATCTTCTCCCCCATGGTCGATTGTATTTGGACGCGAGCCGTCGATTGCGCGTGTCCGTAAGGTATGTGGACGAGATCACCTGCCAACTGCCAACCTGTGCTGGCGTGCTGCCTGGCAAATGCCTGGGATGAGAGGCCCCGCAGCTGGGAACAGAGACCGGGGGGAGTTGAAAAGGTCCATGAGGCGTGTTGCGCTTGCTGGGGGGAAGCGAAACGTCCACACCTGGCAGTCCCGCGCGCGGGAGACCGACGAGCAGACGTCGACAGACACCAATCGGAAACAGAACCGAACGAGCGCCCCACGCGACGGAACCTCCCCAGCGATGGCCTCTGTCATGCTCTCCGCTTTGTGAGGACCCAGTATCAATCAATTCCTCCGCGTGCAAGCTTGCAGATCACCGAGCTGTTCCGTAACATGCACCAGCCCCGCTGACGTTGAGCGGAGAGCGAACCGATCCACCAGCCTAACCAGCATCCATACCAACGGTTTGAATTTTCACCTCTATCACCTGCGAAGGATGAAGAGAAAAATGTCCCCTCCGCTGCAGCACCCTAGTGACAGTCTCATAAACCGTAGAGCGGGAATGGCAAAGCAGTCTCAAACAAGCGACGGCGAGGACACCGCCGAAGTCAAAGGAGCTGCAGGCGGAGAAGGCGGACGAGGAGAAGGAGGACGAAGAGAAGGAAAATCAAAAGGGACGGGGTCACCACCGTGCTTTCCTATACGAAAAGGATGTGCGCGCCCCGTCGAACAAGAGGTCCTCCAGCGAGGTTCGTGCGATGGAAAGTGTACAGTCTACAGTACGCGGTGTTCCACCTTCCGTTGTTGAGACAAAAGCCTATTACATAGCTCATTGACGCAGATACTGGCACCCGCATTCCATGAGGACACACAGTCTGCTGTTTTATTCTCGTTCTGCGGTATGGATTTCTTGCTGAGTTCGCTCCTCACCGCTGCCCGGCCGCGCGCGGATAAATCTAAGCTCAAGCGCGGATGTTCAAGGACATGCCGAAATCGGTATCCGCAGTAGAATGCTTGAGGCTTGGCAACTTGGCAATCTTGTTGGCGGTCACCCATTCGCTGCAGCCTGAACAAGAGTCAGCGTTGCCTGCAGGTGCCTCAGCTGATGAACCTTCACCAACCCGCTCATTCCTGAACATGCCAACTCCCCTCGAAATACAAGTCGGGGAAACAAGCCAAACTGTTGCTGCCGGGGTTGACAGCTTCCCTTGCATGACACATTAAGACATGAAACAATTGCCCAAGCTGGGGAGCCTACGTAAGTTTCCTGTCACCGATTGACGCAACAAGAACCTCATGTTGATCGGAGCACTTTAATACAAACCTACTGACGTCAGGGGAATAACGAAGACAGCGCAACATCATTGAATTGGGTAGAACCCTCGAAGTAAGCCCCCCAAGAGGAATACTCTGGTAATTAAAGTCTTTCCCATTTTTCGTGTTCTTCGGCGCTGTTACACAAGAGGGCATCAGTGCACAGGCACTGCTACACCAGTGAAGAATAGCAGAGAGCATTTTGTGTAAGTAGGAATATTGTCGTCGAGGGCGACACCGACGCCTACAACCACTCTGGGTGACCAAACATAGCAACGCTTTCTTGTATCTCGGAAACAGAATGGGAGAAACTGGGTGACGAAGAGAAGGCTATCCGGCGCGCGCAGCGAGCTCGGCGCGGGGAGCGCTGCTCTCAGTGCGGATGTGTTGGGTATTTTCGGCGAAATTGTCCTACGTGCCCTCCAGTAAGGTGCAGTGCCGGCCGAATCCCTTTCAACGGCGCTAACTTCGTGTGTTGGCACCTTAAGACTTCCCCTCCATGTGTTTCCGTCGCCTTGTGTTCGACACCGCTGACCAAACGTGATATCTTCTCTGCTGGATCGTACTGGGGTCATGGCCAGAGTCCCCCCTTCTTTACGCCGGTTTCTCGATGTCGTTTACTCTATTGCTTTGGGTTGCATGGGTGTGCTTGAAAAATGCGATGGCCATTATTGTCGACATGAAATACTAGCCCGAACCGTCTTAGAGCTAACTATTGTCACCGTTCCATTCCCGTGATAGAATTCCTTTCCGTTGCGTATCATCCCCCACCGAACCACGCCGTACCGTGCGGTGTTGACTGCTTCCCGTGCAACTACAAACGTATGTTGAAAACCGGAATATCGTCGAAAGGTTCGACGTCAGGGCGGACAGGTGGCGTTCACCCACGGTGGAAGAGAAGGCGAAGGAAAAAGTTAGGGAAAAAGAACGACAAATGACCCGCACGATTACAACGAAAGCCTCGTTGGCGACAACCATTGGTTCGGGACCTGGCGGAAACGTGAGAGTGACGTAATATACGCAGTGCTAGACAACGCACGGCGCGTGTTCGAAACCGTGATAGTGCCTTGAGAACGTCTGGAGCGACAATAGACGAAAGGCAGACGCACACCGAGTGCGTGTGAACATGTGAACAAGGTGACGATGAGCGATGCGATAGTTGATCCACCAGGCAGTGGGCAAGCCAATGGTGGTACTTACAATTATTGACAAGGAAGGTGCTCCGGGAACAACATTAGAGGCACGGTTCGGGTGTTAAAATGTACACCCTACTACCTGCGTGTGGAATCCAACCTGCTATGACCACCGACCGGCAAAGGTTACAACAGGTAGCAGGAGAGACGAAGAATTTCTCAACCGCGTGGCCGGGCGGGGAATCCTGTGGGGACCCCTAGCTGACCGAGCAACAAAACATCCTACGGCAGCGGTGGACGGCAGGGGCACCGGCGGAGCAGGAGGGACTGGTGACGAACATCTTGCGACAACGGTGCCAGGTCACGTCCGCGGAAACATGTTTCATGCCCGAGAAGGTGGTGAAAGCATTAGAGAGCGTGCGGGAACAATAACGGCAGAAGGGGGCAGCCTAGTGAGCAGTTTGGGAGGTCAGGGGGATGCCGCAGGGTTGGAAGTGATGGTGCCTTCGCTGGCTGGCTCCTCGGATCTATCGTCCGGGGTAATTTCTGGATTTCGAAGGGCGTTGGTGTGGGCAGACGGCGGACAAGCGGCAGCAGCGGAGGGGTGTCCCTCCGTCGTGTCTAGGTACGTATGCACGCGAGGTATCGCGCCGTTGTGAATCCCAGCTATGTCTCAATTCTTCGTGTCACAAAGTTGTATATCAATATCAGAACGCATTCGCATCGTTCCCTCTTATGTGTATTCAGTTTCATTCTTCTGCACTGCTGGATTTGGCCTGAAAGTGGGCAGTACTTCTCAATGGCTGCGGTCATGCACCACCATATCTACCAGAAGCACCGTTGCATTAATCGCATGGTGAACGTTTGTGTTCTTGACAAACACCCCGTCAAACGGTTTTCGCTCTCCAACACCGACGTTCATCCGTATGTGCAGAGCGCTGTCGAATACGGCACGCTACAGGATCAATCACCCCGTTTCTAGCATGAGCGTGGGTCTTGACAACTGCCATGTTATATGTTTGTTAGAGTGACGCACCCTGTGTTTCCTCCCGCTGTCTCAGGTTAATGGATCGTTTATCGTTCGAAACAAATATACCCACATTCATTCCAGAAGGCCATAAAACCACCCGACCCTAGCAGCGGCTGACGCAGTACACTTCGAGCGGTACAGTAGGATAAACTCAAACGCGGGCTGTGCATAGAAAGATACGGTAAAGACGTTACTGTCACGTTCCTACCCATCCCACTTGAACGAGCAATCACAATGAGCTCATTAGGGTCGCGATGACCGTCTCCAGCAAAACACCGCGAGCCAAATGCATCTCAACTCAGCTTGGCTCATTTTCCTCACAGCCTGAACGGCATTCCCGGAAGAGGTGCGGGAAGCGCGGATGTCTACAGCGACAACGCCACCGGCGGAGAACATGCGGACCAGTCAAGAAACCTCCCTGGCGAAGGCAATCGCGACAACCACCCGAAGCCCGCACAAGGCTTGCATCGCGAAGGCAGCGGTGACAACAGTGACAACGACAGGGACGATGATTACGCTTTAAGCAGCATCGGCGGCGGCGATGATGCTGACGGGCGCTTTGGGAACGCCGGGGGCACCCACGGTAGACTCAGCAGGGGCGGTGGGGGCGGGATTACTAGCCACGACCCAGAAGTGAAGGGAGTCGGCGCCCCTGAGGGTGATGGGTACAAGCTTGATGGACGATTGAAGGAGAGCCTGACGTGGAGGTAGGCACAGGATGATAGGCTTGTTGTGCTTAATCAAGAATTGCAACCGTTGGGGAAGAATACATAACTTGCTTCTGGATTCTTGTTCGCAGATTGTACATATTACTCATATTCGCTCATTTCTCAGCGGTTCCTATCCGCTAACCCCAGACCTGTTTCGGTAGGCTCCAGTACTAGACGATTTAAGGTGGAACGGAATGCAAGTCAGAAATCAATGGAAGGACCACCTGGCATATGGCAGAACGGTCTCCATTATAGTCACCAATCACACCGATAATGACCAGTTCTGTCGAAAACGACGTGTCGAAAAAGGAGAAATCAATTTCGAACGATGTAATTCTTCCCTGGACAGGCAACAGACTCTACCGTGTGCCCAAGTTGCAGATACTTAAACGGCCACATCAAGTCGGCTCCAGGCCGCAGCGATGGAACCAAAACAATACAAAATTGGGAAGAATTATACATACGAACGGAAACGTCGACCAAGTGAAGTCTTTACCAATGACACGAACGTGCGAAGCAATTCATATGTCCGTAATGCACCGGTACGTAGTTCTATATTGATACAGCCATATGCCGGAGCCTGGCACGCTTGATTTTGGGGGGGGCGGGATGTGAGCTTTTTTGGGCGTTGCCAAGGAGGAATGCGCCTGCTTGTGACATGCTTGGATGAGGGCCGTGATCGCTCACACATCTCCCTTTGAGGCTGAGCTCTTTTGAGACGGAGCCCGTTCTCGTTGTTACTAGAGTCACATCCTACGTTTGATGGTACCTACTTCACAGGAGGTATGCCACGCTCAACGTGGTGGCCGTAATGAAGGCAACCGAAAACGAACCAGGGGAGGCCCTATTTGCACCATCTGTGGCATCTCCGTTCGCCTTACGCACCCAGGAAACGGTTGAACTTCACCTAACGATCCTCTTTCCCCTCCGTCTTTTCTCCTCAACACGCGTCTTTCTCTGAGAAAGATGGCCGAGTATGTGCTCCACGGCGGATGCCAGAGGCGCGAATGACGATCTTTCGCCGCAGAAACCTCCCAAAGGGAGCTATCTTCGGCAGCGCGGACCCACAGTGAGAGCGGCGGAACGAGGGATGGCGAGATGAAAATTGTTTTCTAGAGAGGGAGACAGACTAGAGAGGGAGACAGGCAGATGCATGGAGAGGGCGACAGAGAGATTGGTCAGACAGAGAGATGGATACATAGGGTGACAGAAAGACTGATTGGACGGAGACATGGGAGAGGGAGAAAGAGAGTGATACAATAGCTGCAGGTACAATTGGTGCTGCTGCTCCTTCCCATCATTAGAGGGCCCACAGTGTGCGCACGCCCCCCGGTTTCGCCTCTACTGGAATAGGTACGGGTCGTCCAGGAGAATCTCCACCTAGCATTGGAGCGCCTCGCCGAGGCTATTCAAGAACAAGTGCACTCGGTGTCGTCGAGGCCGTTTGCAGAGGAGATTTTGCGAGGGCCGCCGGGCGGAGAGCCGCCGAAACGGTACTGCGGAACTCCCATGCGAAAGGTGCTGCGGATGGTACATATTGCAGAAAAACGACGTATGAGGGATTGGACGGGACAATACTATGCCACCGCCTGTTGCTGCAAGATATCATGTACGTATGCCCAATACAGCACTGAATTCTGGCACCACCCTGGCCCTCAAATGCGTCAGTTCCTATATGTATTAGAAAGCGATTTCGAGACCAAGGGCGAGCGACAAGACTGGCCCCCACCCCAAACAGAGTCTCAGCATGCTGACATTTTAAATCCCTCGAAGCAGAATGGAATGATCTGAGCCTCTCCACCCCTGTTGGTGTCACGCGTCCCCGTCATGCAGGACTTTCGTGACTTTTTCGACAGCGAAGAGGAAATGGCTGCCCGACAACAGCAGCCGAAGGCATACGCCCACCTGGGAGGTCTGCGCGAAGAAGGAAAAGCGAAGTACGTGTTCGATCGGACAAGTCACACTCGGAAGGGCTCGCTGGCCGCCCATTTGCGGTAAGGGAGATTGAGGTGCAGTGATTGACCTAAAGAAGGAAGATAGAGCCTAAGGACGGCGAGATCGACACGTACTGCACGACATATCAACCAACTACACGTCACACGATCCGAGTGTTCGCAATGATACCTGAACATTAAAGTTGATATGGTTTCCTTTTGCTCCGGTTGCGTGGTCTGTTTCTGATCTCCAGGGGAGACTACGAGCCTCGCCCTAAGGGTTATCGGGGCACCAACGTCCACTCCGTGGCAGACTGGCGACGGCTCAACACCACCCTCGACAGGTGAGAGACACGTCGCTGACCGAAGATGGTAGACACAACCTGGCATGTACCTATCTCGTTCTATTGCCGTGATAGCTCCACCAGAAGACGGGGATGGAAGAGGTTTGGGGCCTTGTGGGCAAGCGCGATGCCGATGACTTGTGAACGGTACTGTACTGCCGCACGGAGGAAGCACAGTTTGGGCGTTTGGCATGCGAAGGAGATAGGTTTCAAGCCCCGTCGTACCAGACGGTATTCAGTTGTTCGATCTGCACGTCTTCCTTGGTGTACATGGCATGCAGCATACGATACTACGGTGAGCGAACCCAAGCGCAATCACAAATACCATGCAATGGAACAGGAAGTAGAGTGAAGCGTTGTCCCCGTGAGAGTGACCCCCCCTTCTCATGCACCCTCCACCCACAAACAGATATGCTATCACGGGCAGGGAGGCAATGGAAAGAGTGGCAAAGTCCGACAGGGAACTGCGGAGCCAGGGCGTTTGGGTCAGGCAGCACACGAAAGCGAGAGAACAGCGCAGACAGCGCGCGAACCACCTCCTGGAGGTGAGGCGTCTTCCGCAACGGCGACAAGTCTCGTTCGATCAACAAGCTGCACACGGTGTTCTCACAGTGCGGAGCGTGTTGAGTCTTCGTTTGTCCGAGCGCGATACATTGTCACTCTTTTATGATTTTCCGGACGACGAGAATAGCATGCTTAAAAGACTAGCATGGATGTCCTGTGCTCTGACATTCCGCGAACATTCTCAATTTCCGAGCCTTTTTTGCCGTTCTGGTGTGCCTCTTGTTCATGAGTGACCCCGGAGCTGCATATTTCAAAGCCTTAAGGTTATTGTAAAGTCGACGGCGTTGTACTTGTGTGACGTTGCAATTACACGCCAGGTCCTAGCATGGCGTTAACGTTTTCGTGCTTGCGGCATGAAGCCGCTCCTTTCTTCCCACCATTGGTCACAACTAAACAGCGACAGCTTCGAGCTGGTCTTAACGATCATTATTTCCACCATGATACAACGGAAATATCAGGCTCCTATGAAAGCGCGTGGGATTCGGAAAACATGGTTGGGCCGGCCTAGTTGCTTGATACTCCTTTGGGTTTCATGGGGGACTTCCATGCTCCATCAAAATTTAATCGCGGACAACCCATGTTCTCAGGATGGGGTTGCAGGATCTGACGAGGTAGTGGATTCTTGCGCACGATGCGGCGCAAATGTGAACGGCCGTACCTCGTGAATCGTCGTTTCCCAACAGATCGGCGAAAGCATCAGTCTGGGTTCTGCATACTTGTCCTTGGTTCCATGTGACGTGGTGTCTGCTCCTCCTTTAAATGCGGCTTAGCTGTCTACCTGGCGATTTCTCGTTTGGGCAACGCCTGCAGGTTTATCGATCCGAGCTGCTGAAGGAACAGCTCCGGGAGATAGAGGCGCTGCACCTTGCCCCCGGAGAACAGCACGCGCACGCCACCAAAAACATGAAAGACCAGGTGAACAAGCGACGAGGGAGGCAAACGATATTTTCTGTTATGAAGAGCATGCGCCAAATGCCTTTCTAGATTTCATGCGCCCGAGGATATCTAGGTATCTCCTCCAGAACGACGTGTAGGGAATTTTGGGCGGGTTTCGAATTTATTCTTCCTTTTTCGTTCCAAGCACATGCCATGCTGTAAATACTCCGGCCCTCACCCAAGAACATGGCAGTTTGGGACTCGGGTCTGAAATATTACTCAATCGTGAGGTCTTGAGCATAGGTTGCCCAGCTCTGTTAAGCGCCCAACACAAAACGGCCTAGCAGTCGCTATCTTTCCCCGGCAGCGGAAAGCGGCCGCGAGCCTCGCACAAGACGAGGACATAGGACGGGGGCCGATTTTGTGCTCTTTTCTGTGGTCAGCCTCAATCCTGATCCTTCTTCATCGTGTTCTTACTCTTGTTCTTGTTTTAGCCGAAGCATTGTATCCTGTCGGTCGCTTTGTTTCGGCCCCCGCGATTGAGATTGGAACGTGTAAGGAGTTCGAAACACCCCAATGAACCCCGTTGCGGATGGATGGACGACGTAAATTGTTGATATCGACCATCCAGAGAATAGCCGTGTGTCGCAGCCGATCACAATCCACAACTAACTCACGTCTCTCAGATCTTAGCCGCCGACCGCATCATGCGCACTGTATTGCGCTATGGACTAGTCGGAAACATGGAGGATGCCCACTACGTCAAATACGCGGCAGATGCAGCGCAGCGAGCGGGGTTGGCGTCGACAAACGGCGCCGCTGCCGCCGAAATGAAGGTATGGTCGTATCAGCACGAAAGCCCTCACCTCGTGACAGGGCGCCACACCACCATGGTAGAGGCCGCTAGCATTGGAAGACGTACTGGCCGAGGAGACAGCAGTCACATGGCACCCTCTGTTTTGGTTTTGGGTTTCTGTCTTGCGCACATGACCTCCCTCTGTCTGGAGCTCTGGATTCCGTCCATTGCGCGTGGTCTCGATGGTTCGGTTTCTTTCTTCAAGGTGTGAGTAATGCAAGGGCGGTTTCAATAGGTTGCTTCTCTAAGAGTCTAAACGGTTCCACCAATTCGGAATGGGTTGGGTGTCGGGTGCGCCCGCTTGCCACATTCGGTTTGAGCTCCCACGTCTCGCGCTTCACGTTTGTTTTGCCTAACGCCGTCATCACACACTCCCAGTACGATGTGTGTCGTATCAACGCGTCCTATCTGAACCTTGGTGCATTGCCAAACAACTCGAGAACTCAATCCGTCGGTCCAAAACAACTTTGAGAAGCCCTCCACTCGATGACCACGTTGCATCTCTTGATCGATTTCGTAGGCTGGTGGTGGTAGTGGCGCTGGCGGTGGTACCGCCAGAGAGCGTCCGAACGGAGACGGCGGCGTTGTGAAAGCAAGCAGCAAAAAGTCTGCCAGAGTGGCGACGAAGAAGAGGGCAGGATCAAAACACGGGGTTGGGGACGATTCGGGCGAACAGGTGAATCCACGGGCCGTTTCGGTACGCACCGCGGGGTTACCTTCTGTCGTTCACCTAGAGCCACTTATCGCGATTCTTTGAATGATCTGTGTCCGTCTTTCACGTCTTTCGCTTCTACAAACCACATCCACGTAAACTAGACTACAGCCCATCCACACGTATTTCCAGCTTTCACACCCCACACCCCACACTATCGTTTTTCACGTTTTCTTCAAAACCTCCCGGGGGCTGTAACCAGATGTCTCCGTACAGTGTAGCTCTGGCCAGGCCGCTCCCGGCACGCGTCACCCCGGACACCGAGAGGCGAACTGGGCAGCTCAAAACAGCCAAACCTCCATTGAATGCCGGGCGATTCGCCCTTGGGGAAGGACAAGGAACCGCGAGTGCGGCTGCCGAACAAGCCCGAAGGTGCGATGGATTTCTACGGCGTGGCAGCAACGATTTGTCTGGTTGATCGCAGAATGTGAATGCTCTTGTGTGTGCTGAACGCGTTCTCGACGCAGAAGATAAGAACCACATGCACCCCGCGTTCTTTTGCTCCCCCCAAGACATATTCGCACAGAGCGTATGATTTGCTTGGCTCGACATATTCCTAGATATTCCGTAGCGTTCCCGAGATCTACGTCATCATATTCGAGCATGATGTTGCCTGGCCTGCGATATCGAGTTACCTTGGTAAAGTACTTGACCGTGAAAAAAACGTTGGGCCAAGTTGGTTTGGTGGGATCCATACAGGTCATTGAAGGACAGGACCTAAAAATGGCATACAAGCGCATGAAAGCCGCACGCAGTACATGCACTCACTTGCCAATGATCGAACAAGGTTGGATAGGACAGAGGTTGATCCGCCCGACCTGTCGTGTTCTGTAGTAGTAAAAAAGTACGGAAAAATACGTTGCGACCCCAGCAATCGTTTCAGCTTACAGTTTCTGAACGAGGTCCAACAGGCCCACCAAAACTACTCTTTCACATTTTGAGAATGGTCGCACTGCTTTTTGTTTTTATTTGTAGTAGTCGTCGTGCCCGATTACCTTCTCGGTCCCGTCCAACTTCATGAAGATGAATAACCCATTGTCGGGCGTGAGTCACCCGGTGATTGATGCCTCTGATGAACTCTTGCCTACGGACGCCTTGCGCTGTTGTCCTTGTGGGTGGCCAACAAGTGGAAACTCAAACGAAAATTGCACGTTTTGACGTATTGGAACAGGTCCCTGATTCAATCGGAACGACTCCGAACGTTTAGTCTTGCAGGACACCCCCTTCGCCGGGGTGCGGAAAATGACACAACCGCAGTTCCGGCGTTGATTCCCATTCCCGAAGGCTTCGGTCATGTAAGCAAATGGTCTTCTCGCTGCTATCTTATCCGTTGGCGGTCGTTTCCAGTTAAACAGGGGTTCGATAATGGTAGTTTTTGTTATTCTATGTCACGCACTTTTAGCCGTTTTTAGTTTCGAGCGTCGACGTAAAATTGTTTTTTATGAAGAATCATCACGGTGATGTTCATAGGGTACCTGAAATCGTCAGGCATGGAATGCTATCGAATAATGCTGCGCTTGAGCGGCAATAACATATTCTCCTTGTTTGATTAGTCCCCGCGGCACATGTACATGTTCTTTGGTCTTTGGCTGGTTGTATGTCGTGTGGATTCTCCTCTTGTTTGGAATATTGAACACGTGTGGCAGTTGCGTTGGAGCCCAAGTGAATCTGTAAAGAATCGTGGGGTAGTACTGCAACTCGTTGCTTCTTCGTGTTTTCAACGCACCTAAATATACCTGCCATGGTGCGGTACCCGTTTGTACCCGACGACGTGGGACTGCTTTTAACAGGCGAACGGACAACACAAGTCTTTTGTGGCGGGTCGAATCATCGAGGCGTTACGAGCAAGCCAGGTTGACGCCATTACCGGCAGGTGAGAAACCGAGAGCAAAACCTGTTTTGTCTTAAGCCCCTTCCGGAGAAGGCGCGATGTCGCAGCTATATTGTTCGGAAGCTGACTATGTACCAAACGAATGTCATGCTCGTAACTATCCGAATAATGTATCTGGTTCTACTGTCCGTACATCACGGCATGGGCGGGTAAAAGTAAAGTGGGGGTATTCAAAAACCTTCCCCTGTGGGCACCATGTGTCCTAGTAGGTGTGCTAATAGGTTCAAAAAGTTTGAGTTGGTTGATGATAAGTCAAGTGCATGACGAGTGATGCAATTGCGGCAGGACGAACAGCATGCCCATTTTTTCGTCTGTAGTTGTTTCCCTTCGATTCGGTTCACCGTCTAGAGTATACTACCAGCGCGGGCACCATCTAGGTAACAAGACGCGCCGACCCTCCAGTGGTTACTTGCACTACATGCTCGGTCCTCCCGAGCACGCTTCAAGTGACCAAAACCCCATGTGTCTCCGTCCGTCCTAGGCAAAAACGGATCGCGGTGCCGCTGTGGCATCGAGCCACCGACGACATGGATTCCTCAGGAGCCGGCAGCGTTCTCTACTCGGACTTGATTGGCCACACGTACTCCGTGCTCGTGGGACCAACGCGGGGGGTTGTGGGTCGAAGACAAGGGACGGGATAGTAGTGCGAAGATAGACGGTTCGAGATGTTTTCCATCAATATTTTGGTTGTTAGATCAGGAGTGATATGTCTCCAGTGTAGTTTCCCTCGCCTGTGGAAACCATGACGCTTTCCAAGGTTCTCATTCGCATTCTTTCTCGCCCTTTCTGGCTGTGAGCTGCTCATCCTCTCGGATGAGCGTCGAGAATCGAGGGAGGTTGTTGATTCATGGTAAGTTTGCTTACCGATACGACTTCGGCATCGCGACAACGTGAATTACCGCCGACGAAAAAATCTACTAGACCACTCTGGGATGTAGGGCCTCCCACACTTTCTACAGTTTTGCTAAAACGCCCATGGGTACTTTGTTGCCCATGGTTGACCCATGGGCATTCTCGTGGGCAGCCCATGGGCGGCCAATGAGAGCCCTTCAACCGGAACCAGTGTGCTGCTAGACAATAGACTAGAGTATCGCTTTGGAACGGGCATTGTAGCGGCTAATGACCCTAACGCTAACAACTCTCACCCTAACCCCAAGCCCACACGATACGTGCTAAGTTGGCGCTTGCGCCTAGGTTCTATTATGTTGATGTGCAGGTGGCTAAGTTCTAGGTTGATATTCCGGTGGCGAAGTTCTAGGTTGAAGTGCCCACGGTGGGCACTTCATGCGCACTTCATGGGCAGCCCATGGGTGTCCCATGTGCGGTTTAGCAAACCTGTCAGTAGTGCGGGAGATTGGGGATGTACGACGAGCGCGTAATAACAGGCGCTCTTGATGGCGCTGTCGTAATGAATGCCTGGGAGGCCCCAAACCCACTCATCACCTGCCGACTTCCATCAGAAACAATGTACCTTGACGGGAACAAGATCTGACCTGAAGTCAAGCTTGTTTTGCCTACGGCAGAAATGTAGGGTACGCGTACTGAGGATCAACGCCTCTTGACACGACAAAGTAAGCCGGCGAAAAGACGAGTGCTTCGTGGAAGCAAACCTTCATTTTTGGGGGGGTGGGGGCGAGCTTCGAATAGTAGGGTCGGGGGCGGAGCGTTCTACTGCCACCAAGAGGTCTGTCACCCGTAAGTGACATCTGCAAGGGATTTATCAACGAAATCTATCTTCTCAGCAACCTCTGCGCACAGGGATTGCTGTCCGGCGTTGCTTATCGTTTTCACGACAATACCACCGTCACGCGCCGGCCCGCATCATGACCATCATGACGACGATACGCTTGGTTGAGGCAAACTTCGTTGTCAACATATCTTCATTAGGCCATATCTCAGCTCTGAGCGGTCTCGTCCTTTCCGGCGTCGGCCATAGCCAAGAACAGGCGGCAAGCCACACACTCCAACGACCATGCCGGAGGAACATCAAACTGGAGCGAATTAATAGCACCCGGTAGGCCCGAGGGGCGCCGGACACAACTGTGGCAGTTCGTTCGGCATACAGGCGAAGCGTTCATGTTACATATTCAGCGAGGTGGTGGACCTTGACGATGCCGAATGCCTGAACCTGTTCGGCGGTTTATTCTCAAAGTCGTGGCGCGTTGAAAAGTGCTAAGTCCATGGGCGTTACCATAACAACGCGCTTAACGTCTCGTGCAACACACCCTTGTACAATTTCCCAAGGTCATGCGTATGTCAATATTTGCAGATACGGATGCAGTTCTTCTCATATTGTCCCCTTCCCTTTCAATAGGGAGACATTTAGGGTGAAGCACTAATCTTGGTCGTCGTTGTTGTAGCGGAGCGTAAAAAGCGGCAAAGCTGCTCGTTTTCAACGTCCACTCCGATGTCGGTGTTGAAAACACCTTCCACGGCTTCGACGTTCTCCACAGTTAGAGTCATCACTTCGTTTTTGTCCGGGCTTGAGCCCGGTGCTGCCGCAGCTGCTGGTGGCTCCTTGCTTTCCACAGTTTCTTTTTCTACTTCTGGTCCCGTTAGAGGTGGTGCGACAAGTCCAGAACGGAGGGCCTGGGCGGCGTCATGAAGAAGAAGGTTGAAACGATCCTTGAGTGCCAACAGGGGACCTCCCGGCTCTGCAGCAGCGGCAATGGCCTTGGCGCTTGTCTTTTTCTCGATCGCGGACAATAGAGCCTGGATAGATAGGAGTCGATTGGGATTAATGCACCAGGTGGTGGTGGCGGGTGTGTTGGTCAGACTGTTTGAACCCATTTAGTTAAGGCCAATGAGCATATTTAGGGATCCTTCCTCAATGAGTTGCTTCAAGTAGTTGAAGGTATTTTGTGATGCCGACATGCGCCAGGCCAACACCTCGGCACAGTTCAATGGCGTATGGGCACTACTCAGGGTACCATACGAACTACGCCTGTATCCGTGGAACTCGATTTGGCCGGCGCCACAGAGGGCATCGACCCTACTCAGTCGACGCGATTGATACTCCAAGCCATATCGGCATGATCCTCTCAAAGGTGCTCCCGAATGACGAATCAAGCTTGGAAGAATTTAATGTCCAGTTCGTAGTATCTTCATCATCACCGGACGCCGTTCTGTTTGCAACGCCATGTTCAGACGCACCGATAAAATACTGCAACTATTGTCATGCCGTCAGTCGTACGGGGCATATTGGCAATTAGGATCACCCTATATCTAGGGCTCCTCTGCAGCAAATCAATGAAGCCCATGTTCAGTACCTTGAGTTGAGAGGCACGGCGCTGTAGCCCGTCCGCACTCGAAGCGAGCACGCAAGACACCAATATTGACGGGTCAAACTCGCTGCCACTAGGTGGTCCTTTTTGCCCCGCCTTCTCGTCTGCAGCATTAGGCTGACCGGGGCCCAGAAGGATGAACGCAGTCCGGGCTGGGTACAGCCCCGCAACCGTTTGATCTGCGTCGTCGTCGGCACCAACTAAAGTAGTGCCGGCGGTACTGCTGCCGCGAGCACCGATACCGTGGAAATCACCCCAAATCCACTGCACGCAAACCACCGCGGGAGAAAGAACGGAGGCCACGTCCGCCGAGCTGCTAGCTTCTCCTACGGTCTGCTTGGGACCGGCCGACCGGGCACACAAAAGCCGACCGATTGCCGCATAAGCGGCGGGGATAATCTTCGTGGTTTACATTGGGTCTTCCCCCATCTAAGCGGACAAGCTTGACAAACATTCGCACCATGAGGCCAATAATGCTGGCGGAAACACGCTTGTACCGACTTCACAATGTTTGGTTAGAATATCAAGGGATGACATGAAGCGTGCACATGTCTGCTGAAATCATACACAAGAGCAGGAGATTCATAAGGTAACGTTTCTGACTACACCGAGCCCAAAACCCGTACCTCTGGCGCCGATGGTGGGTGAAGCGAGGATGCTTGGATGCAGCATTTCTCCCGGTACAAGGGTACGTGACGGTACAGAAGGGCGTGGATCTGTGCAAGTAGACATGCCGGCAAGAAGACAGGGGTACGTTAGTTTCCCAGGAATGAGCATGTCGAAGGGGAAACACACCTTGGTAAGGTAGGTGTTTCGAAACGTGTGACCTTGCAGCACCGCTCAGATCGCATTGCGACATACCGCAGTCTGCGCTGAGTGCCCCTCCGCCAAGTCGACAACCGAGGGTGTAGGGAAACATACTGAGGTGGTTCCGGGGCCAAAAACATTTTGGAAATAATTCATCTCCCCCCCTTTACTTCTAACGGCCACGGGAGGACGTGCGACATCTTGGTTCACCTCAACATTTGACGGGGTTTGAATGGAAGTGTGTGAGCGATTTCATGATTTAATCATGGCACACACGGCATCCCGAGAAACAATTTGACAGTGTTTCTGAGCATGAAATAAGGTGGGCTTGATGTATATGGTTCTGAAGCCAGATCTCGAAGGCATGATTCAGTCAAGGAAGTTGTTGCTGCTCGTGTATGGTTCATGCTTTTTGTATGCCAGGGCAGACGTCGTTGTGAACCCCGCCATAGCTACAGCCTTGGAAAGTGCTGGTCTATCGCACCCGACGGCCCCTGTTAAGCTTCCTGCGATCGAAGGGACCTTTACCAGCCTATTGGCGGTTCAACTCCTTCTCAACTGTCTCGGATCGGACTAGTCTATAGGTGAGATGCCCAAACAGGAAGGCATGTAAGAGAACACCAATGTATCATTTTGTAGACCTACCGAAAGGATCCGAGAAGGCGCGTTGCACAGATAGCTTGCTCCCTAGGTTGATCCAACGCTATCCTTTTACATCTCAGGACGTTGCCAGGATATGCCAACGAAGCCAAGGGCGATACATTGTTGCTATTGAATTAGGATTCAGTTCACGGCTCGCGCTTAGCTCACGGAATTTTCATCTGATATCCTTTTCGAGACTCCCTCCTATTTAAGCAGAGACCCTTGTTTCAATGCTAGAACAGAAGATTTTGCAGCCCTCCCACGGAACGTGTACCTGGCAGACCACAGAGGCTGGTAGCATGTCCACCGGAGCAGCCGCCAGGCTTTTCTCGTGAACCCGAGCACGCAGGAACTGCAGCAGACCACGTGTGCTCAGTCGAAGAGGGTCGTCCTCTGGCCCCCTCCCTCCTCTACCCGCGAGTTCATCTAGTGCCGATCTTTTAGTCAATACGACAGCGAGGGAAAGCGAAAGGCCGGGACGCGCGGGGTTTCCACTACCATAGGCAAAACGCGCTTCACAATAGCTTTCGGAACAAAGGTGAATAACGTATGAGTGATACTGTGGTAAGAACGAATCTCGGTACTATGTTCGAGAGACGGCAACTTCCATAGCGAATCCGCTTCGAGGTACAGGCAATCGATCAGTTGGTATTCGTTCGAGTTGAACGTGTCCTGAGATGGTCTACGCAAATCGTTGTTCAACGCGAGGAAGCTACCAACCGCTCGTACGGCTGTCGCCACCGTTGGATCTCATGGCATCAGCCCTACCCCTAATGCCGTTTCGACGGACAAGTTATGTAGAGCCGCGGATAAACAGTAGTTGATTCGAAACCGTTCGTTCGTTGCTATCGGGTTGGTCGCCCCTTTGCATGTGTGTGGACACGTCAAGCCCCGTGCCTACCGATGACCGATTGATGGAAAACGCTTCCCTTTGCATATACTGTCTTATGCCTCGATATGTAGACATGTAATATTTCCGTTCACCTTGGCATATTGTCGATCACCGCAGCAGGGAGTGGGTCGCTCGCGATGCTGTCAAGCTCGATACTTAGCCGCCTGTGGCCCAACGAGATCGAGGCTGCAAGCCTCAGGTAGTGAACGGCCAACCCCATCTTGCGTCGATGTAGCTGTGCATATTGCAGCGACGATGTGAGCTTGGTTTGAATTTTTCGCCGAAAACGAGATAGTCGTGTTCATAAAAGTTCCACTGGAGTCGAACTCGACTTTCCACTCGAGTTTGTCAAGTGAGTGAGTACCTCCGCGGGTGTGCCGGCATCGACGAGGTGTTCGTGTCCAAACGGTCCACCTACGCACCCATCCATCTTCTCACTTACCTCCCGTCCACCATCAGCCCCCGCGGCATGGAGTGAAGCACCGTTCTTGTCATCCTCGCTAAGGTGTTTCCAGTTTTCTCTATTTTTGGAGGTCGTTTCTGCAGTGATGTGGTATAGCACAACGAGGCTCATGCACGCGTCGCTCATGACGCGCCAGTCGTGCCCTCCCCGCGAGAAGGAGACCCGCAATGCGGCCGTCAGCGCGGTCGCCGTGGCCGCCTCTAGCGTGGATGTGTGGGGGCAGCCCATTCGTGGCAAGTGTAACCCGTGAGTGGGTGCATAGACACCTAGAGGAGCTTCGGCAACGGCGGTTGTAGCGGTGGAACCTATCGGATCCCCTGAACTGGACAAGGACGAAGCCTGGATGTTCTTTAGCTGACGCAAGCGGAACGCCCCTACCAGCAGCAGCAAGTGGGCCCGAAGAGCAGGATGCGGGTGCGCAATGTGCCGCAAAAGTGCCTGAAACAGAAAGAGCTTCATGGTCAGGGTACTTTTCGCGATCGAAGGTCGGACGAAAAAAGACTAGAAAAGCTGGGAAGGTAAAGGTGTGTATTGATGAAAAGCTGGCGGGTTGGGGGCGACATGAATTCGAAACAACAGGATGAAGAGCGGTACAAGGAGCGGCGTAGTGCGGTGGACAGATTTGGGGCGATAGCGACATGGACGGTGAAAGCCCGTGGCTTCTAAAATGACGACTGCTAAGATATTGCCGATGGACCATCTCGACGTGTTCCCGTTCGAATCGCACCAAAGGATGTAACAACGTTTTTTCTGTCTGGAAAAAATAACGTCAGGCAGAAGCTTGGCCACCTGCTTTCATAGGAGCTGAGACCGAATCGCCATGAGGGTAGCAAGGTATTTTGTGAAGAATGTGTGTTAGGACTCGCCATAGTCTCCTCGGCCAAACTTGAAGCTCCCACCAACCATCCTTCCCCAGTCGTCCCGACGGTGCCCGCGTAGTTGTTTTCCTCTGCGTCGTCATGGTGCTGCTGGGAGGATATTTCGTTTTCTCCTTCACTCCCCGAAGATTGCCGCCGCTCCAGCTCCTCGCGCTCCGCGTTGTACGGCCCAACGCCTTCGAGTATATCCAGTAGCGTCACCCTTCGAGGAAACGTTGTTTCGGTGGCACTGTGTTAGCGGACGCGACGAGAATGACATGACCTTGGACCCACGTGTATTCATGAATGAATATATTGCAAGTGCATGACTCTACGCGCGGTGAGTGGACTATACGTCGAGCTGTCGTAAGAAAAAATTGGCTTTGGAAATTTGGCACGGTACCGGGTTTACATGGTACGGGCACTAATTAGGTCACGGTTTGGGAACCAATAATCGTCACAAGTCGCGAACAGATGTTGCGGTCGTGCTTCGTGAGGTCATTCTCGTCGACAGTACTACGAGGTCGATCCAAGATACTCGACGAAAGGCGACTGAATTGCGGGGCAGTCTACAGCTTTCAGAGTGGGTGTCGAATCTGCATCCGATACGACGGTGGCATGCCTTGGCTGGCAGCCTTGATCTCGCGTGGACGGGATTTGATCGATGGGCACTGTTGGAGGCAATACAACGCCTTGATAAATGCGCAGTGCGTAACTCCGTCGCCGCTGCCACACCTGACAGTCAGGAGGAGCCTCAGTGCTGGTAGATACAGGTTTGCCAGAGAGGATTGGGCCGTCTCGTCACTCTCGTCTGCCGGAGCAAGCCCAAACGCGACGTCTCCCGGCAACTCGCGACTCAGATCCCGGAACGAGGTTCCAAGGGCGTGTAGCAAGTGCGGTTTCGCGTCTGTCGAGTTGAGCGATCGTTGTTTTATATGAAATAGATAAACAATTCTTCGTCGGTAACCGACACGCCGAGGCGGGCCAAGTGGTGCCTAAGGATGGTGGTGTGTTGTATTCCGAGGCAGGTATTAGTCCGAGTGGAAGAGGGCGTGTTCTGTTATTTCGTGGTAGACATTACTCTCCACATCTCATTCCGGTGTAGCCGGAAAACGGCTCCAATGCTGCTTTTTAACCCCACCGCAAACAACTGAAAGATGCCGTAGGATTTCGCACAGGTCATGTGCTGCAGTTGATGAGCTAGACTTCGTGTTGTGAGGGCAAGTACTGGTAGAAGCATGACCAGATGATAGGTTTGCTCTGTTCTATTTTCTGATTTTTCACTTGTTGATGCGGTCATCGTTCACTCTCCGGGCCGATCATCTGCAGAAGGGTTCGCGTATTTTTCGCCCGCAGGCCAGCTCGTCGTTGTTGTACGCATTTGTCTCAACCACGGGAGGTGGTCAACTTGGGTTGCAACGCGTAATACCTGCGTCCATGGTGTTGTCCTCCCTTTTTGAATACGTCAGTATGCCCGACCCTATCCACCCCAGGCCGTTGGCGGCGGAGAGCAGCGCTTGGTCTGCAATGCGGAGAGCGTCAAGCGCCTCAGAGACCAGCAGCAGGGTCTGCCTCCGGTCGCCCTCCCCGCTCACGAGGCTCTGCTGCTGTCGAATCTAAGGCAACGTGGTTCAGCACGGTATACATGGCAGTGAGAGAGAAACGCCTCTGGTAGTGATTTCGCGACAAGATGATGTTCGACATCCCAGTCCTGCACGATGCTGGGCTCTTGACTACCGAAAGGGTCATAACTGTACTTGCAACATTCAATCCCGCCCGCTCTTGCTCTTAGGCACATTGGTAAGCGCCCACCCCACTTATCCAACATTCCTGTGAGCATGACAGAGACTCAGGATAAGTTTCGATCTGACATGAGGATAATACGGTAGGTGGCTTACCTTCGCCATGAGTCGTAACACAGCGGCTAGGTCGACCGCGGACGTCGAGGGATCGTTGATGTAGTCGGCGGCGAGGGCCTGGCAATCCGACACCGCTTGTTCCAAGTTGCCTTCTGCCACCGCAGCCTGGTCACGTTTTTCACAAGTGAGATCGGTGGATAGTCTGGGAATCGGTGTGGTTAATCTAAACAGTCCTTTCAAGTTGTAAACGGTACCATCCGATCATCTTTCAAGTTGTGAACGGTACCATCCGATCATCGTTCTTTCACGTGTTATATCCGCACCGTGCAACGATCAGTCGCACACAAACCCGACCATGCACACACCTGTGCGCCAAGTCGGCGTAAGCGGTTTGATATCACGCCCTCGCCCACCGCATGTGCTTCGTCCAGCCCCCTTTGGATCTGAAACATGGCATCCATGGTGCGTCCCTACGACCCAGGTACATAACGATGCAACAGAGTGAGAATGTTCTCTGTTCGCAAGCCTGAAACCCGACATCAAACGATCGGTGAGAAATGCTAACGGAAGACAGAGCCAGAGTATTCTACAGGTTCAATCGAATATTATCCGGTCTATTCGCATGGTGCAGATTCCGTGTTCTATTTTCCATGCTCCTACGCTGTGCTTAGGTCCCTCTTTGCCCAGTTCGCCCATTGCGATTTCACAACTATGGGATTTTTTGCACAAACCAAGCTGTGGGGTACGCGCATGAATAGAAGGAGCGCCGAGAGTGCAAGAATGCGTCCCTGTGAGGCATGAAAGAAGACCATCCCTCCCAATGGCCAGAATGAGTAGAGCACGGATTTTCAGTACGTAAACGAACAGAGCGTCTCAGCCGTTTGGAATACTGCTTTGCGGACTGCCATGCCTAAGCCGTCAGTCTAAGTCGTCAGTTCTGGGCTTCCCCGGATCAGGAATACCTGCAATAGAGCCACAGCGGCAAGATCATGGCGCAGCTCGAGCCATGTCTGGATAACTCTCCACGGCTGTCTCTGCTCGTCGTCGAACATCACCCTTGAATGGCCCCCGCTCTTCATGGTCATCCCGTGCTGAACACTGCCGTCAGTGTTGTCGTTATCGCCGTATTTTCTTCCACTGCTCAAGCTACTCGCGCCAGTGGTGAGCTTGCCCATCAATACCGTTGCACCATTTCCAGGATGTGGAGGGAAATGCTTCCCACCCTTCCCACCAAGGCCATGGCGAAGGAGAACAGCCAAGCCACGCGACGCATGGTGCCGGCACACCTGCTCGGAGTTTGACAGATTTAAGCCTTGAGCGTTGAGCTTGAAGGTTACGGTACATGGACGCGTACAACGGCCCCTTTTGGTACCAACAAAACATTGCAGGCGGTGACGGACTTACAACGACGATGGCCCAGCCGAACCCTGTTGTGGCGATTTATAAAGTGCCATCCGCCCGCCATTTGTAAGAAGTTCACAACCTTGTCCTTCACTCCAACACCGCATGTTCGTTGTACGGTTTACCGTGCTCGAGGGATGCAGCACTTTATATGTCATCGATATGCCTGCGTACAAGTCGATCGGTACAACAGCGTGCAGGGGATGAAAACTGACCACCTCCACCCGACCTACCCTGAACTTTCCGTCAAGCAGAGCAAGTCTCCCCCTCATTAGCAGGGCATCCGCAGCCAATGGGGGGGCCCACCCATCCGGCTGGTCCGGCGCTGTTGCCGCCATGTGTGCCGCCTCTATCGCGGCCCTTTTCTCGCTATCCACCCCGTCTGGGTGCACCGACAGAGATGACTCTTGCGTTGCGGCAGATTTCCCCGAGCGGCCGGTGTCGAGGGGGGTAGTTGGCGTCGGGATGGCCTCGGGAGAGATGCGCTTGAAGGTTACCTGAATAACCCATTTGAGTACGAGTTCGATAAGTCGTAGACACGTGGACTACACGACACACCTAAGAATCAGTTGTGAGTGAAGAGGTGCTTGGACTACTGGTCGGGGACGGCCGAACGATTGCCTCAATCATGTCAGCGCCACGAGTGATGACTGACACACACGACACGTCCATGTTTCTCGGGGAAATCGAGTTGACATGAATACTAAGGGTAAAGGCGACCTGAAAAAGAATTTACCGGCATTGAAGAGAGTGAAAGCAGTATGAATCGACTCTTGTGTCCCAGGGGGGCATCTGGTAGCACATGGGGCGGATGAGTTTGTAAATCGGACTGGTGTTGCCATCTTGAAAGATGTGTAGGAATGTGCGGGTCTGGGACTTCTACGGTGGAAGAGAGGAAAATCATCAACACATACCACGGTAAGAATAAGAATTGAATAGGCGTGGACTACGCATTCAATCATCTGAGTGTATTTTTCCCCTTCATCTACTTCGCTCTGCGGCAGGATGTTGTAGCGTTCCGTGGCTGTGTATTCTTCGTCAAACCAAGTATTGTCTGGAGTGCAAACGACTCGAATTATACTGCAGACATACATATATGCACGATGAAAGCTTAGTCAAAAGGGGTGCGTTGACGATACCTGGAGAACTTCACCGAGAATGCTGTCTGCAGCATCCCGTACGCGCTTCAATACGTCAGCATCGCCTTCCCCTTCTCTTGCATCTGATCTTCCTTCTCCATCTTCGGATGGCAACATGGCGCTGCAGTCCGCCAGGGCCAAGAGCA
The DNA here is from genome assembly GCA_000310025.1 of Ectocarpus siliculosus. Lineage (NCBI taxonomy): Eukaryota > Phaeophyceae > Ectocarpales > Ectocarpaceae > Ectocarpus > Ectocarpus siliculosus. Next base: position 1,526,016 of record FN649746.1, read on the forward strand.
GACGCGCTCGCGCACGAGCCACTAAACAAGCTTCATTCTCCCCTCGCAATTCCTCCAAGGTGGGATTGGCGCCGAACAGTCCACGCTTCAGCAGACGAACATGCCTGGGCAGATTTATCGAGCATATATTACCGGTCTCATCTGGTGGAATGTCCGCTGACATTCGTGCCCGAGGGGAACCTATTTTTCAGGCGCTCCGAAGTTGTTTGCAATAGCACCCAGAGGGTGACGTAAAACGGAAACACTAACGTTTGAGAAAAGGCACTGCAGATTCATCGGGCCGATGCCTCGTTGTCGCCTACTTCAGGAGAACGGGATTCGTAAAACTGGATGCAAATGTTTCAGGAGCCCGAAAGACATCTGTAGGGCTGTGTTGTTGAGGCACCATGAGTAGTACGGCAATTTAGAGGCATTGTGCATGACCGCAATTTGGTCAGCAGAATCGTTGACTGCGTACGTACCTGGAAGGTTCCCTCGATGCCCCAGAAACACCGTTGTCCCCCGTGGCATCCGCAGTATCATCGGCACCGATTCCAGGAAGCTCGCCCATGAGCCATGAGACCGCGAGTGCGTTGTCGGGATGGCCGAGGGGCAGACTATTCTGGAACGGAGCGAACCCATAGAATGGGAGGCCAGACTTGGCCATCTGTTCAACGATAAAGAAGGGGAACATTTGAAGAGCGTGATTTTCGGCGGAGCCCGATGACTCTTGGCAGATGAGAGGACCAAACATGGATAATCACCAACCCATCTCACCAACGGAGTGTCCTAAACTAACTCCAAGACAGGCTCAATCTACAACGGAGGCCGTGTGGTGCGCAAGCGAGGCTATGCGATTCGCCTGGGCAACTCTCCACGCCTGCGAAGTGCGGGACAACACATCCACACTTGTTTTCGTTTTGACGGCGTTCGACGGTATGCAGCCTTAATTTTCTGATACTGTTTCACAGCAAAATGTGTGCGCTGCTGCTCTGAGTTGTTGATTTGTCCTGGAATGTGCAGAAACTCACGCAACCTTCGCAGACGCGACACCAAGGGCAGCTCGGGATAGGGGAAACATATGCAATGCACCTTTGATATAGTGCACCCGGGATGAACACCTGCCGCAGATATTGAACCAGATCAACATGAAATTTCTACTTGAAGTACAACGCCTAGAACACCCACATCTCTGGGATCACGAGCCCGGCCACCATCAGCGCCATCGGACACCCCGCTATCCTTCTCCACGGTAGAATTTGCAGCTGATTTTCCACCGCCCTTTCCTTTGGCACCCCCTCCTTTTTTCGCTTTCCCTTTTCCTGCCACGGGTGTTTCTGCTTCCGCGGGGGCGGCAGGGGGGTCCTTTGAAGAGTTCGCATTGTCCCTTCGGGTTTCGCACACAACATTTCGAACGTGTGAGGGAATAGACAAGGCATAGGGTTGGATGTTTTGTTCGAGACTGATTGTTGTGTGGTAGGCACGGGATGAGAGGACCTTCTCTGCACAGGGGAGAGGTGTGTATTCAGCCTCTTGCGGGAAAAAATTCACACGGTTTTCAGAATATGTTTTCTCCGTTGTGACCTCGGATCGGATCTTCGGTGTTACGGCAGGCATCACGGCGTGGGTAAGAGTGCGAGCGACCCCTATCTCTTGTTGATTCAACTTGCTCGTCTACTGCCTTTGGCCATCGTTCCCACTAATGGCAACTCCTTCATGGGGCGGGTCTTCGATCTATACAGCAGGTCTTCGATCAATACAGCATCGAGAAGATTTCTTACAGCTCAATTTTTCAGCAACCGATTCAAACCACTCGAACGATTTCCCAAACGAGTTACGGGGGGATTCGGACCAATGCCCCCATGTTTCGAGGACATCGCCAGACCACGCGGGGGCAGTCCCACCAAAGAAGATAAATCTGTTGGGCCTGCTCTGTGCGCAATCTATTATGGTGTTTGTTTTTCGTGTCGCCTACGCCGTCAACCCGGCTCCATAATTTGGCGCAAAGTTGGTGCGGGCGCGCCCTACTGTCCTCAACCAACACAGAATGGTGTTCCTTCTTCCCAGATGGCATGTGGTCGCTTTCACTCAAAGTGAACCATGCACATTTGCCGCAACCAAACCTGGGGGGCTTGGGGGGTTGGAGATTCGCGATGTCCGACCTAGTAAGCCGATATTCAATATCCAAAAACGTACGGTTTGGTGGACTCGACTTGAAAAATGCGAAACATTGAGATGGAAAAAGACAGTCTGAAGCGGTCCGATAGAGGAACGGTCACTCTCACGAGATACCTGCGACCGGCGTAGCCGGCTGTGGTTTTAGGCGTGCTCCCCCCAGAAAGCACGGCCGCTAGCGCCGATGCAGCCTCCGCCGGAAACCCGGCCTCAGCGAGGCACTCCACCCGCGCCAGCTGCACCCGGACGAGCTGGAGAGGATCTAACGTGACCTTTGATGCAACCTTGAATGCCAGAAAGAACGAAGTTGGAGAAGGCTGGATTCGGCGAGAACAGGTATCATGTACCGCGGAACGGGGTGGTAGACTTGGAACGATTTGGATAGGCCACCGGCTAAGTGGTGGTCGTGACGGGGTTTGGCGAAATTATGTAACCGGGACAGAGGGCTGGTACATGCTTGTGCAACAAATCTGCTGCTGCGTTGTACGCGGGAAATTTCGCAGGGCCCTATACCATGTTCTATCCCTTTCCAATACGCTTGGTTGTAGGACTTGAACATGCTCCGTGTAGGAGGGTGTTAACACCTAGAATTTGACCCTCAAACCTTGCGGTACAGAGAAAGCCTTCTTGCAGAGCCTGCCACTTGGATGGTTTCTCACATGCTCCAGGACCGCCTGAACCGGGAACGCTTCCTCATAGCATCCGGCCGCCATCAGAACACCTTGGACGTGCATCAGAGACAGAGACAGGGACGACACCGACAATCTCCTGTCGTCTAGCCACAGTCCAAGACTCTCCAGGCCAGGTCCTCCAAGGCTTTCCGGCGTAAAGGAGGCGTAGTCGCATTCCCTCTGCGTAGTAAATTAAGAGTGTTCGTTAGTGGGCGGAGGGACTTTGGTTCCAAACCTATGGACTTGCAGATGACGACTCCGAGCAAACTGCACGGCGAATTTGTCGTATTTAGCGAGCGGGCTGGGTATTGGGAGGAATCCGGAAAATCCGATACGTCGGGCTCACCCTGCCCACACTCACCTGAGGGTATGGGAGTGAAATCTCCATAGGTGCTCGAAACATCTCCGCTGCCATGAGGCACAGGTTCAACTGCCCGCGCATATCGTTCTGCCAGAAAAGTTATTTCCAAATAGCACATGATACATGACGAGGGGGGCACGCCATTGTTGTTGATCTGGTTGTATATACTTTATGGCGAAGGTGCTAGCCGAGCTGCGAGGCAAGAATTGATTTGGCGTTTGTGTCGGTAGAATACCGAGTGGCGTAGAGAGAGAAAGTACATGGCTTCGAGTGCGGCGGGAGGTCGTGCACATGCACACTTCACGGTGTTTTCGAGATTAGAACGCTGCATCCCACAGAAACCCCATCAATGTTCCGAATGAATTGCGCCTGCGGATAAACCACTGTCGAATTTCTCGGCGAACGATTTCTTGCGCCAAGCAAAGCTTCCGTTGTGTATGCTTTAAATGATATATGGTGTGAAAATGAAACATTTAGTGCTAGCCCTGGGTTGGACTCCCGCATAGAACGCACCACACGATTCCAACGGTTCTTTTAGTATGGACGATTTCGTCAATGCGGTTGTGTTCTATTACGATAGGGCATTGTCGTTGGTCCGTATCCTAGAACTAATCGTCTGGTAAGCCTACCTGCCCTGTGAACCTGCTGAGCTTTCCGAGGAGGGTGCCACCCGCGATACAGCTCCACCGACCGAGCGCCAGGGCCAGAGATCCCCCGCCCCCAGGCGGCCCTCCCGACGAGGGGTGAGCAGCACGCAATGTTGTGAATATTGATCGCCAGTGCTTGGTGGAGTCCTGCTCGGAGCATTTTGTTTCGAGAAGTAGGCAGCGTTTAATTCCATCCGTCCCACTACGTCATGCTCATCATAGCGTTTTTATGTTACCTGGCGGAGAGGGGGTGAAAGCGAGCGAGCATTACTTTTGGAAGTAGCGTGCCTGCGATCTGAGGTGAAAGCGCAAGAGTAACGAAGACATTAGCATCGACTTGCACTCACCAGAGCTGAGCACAGACTGTCGATAGCATCCATCCAACTTTTAGAGGCTGAGTCGTAGTGTCCTCCCAGCGCCTGTGTTCATCACACATCAAGAGGTGGAACGCAAAAATTGGGTGGTCATGCATGTGGCCAGCATAGGTCCACAAAACGCTCAACACATATTCAATCAACTAAGTCAATGAAGGAAACACTATCTGGTGCTTCATATGTCCGCACGTGCAGGTCTCCCATGTCGCACAGGGCCTCTGTCAGGAGTTCCCTCTCCCGCTTGTCCCTCAGCACGCCCACAGCTCGTCGATAAACCTTCAAGACAGCGCTCTCAGACTTTTCGACCAAGCCAAAGTCCGGTGTACCCCCGACACCGTCGCCACCACAGAGGCCATTATCCGTTGGAGGGATGTTCCCTGTGGGGTATGGCGCAAGCAGCAAATGATGGCCAATATTATTTCTTCCTAGAAGCTTCCCGTTTCTTGACCGCTTACAAGATAAGAGAGACAAGTGGTTGGATAGTCATGATGAAATTCGATGTTCTGCTTGGAAGGTTATTGGACGATAAACGAAACATGTGGCATATCAAAATGCGGCTGTCATTGAGTCCCTCGATACTGTCCTTGCTGCAGGTGCACTAATGTGATGACAACGGATTCACCGCAACAACCGTCTTCTGGGTCTCACCGTTAGCTAGTTCTTCACCAAGAACATGTCCGTCGCCGACCGTGGGAGATTCTGATGTTGCCAATGGCGACGGTGTCGGAGACAGTAGAGCGAGGTGTTTCGCGAGGGTTTCTCTCGCGTCATCTAGAGTACGGCGACCGATCCTGTATATCACCAAGGAGGTCAGTCGGGGAAGAGAGGGCAGGAGAGAAGAGGATTTGAGGCTAGGAGTAAGGGACACAGTCGGACCCTCCACCCGGGAAACGTCGCTGTAGAGAGTTCTCTGGACAACGTTCGAACCAACAAAGTTCACTCGTTGTCGGGTGGATTTTAGAACCTACTGGGAGATATGACGTTCGTCATTCCCATTATCATACAACCGTTTCGAGCCTGCTTCTAAGCCCTCGTATATGGGCGGATAGAGCATGCTGTTCCACCTGTGTCAAATCTTGTGCTTCACACGCTGGCGAATATCATGCCCCACCACCTACGGAGAATATCATCTGTGGGACGTTGCTATGGCTGTTCAGTGTTCGCTCACTCTTTGGTTTTAACGTAGTTGTCCCGCGACTGAAGTAGCGTGCCAAGGCGGTGGTCGTGAATCTGCTTTCGTACCCTCGCGTCCCCAACATCCTCGACCAGCGGCTCTCTAGCTCGCTCGTGCTCTATTTCCTCCTTACTCTTTGTTTCCAGTGCTTTCAGCACCTGGGTAGAACGATCGATGCGTTGCGAGGGCCGTTGGTCATACATGGTGGAAGAATTAAATGATGTTGCCCCGCTTCGGCGTTTCGTACTCGCTCTTCGATTCACAAGTTATGTCTTCCCTTAGAATCTAGGGTGCTTTTCGTGTGACCGACGACTCCAAGATGAGGGAACGAGGTCGAAAATATCAATTTATTCGAGCTATTTTACGCCATAAGAGGCTGCCGCATATGAAAATTGCTAATGTAATGTTCATTCCTAGGGCAGAGGCCAAAGGCTTCGCGCTTTGTGGATGCCCGTGGCCGCAGTGATTCGTAAGTCGCATGACACGCGTGACATACCTTTCGGCGTCGGCGCTTGGCCTGTGCTTCCTGAAATTTCTCGTCGATCGCTTCAAGGCGCGCCTGCCTCATGGAAAGAAGTCTATCCGCCAGAGAACAAAGCTGTTTCTGCGCGTGCAAGACGAGTGGGTACACCCTGTTCCCGCCGTATAGACCCCCGGTGGACGCCAAAAGCCTGCTCCCGACCTAGTGAGTTCGTGGCAGGTCAACTAGGGGTCAGGATCAGATGGTAGTTCTGGTCTAGTTTGGTAGCGCCAGATGTTGGCGGACTTCCTCAGACCTGCCAGCTTGGCCGCCATGGCGTACTGCATTCAATATACGAAAGACGCTCTGCCGCGGACCGGCTGGGACATGACCATTCGGTATTCCTGCGGCTTCGAAGAGATTTGAAGGACATGCCAGCCAATGAGCATAGAAATAATGCAGTCCGCTAGACTAACGATCCGAGTACCAGAGAGAAAACTATTTTGACCTTTTTCGTGCCTGTCGCTCCATCACTACTGTAGTTGGAGGACAGCTTCAGCTGGCCGAAACCGAAAGTAGTACAATACAATTTCAGCACGACCATGGCAACTAGGAGCGCAGCGTGTGATGAATCGACACATCGTCCAGTTTGAGGAACGACGCAACGTGTGATCCAAGGGGTCGTTGTCCACGCAAAGGAGAGAGAGCGAAAATCGCCGGTTCCCGAATTATATGCGTAGAAACACGTCCACGCAATATCAACGTGTCACCTTGACGACTACTCCCCAGCAGCGGCACCGGAGGATCCCTTGTAGCCCCCACTCTACAAACCTCGAAACCCAGCGGCTATCCACAGGCATGGGCAAGTCGGAAGAAGCTTGGGCTGACTCCCCAGCCTTGATGTTGGACACATTTGAGTTGAACATAGAAATAGCGCACGACGGGGTGACGAAGGTGGCGAATAAAGAACGGTGCCTATGACCTTCCCGTGCACTACAAGGGCCGTTCCAAATCCCGAAAAATGTTTTTCTTGTGTGCCACGGTCCATAGCTCTGCGTCCTGAGGTTAGTTCATACTTCGATACACTCACCTCGACCTACACGCCTAGCCTCTAGTCGAGCTGTAAGAGAAGGAAAGTGCTCATCAAGCTCCTCGTCGATAGTCAGCGCAAGAGGAACGGCTTCACACATCGGCAAGATCCGACCAGTTCATTTCGCTCTGGTGGCGACTTCTGATCAGTCTCACCAAAACTTTCATTCTCACATCCAAGCTGCCTGAGATGCTTCCGCTACAACCATGCCATGTCTTGTCCATAGCCTTTCATCTTGGTAAGCTAAGGTCAGAATGAAGAATGCGTACTATATCTCCACGACCACTAAATGAAACGAGTCACACCCAACCAATCACGCTCTGTAGGGTTCACAACAACGACGAGCTGTGCATGCACAGTATTTTTTAGTGCAAAGTAATGAACGACACGCCAGCGGAGACCCGTGTGTTGATGCGAATGTCTATGTATCCGCATCGGTGCCTGTGATTCTGACTCTTGATTCGACCAGGGTGGACCCTTTGCTAGAGCGAGCTGAAAATGGCCACGCCTTTCACTGGACACACTTCCCGCAACCGCTAGCCTCCTACCTTCAAACCGACCCCTCCTTCGTGTTCAGAGCTGTCCTCGACGGTGCTCTCCTGGCTCGACCCTCCATTTGACCCTGCTTCCCTTCGGCCACCACCACGGTCAATACCATGGGCTGCATCCACCGCATCAAGCAAGGCCTGCATCATGGCATTTATTTGGGCATGACACATCAACACGATGTGGTCAGCGTTTCAGATGTAGGCCCGGGTTTTCCATGAGTACAAAGGAACGAAGCGAGTAGGCCAGGGGCCCCAGGGCATGTAAAAAGGTCGGACGGTTGTTCCGAAACACCTGAAGCCGGGCCGGCACGTGAGCATCCAGAAGCGCACCCGTCTGACGTTCACGCAGTCAAGTGCCGAAGACGAAGTTTCACGATTCGCGAAGACGAGCTTTTTGCTCTGACTAGGAAATCGGATCTGATAACTAAACCGACATTCCTACGGCACATGCCATGTTGCCCCACAGCCGTTGCAGGGTCTCTCAATAACAAAGACTGCGAGCTCTCGACCAACGCCCTCCTCGCTTTGACCCTCGCGTAACTCACCTCGCATGCCTTCGCGTAGATACGGCCATGGTGTTCACCCAGTGGGAGGCCCCACCCAACGCAAATCTCTGCGCTTTCCGTCGATCGAAAGTCATGCGGCGATAGCCAGAGCGCGAGGATGGCGTTCCACAACAGCCCACACGACCTCTCGGTCTACGAACGAACGGCCACGAACTATTGTGTTGGTGTCGTCGGGTGGTGACTAAATCACTGTGTGTCCGCTGGAGGATGGTGCGTCGACAATATCGACCATGTTCCCTCCGCCGCTGAGACCATTTCACAGCATCAGCGCCCCTTGCTGGTAACAAAGGAACCTCTTTCTTGCTAATGGGGTGTAGCTGCGTATGTTCCGCATAGATTCTCACCGTTTCGCACCTACGCCGGATAACGGTTTGTATCGTTCGAGAACAGGCCTCCCCACCGCACTGTGCTAATGGTACCCAAGCTCCGTGGCGGCCGGCAGACGATCGTTTGTGCATGGGTTGGTGCTCATGGCGGTCAACAAGCCCACGTTCGCACGCATCGAAAAATTGGTTTTGGTTTTCTCTTGGTCTGTGCTCTTCTTACCTTGGACCACGATTGCGCGCGCCGCGCTCGACTTGCCGCCTTGGTCAGGTGTAGCATCGCCATCGAGAAAAAAACGGCGAACGCGTCCCCATCAACGATTTTTCCGTCTTCATGATCACCATTGCCGCCGGCGCTCTTTCCTTCGTTGTTGTTTTCGTTGATGACTGCCCCTTTGACGGCCGAAACCGCTTGACTTTTGCTCGGCCACGGCGTCCCGTCGTCCTATTGTTGACAAACCAGCGGGCGTATTCAGAATGGCAGAGTGCAAGCGTCCAGTATGGTGAGACACATATCGTGCTCGGTCCAGAACAGAGAGGCAGGTGTACCAGGATCGAGTATAGTTGACGCAAAGCAAGCATCGCAGGATTCGCCCATGACCGTTTCGAGATCCTGCGCAATCGTCATCCTCAATCTCACCTCGAGCTGCGAGATGATGTCCTCTTCGTCTCTACCATTATCAACACCTCTATCGCCACCCCCGTCACCACTTGTTTCCCTGCCGCCACCTCCCCCGTCAACAACAAGTCCCTTTTTCGACGCGAAGACTTCGGCGAACGGCCCGGTCCCATAACCCCACGGGAGTCGCCCGCCCCCCGCGGCCGCAGACACTTCCTTGACGGTTGGCCTGGAAGCCTCAAATGGTGGCGGCGCTGTTAATACCCCTGCTACACCTGCAGGTATCGACGATACAGGGTTCGCTGCTATCGCTCCAGCATTGGCAGCGGGCTGTGGCTGGAGCGAAGGAACCTGACCGTTGGGAGTAGGTCGACCGGTCGCCAGCTTGCTAGCACGCACAGTAGCGGCGGCGGCGAGGCCCAGCTGTAAGCAAGCGGCTCCGAGAATGTGTTCCACCTCCGCCAGCCTCAGGAGCTGTTCGGACTCCGCTGCCGAGGCAGCGAACGTCAGGGCGTCCATACATTCATCTCCCTCGCCCTGGTGGGGATAATGGACTTGTGAGGGGCGATGAAATACTTCTAGTCTGGATGGGACAGTTCTCGTGTCCATTCAACGAATGGCGGTGTGCTACGGTATGGCGGGGCTGTCGGGCGTCTGGCTGATAGTGCGAAGAGGTCAGCGGGACAGGCAAGCCTTATCTTGAAGATCTAGGGTAGGGTGCTGAGCGCTTGTCGCCGTTCTTCATGGTGATTAGGTTCGTCAGGCTTACAACTATTCTGTTCGAGATGGCAGGGGACTCTTGGTGACGTTTGATGTACTTGTCTGCTAAAGCATGGCTTCGAGGTTTCCACACAGGCAACCGGCGACGTTGTGCAACTCGAGATGCTTGTGCAGACTTAGTGGTCGCCTCATGAAGTGCCACCAGATCTTTCCGTGTTTCAAGAAAATAGTGGTTGCGTGTGTTGGTGAATTCTCGTCTCTACCATGATTCACTCTCTCCCTGCCTCTTTCTCTATCTCTCTGCCTCTGTCTCTCTCTTCCATTCTTTCTAGAAGCTATACCGTAACAAGAAGGCATGTCGAGCTGATCTAACTCACTCGCGTGTTACTGCTCCGGTCGCTGCAATCGCCTGGGTCGACGTTCGTCCCTCTTCTCTTAGCCTCTGCAGCGTCTCCCTCGTCAGCCACTGCAGCAGCTTCGCCACCCGCGTTGCCTTTGGAATTGTCAGCCCCCCCGTCAATACCTTGTGCGGCTTCTACCGACCCTATTCCCGTGTCTTTGTTTCCAGGGGCTGGCACGATGTACGGCGAGTCCTCGAGACCACCCTCCAGGGCCAGGACCTGACAGATGAGGGTCGTAGGCAGCAGGTGGTATGCCTAAATTAAATGTGTTCTCTGTCTTTCATGTTATTTGTGGCCAGTGGTCTGTTAGGGCGTCCACCAAGTAGAGCGTTATGTCATCCTATCCCCAACCGAAAGATTCACAGCTCTTTTCTCGCTACAAACCAACGAGGTCCAGGAGAAATTTCTGGGACAAGGATTCTTCTTATAGATTCTACCGAGCCCAACAGCATGCCTTCAGGAATTGCCCCTTTGTACGAAAAATAGTACTAACAACACAAGGGTGCAATGCGTGGACGTCTAAGCGGTGCTTCTCGACAAGTTACTTCGGGGCGGAATCAGACACACTAGACGCATAAGTTCCTTCGAGGTGCTACATCGCTAAAGTTGCACCAAGTTCCTTTGTCAAGAGAAATTCGCCCTACACAGTATGGGATACCTTCGCGGCCAAGGGCTTCAGATCAGACTCTGCCACCAAGTGAGCACATCCGCGTTCCCCTGCTTCTGTGCCCCCGGCGGCACGGTCTTCGGGCGTGGTGCCAGCGCCCGTAACGCCCACCACACCAGGGTCCAGCCAGGACACCACCTGATGGTCGGTTTCGCACTCATGTTTGTAGCGTTCCAAAAATGTGCCGCATTCGAAGTGATCATTTTGGGCAAAGAACCGCGAATGTACGACGACGGGCTCACTGGGCAAGGTTGAGTCGTAGGTTGTGATGAAGCGCTGTAACACAAAGAACACGCACCGGCAACATGTTTGGGAATCTTCTCCGTGTTGACATGGCGAGACAGAGCCTCAGCAAGCAATTTGTTTTTTCTGCGGGTGTATCTTAGCCGGAACTACTCATGGTACCTGCTGGGCCATTCCTCTGTCGAGAGCAATCCAGCACACCCTGCACAGTAATCGCGCTCGATCGGGGTGAGAAGTAAACCTTTCCCCCTGCAGGAGTTCCCACGCCTTTGCAGGGTTCTTGTGAGCGCATGACATCACCTGTTCGACAGCCTGAGATGCCAAAGAGTCAAAGCATACGCAAAGGAATGTCGAGACTTTTGACGGGGAAAGGGAGAACGCGTAAAAAAATATCAAATTCCTCGTGGGTCTGAGGTAGGAGAGTGCGTGTGGTTGTTGCGGTTGGGAATCGGGTTCACGACAATGAATTCATGCGCGGAAACCTTAGAATCTACCATCTTGATCCCTGTTCTCCCTCGAAACTATTCATTACTTCGTATAGTTGAATCCGGGCACTTGTTCCGGGAAAGGAGGACGGGCACGAAAACGGTAACAACCAAAAAAATGCCAGGTACGCGCGTAGGACGAGCAAAGCAGCATTTACAGGATGGATCAATTTCAGTTGGCACCTCGAATCCAATTTGGGGAGAGTTTCACCCGCTGTATCACTGAAGCAGCGCCCAATTCCGTTTAACGTTTGTCCAGTTGACTATTCAAATAGTGTCCCTCCCTCGGAGGTTCCGTCGGGTCTGGGCCCAAGTGACAAGCGGATTCGGGAGGAGCCAAGCACCGCACTTGAGTGAGACCAGGCATGATTCATGCCGTGCTTCTTGGTCTCTTCCGAACAGTTTGTGCGCTTGTCGTTTCTGGGCTTTCGTGTCAACGTCTTGTTGTTCGGGACCGCCAGAGAACATGAAATCACGGAACATGTAGTTTCTGGAATGCTGGTTGCCATTTTCCCCTTGTTGGCCGGAACGGCACCGATCGAAGGCCATGTTTGCACGATTCATCTGGTGTATCATTTCGCCCACGAAGAAGACTTAGGAGCCCTTCAGACAAGGAGCGGGACGGGCGATCGTAAAGAATCTGCCCTGTTTCGAGAGAATTCGACTTCGTTTTGTGCGCCTTCAACGAATGAGTGTGGCTCGTGGCGTACCTCCAGCGAAGAAACCGGGGCAACCACTGCATCCTCCTCCCCCGCGTTCCCAGCCCCTCCCGCCGAAGGGGAAGCACTGGTGGCTGAATCCGGATCCTCAAGGTCGAGCGCTTTCCGCAGCTTGCAAAAATCTGCAGTGGCTCCTCCCGCTTCGCCCCCTGCTGCCATCCCATACCCCTGAAGTCCCATCCATACCTCTAGAAGTGCTGCCTGGGCGGGGGTGCCATTTTTCAACAACAGGTCTCTTGTTTCTCCCTCGGGGGCGCCTCCCTCGTCTTCATCCGCCCCCTCTGCTGCCCCTGCTCCGGGTGCTGTGGGCGAGGATTCCTGTCAAGGTAGAGATGATAAATAGTTATGACTGTTTTGCACTGCGTAGCTCCGATGCATGTTTGTTCCTCCTGCTCAGCTGTTGGCCACCTCGACCAACGGGCGAAATGACTCCCAAGGGCCCCAACCATATGTGGACCATTGCAAGATCTCGATTCACAACGAAACGGATCTGTTTCTACGTGTCACCAACATTCATCCTCAACGTGATGATTGGACGGACTTCTGCGCAAACACGGGGGGCTGTCGCCCTGGGCGCATATCATACGTTTCACACCAGTCTGGTGCCCCCCCGCCCCCGTTCCCCCGGGGATCATGCCACGCTCCGTAGTTTTGAGAATAAGAAATGACGAGACTACATGCTCGGTTTCTTGTGCGCATATTGGTTGTGTTGTGCACAAAGGGCAAGACCGCTCGGTAGGTGGCTGTATAGTTAGAGGGAACGACAGACGTTGAACAACAGCAAGCAACTGACCTTAAACACCACGGCTCCGACCGAAGCGGTGTGATCCCCGTCCGGCCCGTGATCCAGCAGGGTCGTACGTGCTACGAGGTTCTCGCCGATTTCATGTCCCTTGATAGTGATCTGATCAGACAAATGATGACAATGGTTGCACGGACCTTTCGATTTGTGGCGTATGTGGAAAGCCAAAGCGCACGTGCTGCTGGATCGGCGCTCTCTGAGGTCGAAACTGTGGAACGCGTATAGCTGGGAAATCATCGTTCAGGCTTGGTCGGGCAGGAGACCACGATGTATTTGCCAGCATCCATGAAATCGAACGAAACCGACATTATGCCGTGCTATCGCAACAATCTGTTTTTGTTTCGCATCAAAGACTCAGTCGTGCTCGGTAGTACTTTCATTTGACTAGTTTTGATGCAAACCCATTCTCATCCAGCGGACCTCGCTCAGGGGTTGGTGTCTCCGAACTCGACTTCGGAACAGCAGCGTAAGGTTGGTACATCAGGTACATCGTACATAACTCCTCTGAAACGTGTACGTGGTCTAACGGCAGATTCGTGATGTGTTGGCCCTCAGGGTGCTACTGTTAAATGGGCGTAGGAAGCTTCGTTTAGTCCCAACTCTCAAACACCTGGTATGCCAGACACGCAAACGTGCTCTTGATGACGTTGTCCCACCCGTCTCCGCTCGGCACCAAGGACAGGCATTGATGAAGCTGGCACAAAACCTACCAACATGACATGGGGTGCGGGTTACTCGTTCAGTCTTGTCTTTGTTACATCCCTTCCGTTTGATAACACACAGCTTCATCCGTCGTGTTTATCTCGAACTTTGGATCCCTCCTGTTCACTTGCTCGAACTCGGCAACAATGGTGTATCGACGTTTGGAGCATTTCCATTGCAGCAACCATCGCTACCAACAACGATGTTTTAGCTAGGCAGGCAGGCGGGGACATGCCGAAAGAGATCTGGCCAGGATACCGTGCCTGGAAAAGGAGACGGCCCATGGCAGCCACCCGCAAGAGCGGCAGGAGAAGATGGTATGCCTTCCACACCCCGCGCGCCACGAGGTCCCAGTCTTGGAGAAGCACGGCCACTTCGCAGGCTAGGGATAGGCGCTTCAAAGCGACCAAGCGCGCCACCTGGCATGGGAAAGAGTGGACGAACAAAACACAACAGATGTCTTGTGTATGTCCGCGCATGAACACGTTCGCCTATTCTCGCAAGGAGGGACGCCATCGTCGAAGGGGGATGTTTCAAGGGCGTCGAAAACTTGCCAGCCAGTTTTACGTCATCCTGTTCCTCACGCTGCTGAACAGATGGTCACGAGACAACGATTTAACACTGCAACGAAACTGCGCGCTAGCTTTTGATTTTTGAAAAGCTTTTGGTGATGAGGATAGAACGCCCGTTGCAAGCAACCGGTTACCATTCCCTTTAGTCTATTGCAGACCGAATCCCGAAAGAATCCTCCATGAATGCAATCCACTGCCCTAATAATTGGTTGGGCAGAACTGGTGGCCTACCCACGACGATTTCAGATTTTCAGCAGTGCAACTCTGTGTCGCGTAGACCCCTTGCTTCCTTTTCAAAAACATGCTAAGAGTGTTGGGGCCCCCCACCTGTTCCTCGAGTGGGCCGCCACTCCCAGACTTTGCTCTGACCATCGCGTCTTCGTCCGCAGTGCTTACTAACATAAAACAGGACTGCACAAAAGCCTGTACGATTGAGCACGATATTTCAGCAGGGAAGGGTTTGGGTGAGCACATCAGTACTACATACTACATCGACCACGACCACTCGTTGGACATTTGACGAGTGGTGACTGTCTTTTTGACGAATAGTAGGCATCAGCCTATAGGCATCAGCCTACATGCTAGCCAACACCCGAAGTGCACACCGTCCACTTCATTGAACGTACTTTAGCTGTAGGTTCATCCACCGCTCGAAGGCTCTTGAAATACCATGATGGACCGCAGCAGGGAGTTGGGGAAGAGACGAAGCTGTCATCTACCATGCAGTAGTACTTGCTTCGGAAAAATACTGGTGTTTTTCCAACCTGTGTACGAGTACAGCACCTGAAGGACCCCCCTCGGGCATCTGTCCAGGACCTCAGGCTCAAAGGCTTGGCCAACCAAGGGACTGGCCATCCATCCATCGCGAAGGTCAGTAGTCACGGTCCCTCCAATTGTCGGCACGTCCTTTGTGACTGTGGCGCCACTGTTGTCCATCCGCCCGACCACTCCGTAGCGGCCTGCTTTCCTTGCTGAACTTTTGGTCAGAAGGTTGCCCGCAGATAGGGTCATGAGCTCTCGATACACCTCCGTTGCCGCCTAGATTTAAAATTGGCGCACGATTGTGCGAGGAGGGTGAAAAAAAACACAAAACGTTAGACAGTTAGCAGGTAGATAGTGAAAGCCGCTCGTTAGGCTGCGATCACACTCTTGGTTCCCACTCTCACTACACGGCAGACGCGTTTCTTCACCTGAGCGGCAAGAGACGAACACCCGAGGCCAAGCGCCGTCCGTGACAGGTGCGCCCAGCACAGCGGCAGCGGGAGTGGGTTAAGAGTTTCCACCGGGGAGCAGGCCTCGCCGATGCCCTCTCCGATTAGGTTCCCTTGCTCATCAAATGCGGCGACGGCGAACACCTGATATGGAGCGGCATATTACAGCACCACCATTTTTCGTTTTGGGAGATCGTCGGTGGGGGCACTTAGAACAAACTCGCAACCGTACGGGATTGCGTTGTTTCTCGCCCATCTTCCCAAGCAACCGATACAAATCTAAAAGCCCGACGGGTACGATGCTGGGGGTTCGGTAGGGGCGATATCCCAGTCAACCCTCCCGGTAGTTCAGCATGTCGGCCGGACCACTTACGTAGCTCTCATTGGCGACGAGTCCACGGATTGATACGGCGTCGCAAATCCCCGTGCTTTCGTCGAAGGGTATCGGCACTCCCAGCCCTGCATAGTGTGTATTGCTCAACGTGACGCCCGTTCCGGCTCCCTCGGGCTTACCATAGACGCATACCTGCACGTTTGTGGATGGATACGACAAACCAGGCACATAGAAGTGATTTTTCCAGAGTGAGTCTGGTGAAGCAGTCAGAAAACAGTACCAGACAGTGTCGCACCCGATCGTTCCATGCATAGGAACTTGTCCAAACCAAGGCTATCGTGATTAGGAATAAAACCGATCCAAGCTGCCAACCAAGAGTGCTAGTAGTGGCCACGAAAAGGCCACACACAGCAGTTCCAACAATTTGTGTGAATGTCATTGTTGGACGAGACGCGAATAGAGCACTGAACAGTATCTGATTGAATACAACCCCAAAGGAAAAAAGTTGTCTCCCGCTGTCGCCGGCGCCACTTTACATCAAACCACCTGTGATAGGGCACAAGAGAGCGAGCAAAATGTATTATTTGTGCCTTGGTATCCCCAAGACGAAAGAGATGATAACGCGTTCAGAAAAAAAGGTCGACTTACTTTGACTACCCTTCGCGCTTTCGCTGGCGGTCTTGCGGCGTGCCGAGACATCGCCGCAGTAGTAGAAGTGGCGTTGGACAACTTAAGGGTTGTTTCCACCGCGTGGTCGCCGCCGTCTACCCCGCGTCCGTCTTTGCTTCCTGCTGCCTTCCCATGCTGATGCTGGTGCGAAGGAGGAAAGAGCAAGGGTAGTAGCTCAATGGAGTTGTGGGACCTCGAAACAAGAAGAGGGGCGGGAGGAGGCGCGCGGATTGACGCCCTTCTGTTGTTGTTGTTGAGGTCGCTGTTGTTGTTGACGGTCAAACGTTGTTTCGATAGACTCCTCCTGCCGGCTTCGCTGTCGTCCCCACCTGTGTTGGCAGCGGGGATCATTCCGAGAAGAAATTTCTCGGTAGCCTTCGCTTGCCTACAGCACAAGAAGCAGCATCAACAAGAACGGTTGGGTGGTTTAGTCGGGCATGGATACATCGTGATTTTGCCCTAGCGGTGGCGAGAGCTTTCGCCAGACCAACAGCGCTGCCACCCGTCCTCCAGGCCATTCACACATAAAGTGGCAAAAATAATTTCGGACAGGCGGCATCGAGACTGTACGAATTGGGGACGAACACAAGCAGAGGCAATATCATTGGCAACACAAAATTTCGAACCATATCGCGGCCTAGTCATCGTGTTTTGCTGTTGAAAAGCTGCAGTACTCCGTTTTCTTCTTCTTGCCTGAGCAGGCCTGCGGCTTCCGCAATGAGACCTTCTTGTTCTCTCCTGTTTGTCCTTAAACGAGCGATCGTGGCCAGCAACAGCGCTCGGCAGTACGGGTTTCGTCGGAATTCCGACGTGAGCCGTGCCTCAGTTACCGGACAGCTCTCGATCTATTGCCGATTAGTTGGGAACAAGTCGAAAGGGCGGGGACACGGGGGAGATCGGACCCTCCCTCCAGAAACGTGGATAGACTTTCCAAGACAATGGGGGTGTGCCACCCCACAACCGTTCCCAGAACTGCTAAATCACGGGCCGCCCACAATGTGTGCCACCCACATAACGTCCCCTCGAGGAGGGTGGACTGTTTCGAAATATTTGTTCTGGATTTTTCTGCAATGTTGGCCTCCCCGCATTGGAGGAGATCGATCCAGGTCCAACCCTTACCCGGGGCGAACTCACCCAGCTGCACACGTCCCAACGTTCAATGCACTAGCCTCCCTTCCTCCCTTCTTCTTCCCTCATGTTCTAATCCAAAGCAGTGGTCGTCATCATCGGTATGATACTCAGTGTATGGGGGATCAAGGAGAACGTACAAACAATCAGCAGACCGCCTGGACAACAAGCACACAAACCTCTTACCTCGTCGCCCTTCCATGGTCCCAGGCCGTCCTTCCCCTTGGTGGTGGCCGGCGCCGCCGGGGTGAGACAAATCTCGCCGCCCTGCTTGGCCCCCTCGAGAGCTGCGGCAGCCTTGGTGAGCAACGGCCCCGCCCCAGCCGCGCACACAATGGCGTTCGTGCCTGTCAATGCTTTCGTGACGCCCCCGGTACTACCGCCGCTCCCATTTCCCGGGCCTCCTACGTCTACAGGAAGCACGACCGACCAGCCTGCAGCCAGCGACCCTGCCAGGGTGTCGAGCCTCCCATCCGAGTCGCCGAAAGTAACCTAATACACGAAAAAAATGTTTAGTTCGACTATATTCATCACCCGGAGTAGACTCTAGGAAACACCACAGTTCGGCTCACGTCGGGCGATGTGGCCATGGAAAATGTAGGAAGTGGTGTCTTTGTGTCACGTACCTAGGAGACTGCATCAAAATCCGAGAATTGGCAACATCCAGGCCAGGAGGAAAGTCCGGAATGCTCACGCGCGCGATCGTTTTTCTTGGTGCAGCGCCCGGTTTCATGGGCGTGAACGTTTGGAGGTGTGCCGCGTTCGGGGGGTCACACACGCGGCGAGCTGGTGAAAGGAGGAATGCTTACCTTAGAGGTTTTGTTGGGAGACCGTTTTCGTTTCGACGCGTTTCTGTGCGCCGCAAGCCTGGCGGCTGCCTCGGCCTTCTTGTGCTTTGCCAGCTGACAAGCGGTGTCTCGACCCATCAAGAGCTCGACTCGAAACAGAGTGCTTGTAATATCCTGTTGATTGATCAGGGTTCCAATTTCCAAGCACAAGGGGGGCAAACCACAGTGTAGAGCGACATTCGTGGGAAAGGGCGAAGCATGAATGGCGTTGAATGGATGCTGACGTTAGCTCCTCTTGACAGCAGCGAAAATGACAAAGCAGCAGCTCACGCCACCACCCACCGCCACCAACGTACTGGTGCCGTCAAAACCACAGGGTGAGCACCTCCGATCGCGACAAGTATGGGCTAGGTGTGGGATCAAGGTCATTGAAAATGATATCAAGATCTTGTACCAAGCCAAAGACTCTTCTTTACTTCACCTTCACTCAGCTTCGAAGAGCCCCACCTCCACATCGATTCGAAATTTTTGTCGCTGGTGCTTGCAGTTCATGATAGGGTCGGGGCTACGTTGAAACACGCTGCTCGACCTAACAGCTCTAGATCTCGCCAACGCTCTCTTACTGTTGGACGAGAGTACAGATCATAGCCGCCAGCAACATTTCACATGTTTCGCGACATTTTGCGCTCCCTCGCAGCAAAATTGCACTGACCAGCTGTAGCGCTGACAGTTCCTGGAACCCCATGTCCGCCTCCACCTCCCAATCTCCTCGGGCATTACCGCCACCATCACCGCTGTTTCCACGTGTGGTATTGATAGACTCCGCCTCGTTGTGAAACGAAGCGGTCACGGAGGCCCTCGTTAGTGCGCTGCTTCTACGGCTGCTGTTGCTTCTCATGTTGCTGCTGCTGCGGTTGCCGTTGGTGTCCTCGGTGGTCGTCGCATGATGTAGATGGTTGCAGATAACGCCCTTGCGGTGCTTATCGATACTCGCCAGGGCACTCCGTAGTGTCTGCGCGTAACCAGGCCAGCGTGCAAGGTCACACTGATGCTACGTCCTCACAGACGCGCAGCTTGATGTCTGCAGTACGAACACTATTGGTACGCCCAGTAGAGGTCAGCTGAGGGTTGGAGCTACCTCCAGCATCTTGAAATATAGACCTACTACGAGTACGAGAGCAACAACGGCCGTTGGAACTCTCAAACAATCACGCTGGGCGCAAACGCAACCGACAATCGATTAACGGTAGGCCTTTCGTGGGCCATCTCTCGAGGATAGAATGATGCAACGACACATGTTTTCTGCCCTGTCGAACTACCAACATGCGCGGGGGTATGCGCTCTATGTGGGTGAGGGTGGCGGGGATATTTGCCCTTCACATTGGCAAAGCATGTAAGGTCCATTCTGACACGTTTCGCGTATCCCATGTGGGTGTGACAAAAAATCCTCAACACCGTTACACACACCTGACAGGCCTTTCGACGGTCCCCTCGGAAATCGGCCTGCAGGATCGCAAGTCGCAGAGCGACAGTGGCCCGTAGGGACTCATCATCCGCGTTTAACGCCGACAGGCAGGCGCTTATCGTTTCCAGCGAGAGCAGAAGCGCATCCTGCGAGGGTTGATTGAATGCGAGGGGTCAACAATTGGTTTGCCATGGACTTGACGCCACTGACCGCGACTCTCCTTTCGCCCTACGATCAGACATTTTCCTGCCCAAAATTTGCCGCAAGGAGACATCCGAAGCACCTACTACAATAGGTCACGTGTTGGTCGTATTATTTTGGCGTACCAATTATGTACACTATCGTCGGGCTGCAGGTCTGCCCTACTCGTCGGGACAGCCTTGTTTGCGAGATGGCCTGGGTCGTGCCTCGCGACAGCTAAAACTGGCCACAAAGATTCGAGTTCGGTGTTTGTTCGAAATCGGCACGTAGTGCACTTGGCAACAGTTTACAAGTTTTGCGTTGCAATTGCAAACCACGTACCGTGGCACCACATCATGCTAAGGTACGTTCGGTACTTTTTGTCTGAAGAGAGACGAGCCCAAACGACGCCAGCACCGATCGCACTTTGACCACGGTGTTCAACCTCCGAACATTGCTGCTGTGCTCCAACTGCTTCTTTTTAGGGCGCGACCCCTCACCATGAGAGGCAAGTCGATCTCGGCTCCCCCCGGCAAGTCGTCCAGCCCCTCCAGGATGCTGGCCACGTAGGGCTCCCAAAGCGACATCGTCGCGTCAAGGAGAGCCTCTCCTCGACTTTCTAGGAGATGGCGGTAATGACCGACCAACGCCTGGCATTGCGACCCGCCGCCGATTTGGGCGCAGAAGGTTGTGAGCTAGGTTTAAAAGCGATAGACTACAGCGTGGAGGCGGCCCGATGACACGAGTTGCCAGGGGTGCGGGCGTGGCAAGCGAAGGGTAAGGGCCGCAAGGTTGTCCAACATACGAACGTAGGGTTTCGGGGCTTCCAATAGCTTAGCAACTTTGATAGGCCGTATATACGCGGATGAATTCAGAACTGTGCTGAAAAGAGGGTACACAATTCAATACGGTGCCCTATCGACCGATCTACAGTAGGAAATGCACGGGCGTGGGGCGAGGGACGAGTAAATACCTGGTATGCTGGCGTGGAGAAACTGTGACGCTACATATCGCACACGATTGCGGGGGTGAGCTCGCCCGTCGAGGACAACCGTGATGATACGGCCATCACCGTGTACCGTACGTCTTCCTTACCCTTGCAAACGTTTGATGGAATGCAGTACAGGACAACATTGCTCTCGGTGTCACCTTGCGGAGGAGGCCCACCACCGTTAGCATCGGTGTAAGGTTGACTCTGACGCCGACAGTGCCATGTCTTCCCAGGGCAACTTCTACGACCTGTTGGGATGATCAAGTAAACGCGAACCATGACTCGGCCACATGTGACCACCTATTTGAAAAGTTAGAAATACTCGGTTGTGCGAAGCACTGGTTCCACTAGACCGCGCACTTCACAAAGCACGCGTGTGAAGCGACGCTGCACTGTGATGGGCTCAAGCAAGCACTACACTTTCAAGCGACACAAATGGCTCTCGTGTTAACTATTACCAGCTTCTTGTCGGCGTGTGTTGAACACACACCCCCGCAGCGTGATCGTGGTCTCCAAGCATACCACGAGTACAGCTTTCAGCAACAGTATTAGGCTAGGCTTTTGGAAAGGGACGGGCACCCATGGCTTTGTGGAAGTGGCGGGCAAGCATATCGATATTCACACCTCGGCCGGTCGGGTTGCCTTCAGGGGCTCTCGCAGCTCCTCCTCCACACTCATAACCACCGCCCCTTTCGATATCCCACGACCGCTTCCTCCTTCAGCAGCAGCGGGTAAGGCCAGAGAAGCGCCTGAACCTGCTCGTTCCTTTTCGCTGCAGTCTCCACTGTCGCGGGAAACAGAATCCGATGAACACTCGTTTGCCGTTTGGGTGGACGATATCGGTTTCGACGAGCCCTCTCTACTCGCCGGTGGCGTCCGCTTGAGGCCTCCCTTCTCGGCTGGTTTCGGTGGCTCCGGCTTGTCTCTCCACGTCTTCAGGCGCTTGCAGCTGGTCCAAAGAGCGATTTCGAACCTGAAAGCGTGTGTACAAGTTGTGAGATGCGGTACGAGGCACATGGCGGAGACACAATGGTGCTATTGCACTCCGAAAGCACCTATCACCTTGGAACGAGTGCGATGCGGCTACTCTGCAAGATACTCTAGACGCTTTGAATAAATATGGCTGTGGGAAGTATTGCAACGAGTTGATACGGTCGGATGATAGGATGACATCCGAGGGTGTTGTTTCGACCAGCTTAGCAGAATGAAGGGTACAATACCCCGGAGGATTTCTTCATTTATGATATCAAAGATAAGCCAACGAACGGCCACCAGACCAGCGTGCCTCTGAGTCAAACCCACAAACACAAGCAACGTCCGGCCAGATGACTACACAGCAGTAGTTACCGGTGCAAGTTTCACAATAGACGACATTGGTCGTGCATCGTGTGGTAGCATAAGCCCGAGAAGCATCCCATTGTCACGATCTTGCGGCGGATGATATTTTGCAGCCTAGTCTTCAACGCAGAAAATACGTTGCCACCATCCCTCACCAGAATGCCCGACACTCATTCCGCCCGAGGGATCCCAGCGAGGCTTGTCGCAGGCGCTGCTTTGTCGACGGTAGCATCGCCTCCCACGCCTGGAATTCGCCAAGTTGATACATCTCGCGCATAAGCTGCATCTGGTCGGGGGGATATAGCACCGGATGCGCAACACACCAACGGGGTCGTATCACCAAAAGTTGAGGAGACGAGTCAGACAAATGGAGGCACGTGCGGCTGAGGAATGGAATCTAAGGTCCAATAGTGATTGAGATAGTCCAGCCTCACACCTTTGAATGCTACAATACGTTCCCAATGTTGCGCCTACGCGTGTCCGAAAAAACGTACGTTGAGGGGGGCCATATCACCAACTGCCTCTATCAGATTGCTCACCTCTTGGTCGATATGGAGCGGGAATGTCTCATCGCTACCGTTGTCAGTACTCTCATTCTCCTCGCCCGTGAGCAGTTCATCCTTCTTGAGACCGCCCTCCGCGTCATTCGTCACTTCCTCTCCACCCTCCCCCCCCTCGGGAGCAGGCGGCAGCAAGAGCGACACGGCGAGTTTACACGCCAAGGAAGACTCACTAGCGGTCAGCGATCCAGCACTTCCATTGACCGAAGAGCGTCGGTCGCCGGACCCGATGAGTTCCAGCAAAGCCGCTGGTCGTTTCGATACATCGGGGATCTTATCGAACAAACAGGGTGAGGGATAGCGTGAGGGAAGGAAGGTCTGTGAGTCGAGGGGGATGTCATCTCGCCCGCTGGTCTGCATCCGCCAGGACAAAAGGGCTAAACTACGTTTCCAAAGTTGCATGGGAATGAAAAAAATGACATGAGTCGTATGACAGAGGTGTCATGTGTATTAGCGAGCGGGAAAAGCCATATCGTCGTATATCGTCACATCCTCTGGGATCGGACCGCCGTAAGCTGGCCGAAAAGCGGAATGACGAAACTTTATCCCCGGGGCAACCCGTAACTGCAGGTTCCTGCAAGAAACAGTACCGTGCTGTTCCCCTCGATACAATCCTAGACAGTGTTGTGCGAAACAATCACTTCCCGGGGAGAAGTCGAGCATTTTTTGTCACTGATGCTATCGCTGGTTATGCCAACGTCCTGTCCTCAAATCATGGTTGTGGTTGGTGTGACGGTCGTCCAAACCCCAAAGCGATATTGCAAGGAAGTAGGCCATGAAGCACCCGCTGATGCTGAATGCTATTTTCGTTAACTAATCCTCCAAACACTACATCTTTGAGCGGTTTATTGGTTGCAGTTTCACTGTTCGGTTTGGGAGATGTCAACAATACAATTTACAAAATGCAGATGCATTGGCCCCCACTCAAAGCTCACATGCTCGTCTAGCAGTCCGCTGAGGTCCTCCTCGCATAGCCCTCCCTCCACGTTTTCGTCCCCGGTTCCGCCGACGTTATCACCGCCTTCACTAGTTTCCCCGACTGCCGACGACGGTGGTCGTTTGGCAGCCGCGGTGGCCAGGGTGGCGTACTTAAACGTCAGTAGCGTCAGGTCACTCTCCGCGACATCGAGGGTTTCCGTTACATTGGGGGGGATAGGTGGGTCCATCCCCTCCTGACGACGAAGTTCCCTGACCTACGAACCAGGTTGGTGGCGGTTGGGAGCAAGGTAGGGAAGGATTCACTGGGGATCAGGTCATAGTCAAGAGCATGTTGATCAGCAAACATTGCACGCAAAGTACTGTGTTTTTTGCTCAGAATCACTTTTCTGGTTGTACCCTGTCGCCCTGCCAAGAAATTTAAGTTAAGCCATAAATGGATGAGGCTTAGGTTGACTCGTAGAACCGCTCGTGTGTCGTGTTTTGTCATACGTAATTGACCACTGTCCATTTGCCTGCTTTCTTGAGATGAACGTCTGTGACAAGATCTCCTTACTCAGATCCGCCACACCCACGGCGAGCGCATTCTCCGTAGTTGCAGGAACGCAGTAGCAACGCCTTCACCGGCGCGTAGATGACTGCATTGCCTCTGTTCTCTCACAACGTCACAGGTGTCACCACAGGCAGGCGCTTCCGTTTATCTCTCCCTAGACCACTTCTTACTTGATTGTGCAGGTCAAGGGCGTTCCGCTATTCCTCAGGCCCTAATCCTAAGAAAAACGCTGGTGCTGACAATGACTTTAGGCACCAATGCACACGGGTCGAGTACATGCTGGCATCGAATCCCGGACTGAACATTGCGTGAGGTTGAGTACCTTTTGTAATGCGTGGGCGGCGCACTTTGTCGCAGCTGCAGGTTTTCCAGAGTCTTCGAAGGCGTAGCATGTTGCCACTGCCAGCCGGGTCCGCCATGGGAGATGCTGCTCGTTTTCGTCCGTTGGGCGCAACACACGCAGCAAATCCATGACGAAAACGAAGCCATGAACAGGTTTACTTCTTCTGGTACATTTGACTTCAGCAGTGCAAGCAAAGGCTGATACTGAATGGGTCCCCACCATTGGACACGGCATTTTCGCTAGATTATAGCTGTGTCCCAAAGGAAAACTGCACCAAGAAGCAACATGTTGTATTCTAAAGATAGCGAAATTCTTGCAGGGTGGCTGCATGAATCTATCGGGTGCACAGGGGCAACACCAACGAACATGTCTAAACGTGACGTTCACGGAAGCGAAGGTGTGTCGGGCGCTGATTAGGGGGGTGAACATACGGCTACACGTTCAGCGCTTCGCACCAACACCGCAACACAGCTTTCTGAGAATTGCATGCTTGCATCGAACAGATAACCATCCAGGTTATACCTTCACTGTGCTTAGGCTGACCATGGATTCCATCGCGATTGTGCTCCACGCCAGGAACTCCACGACCTCACCACCGTGGCCCAAAGCGGACAACGGCTCGCACCAGTCGAACAGGATAACGCATCCTTCAAGCACCACCCACGACACAGCATCGTGCTCATCCTGAGCGATTAAGTTGGTGCGCACGAACTTGAGTTCGATTATGTGCGCGGGGCAGGTAGGTCGCAACGCCTTTCCCCCATTGCAGAATCTAGCAGAACGGGTATCGTAAACATTCGGCAGTGTTCGAACGGAACCCTTTCTCCGCCTTGGCGATGCTTACCTTGGGCCTGTTGAGCATCAACCGCATCGCGCTCTGAATTCTTCGCAAGTGAGTTGTGACTTTCGTGAGCGTTGCTGCAAACTGCACGTGGGGGTCCCTTGTCAACTCCACGCCTACGTCGAAGAGGTACGGGCACAAGGGGCGAGCTTATGAAGGCTTTCTGCCATGCCCATCGCTGATGGAAAGTTCGGGCGGAGTGTATGCCTCTCATTGGAAAAAAATATTGGTAGGTTCGGGTTCATGGCCTCGCTATTGCTCATGAACACTGGGCAGGATAGGTTACTCTTTGCAGTTCAGGTCATTGACTACGACTGCTTGTGCGAGAGGCACACCGCGGAAATCTGCTTTTTACTTGGCAGCGCGTGCTGCTTTGTGTGAGCCGTTGTAAGAATAAATGCACGTCTCGGATGCTTACGTTACGGCCCCGAAACGATGACGCTTGCATCTTCCGGTCGCCACACAGTAGGCGTCACGAAAAAACTTTCACCAAGAGGAGCTATCCATAGCTACTACCGGCCCGGGGAGCTTGTGCTTTGAGTCTCAGCTACTCACGCAGTTCCATGGACGCAGCGCCAAATTCCGCCCGTGCCATCCAGGACGCCTCATCTTGAGCTAGACATGTTGATTCCGTCTTGGGAGTGGCTCCTTCAGCGACCGGAGGAATCAAGGCGGTTCGCTCGCGCCTGATCCCTTCGCAGCTGTCGACTACGAAGGTGTAAAACTTCCGCGCGCAGTTGAACTCTCCCTGATTTTACCGAGTTTTCGATCCACCAAGACGCAACAAAAGGGGTGTAAAGGAAGGGTATGGAAGGTGATGCAAATGCCATGAAAAACGAAGAAAAGGAAAGAGACGGCGGGGCTCCCCGCCTCCTAGTCGAAGTGCGCAGAACACCAGAATAGAGTTGCACATATCGAAAGCGGTAGGTGTGGCACCACACACGCTCCTACCACAATACAGCCCCAAGAACCTAACGTCACCTCCTGTGCAAGCGCATCGGCGCAGCTGACGCAAAGCCGAAGCGCGTCCTTCATCTCCAGCTTTATGGGCACCCAGTGCAGGAATGTTCGAACACTCTCCGCGAGCGGCCCAAGGCCGCACACTTCGCCGTCCACCACACCTTCCCACTCAGGATCGCGTACAACCTAGAAGGAGGGGGCGGAGCCCCGCGACAGTGGGCAGATGCGCGGGGTGGTTCGGGTTTTTTTCCTACTTGAGCCCTCTCAATCTCTGTCAATATATGTTTCGTTGAGGACCCTTTGCGGGACATGTACCACAAGCCACAAAGCCCTGGTCAGGTAAACTCGACCATCCAGGCCTGTACGCAGAAGGGTGAGGTGCTCTCTTGGTCCCAAAACTGTGTTTCTGATTGCTTGAAGTCTGAAAGCGGGGGTAAGAATAGGAAGTCGAAGCGCCCCTCAATGGATGCCATAAAACATCAACTTGTGTTGCCGTCGGGTGATTCGTGGTCGGGCTCGAAGAGTTGTGAGATGCCCACGTTCATGTCATCAACTGTCCTCCCAGAACAAACAAGCACGCATCCCTCTCAGAAATAGCACTGCATTCGACTATTAATTGTGCAACCGCCTAATGCAGGCTAACCACCAGCGGCTCAGCCTAGGGCGCAATCAAACTGCATTACTATATAAGGGAGATGTCAAAAGTAACCCTGTGAGCAGACAGATATACATAGACTACTGTACAACCGTGCGTGTCTTGCTGTTCAGGTGCGTACTTCACGGTCTACATGTCAACTGAACAGCACCACGGCAAGTGATATGGTATGCACACCAGGTCTTCTTTCAGATGGACACTAATATTTCCAATTGTACGTCCAGGCTGGTGGCCTAAGAGGCTAAACACTGCGATGATACTTGTTGCAGTAGTGCGCCACACAAGATACCATACCCCATGCACCTTGCTCTCGTATCTGGATATCCGCCCAACAGATAGCTAGGCCGACGTACGGACCGGTTTCGATGGTAGGTTACCAATACCGACCTGTTGGACATTGACTTTCTCATGCTGCAAATAAATTGAGTTGGCAATATCGGCCCAGCGGGTAATCACTGCAGGTAACTGGTACGCGAGACAGTACTGCTTTAGAGCAGCCTACGGTGTGGTGCCGAGGGTGATTTCCTCGGCTGCTTTGTACCATTGTAGAAGCTTAACCTCTGTCGTCTGCTGCTGCGTGGGGATACCCACTCGTAGAAAAGGATTGCTAGAACGTCTTGATGGAGGGACGCGGTACGGGAGGCTCGGGCTTCACTATGCACAGGCTAACAGGGAAGCAACATGTTTTCCTCGACTTGCGCATGTGGAGACTGTCAAGGGTCCATTCACATGTAAAACAACCTTGCACGTGGACGACTCCCCAATCGCATGGATCAAAATTGACGAATCTCTCATGGCGTACCCCTATTGTTCCTCTACAGAAGGTGCAACTCCTCACCCCCGGGGCAACGGGCTGGATCGCCAGTATCTCATCCCCTGCCGCGCGCTTCTCGCGCACTGGTCGCAAGATCTTGGACTCGAAGTCCGACGAGAACGAAGCAAGCTGCTCCGACACCGCCATGTCGTGCCCTCGGGAGTCACCACCGCCAGCAACCTTAATCGTTCATGAATTTTTATTGTTTTCTTTCATCACCTTGGCTAGACAGGCTCACGGCGCGTAATCGCCAAGCAAGTGCTCAATGCTCTCTAGGCAGATCTGTCAAAGGGGGGCCGGGTGGGGGCCAGGGGCGCCGTTACACACACACCGGAGAAAAAAGCACGGAGAACCATCTGGAAACCCCATATCTGATTGCGCCGCGTTTTCCCAGGTGCCCGATTTGCCGATGCCTACCACTCGCCTCCTCGCGCTAGGCCTAGAACGGTACTCACAGCTCTTTTCAGGACCACCCGTGCTCAGGTATGTTCACCTTAGTATGGCATGAACAACGCAAACTACATTAAATTCCAGTACAGAGACAAGAGAGAAATATAGGTCCAAAGGCTTTTGGTGGACAAGTGCACAATTTGAAACTGAGACGAAACACAACACCGGCAGAGTACTCACATCTCGAACGCTTTCTGCTGTTCCTGTCGTGCCACACACACCGCCTCTGCCACACACCGCTCTGCGAAATCACAGACTGTTTGCAAAAGGAAAACGCCAACATCACAACTAAGCACACCATTGTCTCGCGTGAAAAATGTGGCGGTGCTGCCTTGATATCTCACCCGGCTCGAACAAGTTGCATGTTGGTTGCACTCTGCCTCACCGCTGCTGGTGTAGTCTCCATATCGCACACCCTGTCTAGCGGCAATCGGCTGAACACGGCGGGGGCTGCTCCCCTCCTACCGTACCTGTACCACCATTTTGGGAGTCTGAATTTTTGCAGCAAGTGTGTTTCTCTACTCGATGGCCACGCAGGGAAGAGTGCCTTCTTTCTGTTGAGGCATTGAGTGTCATACCCAAAAGCACCCCTTATACCTTCAACGAACAGCGCAGGCTAGCAAGAACGACAGCACAATAACGCTGTTGGGTGGCGGCGGCGATAAACAGGAGGACACGCGCGATCCGCATGGAGCCAGGACGGCGTCCCTCCGTCGGCAATGGACACCGCCGCGGGATTGCACCCGAGTCCGAGGCGTTGTTGAGCGTTCTGAGGCCCTACTGCATGTCAGCTGTGATGGCAATGGAAGATCTGCTGGGTTCTGGGCGTAACCTGGTGCGTGTGTGGTGTGTTGGGGCTAACCTGGTTAGGGGAGCGATGGGCTCTAAGCATCGGTGTAGGCTGTTTTTTTTTCACGACACTGAGGGCGCTTTTGTTCTCGTTCTTGTGCGAGGTACATTCTCTTGTGCGGTGCACGACGTCCTCGGTTGCTCTCAGTGTGTGTGGCAAGCAGGGAGGGAGAGAGGCGGAGACAGACAGACAGACAGACAGACAGGACAGAGAGAGAGAGAGAGAGGGGGGGGGGGGGGGGGGGGGG
>FN649746.1:1555726-1576756 GCA_000310025.1 Ectocarpus siliculosus
GGGGGGGGGGGGGGGGGGGGGGGGGGGGGGAGGGAGGGAGACTACAGAATTCATACATAGCGCTCGACGCCATCCCCGCCTTTTTCAGCCACGTCTCCCCTGTTGGCAACAAGGCGCCTCAAAGCTTGTTTGTCCCTTCCGGCCTACCCTTTACCACATCCGCTGTTTCCTCCAGGCTTCGGCTGCAGCGGCAGCAGCTAACGGTCCACAGCACTGCTCTTCGGCTATCTCTTCCGATGCCGCTGCCGCTCACATCGCGGCCGGGCGGCGACTCGAGGCCTCCCTCGCCTCGCTCCACTCCGCCCTCGCCGGACTCATACCCTCCCCCTCTATCAGCCCGCCGCCCCTCTCTCCTGTCCCTTCTGAGGTTGTTCGGCGGGCCTTCCCCGCGGCGTTGCCATTCGTCATGCTTCCGCTCGAGCTGGCTCTTGCACCTCCGGACAGGCGCAATGCTGGCGGAAGAAAGACCAGCGGGCTTGGGGGTGGGCAAAGCCCAGAGGTACCGGCCGGTGCAAGGGAGAAGGCATTCCTGTGCGTGGCGGAAGCCGTTCGAGCGAGTGGATCGCGGTTTGTGGAGGTGTGTTCGAGGAGTCAATGCTTTGTTACGGGAGGCTGCCGCAGGGTCTGGCTGCCGTATTAGTGTGGCAGCATGTTGATGTGGCCTTGTGTGTGCTCTTGGTTGGTGGGAGCTTGGCGGTCCAAGCAAATCCGTTCTTATCGAACTGCAGAATAGATTCCACCGTTGTTTCAACATCAATCATGACAATCCCCCTGGATTCTCTAGTTCCCCGACGGGGCTATTGCAATCCCCTCCTAGGCGTGTTCAATGTCTGCATAGTCGTCGAAACGCTGTTTATTACCCGGTTATGTATCACGAGCTGCTAAGGCTTTCAGCACCGGCACGCCGCCTCTTTGTGAGTATGCTGCCCCCTTCCATGGATTTGCACAGGGCTACGGCGTGAAGCCAACGATCCACGTGATGATTCGCCTGGTGTTCACCCTCTCGGGGTGCTCGCCGGCGAGCGGCGGGGTTCCGGCAGGGAGTTCCAGTGGGAGCGCCGTGCCTGGTGCTGTCCGCAACGGAACCGGTGGGGTGGGGGGAAGCGGGCTGACTGCGGGGACCGATGCGCTGCGGCTCTCCTGCCTGAAGTGTCTGGAGGTGAGCGGAGAGAGGGTGTTGTGGTGTTGGAGAACGGTGAGCCCACCACCATGTTGCTGTAGCGTTCTCTCGTCCCACGAAGGCTGCAGTTTCCCGTTCGCCCTGTTGCGAGTAGCCATTGGCGGTGATGGCAGATGGGTTCCGCCTTTCCTTTGTCCGAGCACGGCAGCGACTGAAGAAGCGTTCGCCCTCCTATGTTGAATGTCGGGGTATACTGCCAATGGCTAATCGACTCAGGTCTGAACAACGATTTATTGCCAAGGTGGCAATTTTGTCGCCAATGGGCGTTTCGAGTCTTTTAGGGTCAAGGAAACACAAGGTGGAATTCCTTTGGGTCGAGACGTTTGTGGGAGCCTCGTCGCATTTCACAACAAGCACGTAGGCTACCAGATCGGTCAGCCACATGCACTCGACCGTTGCCGGTTCTTCAGTACCATCTACCAGTAAGATCTTCTTCGGAAACCTTTTTGAGCAATCCCTTGGCCGTGACTTTCAGCCGAGGATCGGAGACAACCGGGAGCGATCCCTTTTCAAACACGTCTCTAACGGCAGTTGGCCCTGGTGCGCTTGACTGACTAAATCCAACTCGGCTGTGGGCAGCGATGGTGGTAAAACATGCACCAGTAGCATACAACGGGTGAGCGAGTGTTGTGCCTCTCGAACCACCCCCGGCTTGCCTGTTCTGCGAAGCCGTTGCCGCTGCCCCCTCCCCCTGTTTCCACGAGCCTGCTCTACACCCTGGTTTGTTTCGCCTGGTCTAAATACACCCCGAACCT
The DNA here is from genome assembly GCA_000310025.1 of Ectocarpus siliculosus. Classification (NCBI taxonomy): domain Eukaryota; class Phaeophyceae; order Ectocarpales; family Ectocarpaceae; genus Ectocarpus; species Ectocarpus siliculosus. Next base: position 1,557,662 of record FN649746.1, read on the forward strand.
TGTTCCTCGCGGTTGCACAGGCTGTCTTGCGAGCTCCTTTCGCCTGTGACTGGCACCATAGCAGCAGCAGCGGCAGCAACGACTCGCTATGGTCCGAAGTGCGGAACGACCTGAAGGACGCCATGGGCGGCGGAATCCTCGCACAGCTCGTGCAAGAGCTCTTGCTGTGCTGTCAGCAAGGCGAGGAATCTTCTCCTCCCGCTGCAAGTGGGGCTGGTGCCGGCAGGAGGGCTGTGGCGGCATCGCCGGGTAGCGGGGGGAGTGGGAGAGATAGGGTGTGGGGGGGGGCGGAAGAAGCCCGCGCCGCGGCAGGATGCCTGGAGGCTCTTTGTTCCTTTACGCCCGGCTCTGCCGTTTGGAGGCGGCTGCTACCCGGGACCTTCAGCGGCCTTTTTCGAACGATCAGAGGTATCCATTCAGGGCGGGATGTTGCTGGTGGCATGGTGCTGCCGTCGTCCGCGGCTCAACTGGGAGGGGATGGTCGACGGCGTGGCAGCGGCAGCAAGTCGGCTCTGGCAGAGGTGTGCTTAGGAACTCTTGCCAAAGTTCTCCTGATGTGTGCGGGTGGAGACGCGGGTGCTGTTGCCACCGCCACGGGGGCGGCCACCGCGGGTGTTTCTGCTGCGCGCGATCCCGCCCGCGTCGTCAAGGCAGGCGATGGCATAGACGAAGCTGTTCAGAGCGGAACGGGCGGACAACCCCAGAGCCGCAGTAGCACGGACAGCGACCCGCTGCTTGCTCTCCAGCGGTTAGCCGTCACCTCGAATGCATCTGCCCGGAATCCTGGAAACCCAGCCCAACCCGCCGGTACCGCAAGCGCTGCCGCTTCTCCCGAAGGCCACCACGGAAGGGCCAGCCCTAGTCCAGACCCCCCGCCCCAGCCCGGAGCGTTTGCTGCTGTTGCGGCGTCTACGACGACTTCGAGCGCCGCGGCCGCCGCCTCCGCGGCTGCGGCTGCGGCGACGGTGATTGCCGTCGAAAACCCGGAGTGGGAGGCTCGCACGAGCGACCGCCTCCGTCTTTTGCTGCCCCCCCTGCTTGCCTTTTGCTGCCTGCACCCCGGGTGGCGTGTGCGGCGCGCCACGGCCAAGCTGGCCTCCGATCTGTTGCGAGCCGGCGGGGGCGGCCATGAAGCGGCGAGCGGGGGTGAGGCGGGAAGAGGGAGCGGCGAAGGGAAGGGGGGACTGTTGGAGCCGTTGACGCCGCTGCTGATGGAAGCCTTGGTGGGGCTTCTTCTGGACAGCATGCCGCAGGTTGGTGCTTTCTGCCATCCGGGTCGAATTGGGCTAGGTGCTTTGATCGTCTTGCTTTTGCCACATCCACCGCGCAGGGGGTTGAGTCTTTTTTTTTTGTCTGGTGTTGTTGTGGTTTCGGTTGGTTACGTTCTACGCGCGACGTATCGGTGGGTATACTAGTCCATTTCTAGCGCACTACGTGCTTGATATCTGTCGCCCTCTCTCCCATGCCCATCTACTGTACAAGGTCTTTTGGTCTCTTGCCTCTTTCTTGTCTTATTTTCGTTCTGGTTCCCTTGCCCCTGCTCCCGTTCATATCGAACGTCCACTGCTATCGCTAACATTGTGCCGCACGCTTTTGTTATTGCCCCCAGGTGTCAGCGGAGGCCCGTCGGGGCCTAGACAGCTTCCGCGCAACCCTATCTCCCTTCCGGTGGCTGGAGCTAAGGGGTATCCTCCTAGAGCGCCTGTGCACAATCGCGGAAGGGCTGCCGGCGATGGCCAAGTCGGCAGACGAGAAGTAAGCTTTGCAAAGTACTGGCAGGAGGGAAGTTCTTTGTACAAAGCTTTGCGTATTTCTCACCTACGTGTTGTTGAACGTTGGTGAGCTCCATTCTTCTTATCTTGGGCCGTATCGCTGAAGCCAGAGATATTAGTTTTGTATGTTGTGAACACACACCTCCCTAAAGCGCCAACCTCGCGCTCTGTCTGTCTGTTTGTCTGTTTGTTTGTCTGTCTGTCTGTCTGTCTGTCTGTCTGTCTGTCTGTCTGTCTGTCTGTCTGTCTGTCTGTCTGTCTTTCTGACTGTCTGTCTGCCTATGTCTCTCTCTCTCTCTCTCTCTCTCTCTCTCTCTCTCTCTCTCTCTCTCGCTCTCTCTCTCTCTCGCTCTCTCACTCTCTCTTCCCCCTCTTGGCAGACGTCTCCGCGGTGCGTTCGACCTTTTAGCGGGGTATCTGTCGCTGTTGCGGTTCGATGCGCGTGCGGCCTTGGACGGCCGGTTGTCTTTGGTGCTGTCTTGCCTCTGCGAGACCCTGGAGTTTGACGAGGACTTCAACGTGCAGGTTAGCACTGCTCTGGTATCGTCGTCCCTTTGGTAGTGGTAGGGCGGGATGGTGGTGTAGGTTCAGTGTTTCTTCCGTGTTGTGCGGCATTTTTTTAATTTTCGCGATGCTGTAGAGTCTCACCGCACGCTTACCGCTCGGAGGATGGCCGGCTTGTCTCTTGTTTCCGTGTGTGTAATTTGGCAGAGCGCTACAGAAACAATCGTATCGTTCTTTTCCAAAATTTCCCGCACTCAGGTAACATGACACCAACATTATTTAATCAATTGGTTGGATGGGGTCTGATGTTGTCCGCTTTGACATTTCTCTTCACGAATTTTGGACACCACGACAACTGTCTTCAATGGTTGTATGCGAGGTTGTAGGTTTCTCGTCAATGCGTCGATGAACTCTTTGGAATGTTCCTGGCCGGTTTCTCTCGATTGAATATAGCATACGTCGTTGGTCGCGACACGCCCCATACCCAGGCCCTGGAGGGCTCATCCGCCAGCAGCAGTGGCAACCTCAGCAGCGAGAATATAAGTCCGAGTGACACGGCACAAGACGGTGGGCCAGAGGCGTGTCGCCCGAACCGCCCTAAGTACTACAGACAGGTGTGTGCCGCAGCATGGGGGGTCGAACGGCTGTGCGGAGGAGTACACACCACGATTGGGCGGGGGCAGGCCATCCGGTCATATTGTGCACTATTGCACCGCTGTGGGTACTTGGTTTCAGTTTTTTCGTCCGCCGATTCTGGCGCGCAAGTCAACAGCTTACGGAAAACATTTTTGGGGCACCAGCCGGGGTCACAGAGAAGGAAGGCGACCAAGGGATTTTTGCTTCTTCACGTTGCTTCTTGTACTGCTTGCCTCACAATTCAGCTCGAGCATACTTCAGCGGTCCCTCAGTGGTTTTTGTGCACGTGTAGATCGATTGCGTGTTGTTCACTCCGGAGAGATTCGCTAAGGCCTCTAGAGAGTAACTCTTGTTCACTGGGTTTTTGGGAGCGACGAAGCGTGATACGCGGTGAATGGGCCTTGACGTTCCAGACGCTCCCCTTTCGCGTTTTGCTTAGCGCCCCGGGTGTCCCATGTCGCGAACGCCCCCAACCGGGCCCCAGTTGTTCTCTACAGACACGTTTATTTTTTGGCTGGTGACAGCATTCATTACAACACGCCACTTTGTTTTTTTTATTTCCACCGAAACATCACTTTACAGACCTTCAAGTTGCTGGACATACACAAACCCTCGGCGCCCTCCCCGTTCAGGTTTTCGCGAACGTCCGGGAGGACTCCACGCTGTCCTCGGCGAGGCGCGCCGTCCGTCTCCTGGGGAAGTTCTGCGACCTCCCCTCCCTCGCGGACGCCTCCATATCATCGCTGGAAACCCGTTCTCCGCGCCCTCCTCCCCGGCCGTCCAGTCGGCGGCGGTACCGACCGTCTCCGGTTCCGTCGCCGCCGGCGGCGGCAACACCGGAGACTGCCGTCGCCATCGGCCCTTGGTCGGACCGTTCTTCTGCTTTTCGCGAGGACGGCGGCAACAGCAGCAGCAACGACGCCATCTACCGACGGCGGTGCCTCAAGTGGCTCCGGCTCCGACTGCCTCTGGCTTGGGTGCTGAACCAGGCGCTTCTGGGCCGTGGGTCCGGTTCAGCGGCGGGAGAGGAGGCCGGCAAAGATGGTGGCGGCGAAGGGGCGGAGGCGAGGAAATCGAACGTTACGGGGGAGGATGAGGGAATGTTTCTGGGGCGCGGTCTTGCGATATCCATGGTGAGGCTCTGAGTGCGAGTTTGGGAGGTGATTGTCTCTTCCGAACGGTGTTGTCTGTTTATTCAGTGGTTGCTACTTTGTCGAAGCCGCTAATTACTGCCCTTCGGCATCAAGCCCGAGCGGCATTTATTTCACCAGATGTTTCGTCTAAGTACCGCCGATCGCGCCCGCTATCCTGGTCCGACGCCTTGGGCCACGTACCACCAAACACGTTTGGCCTTGCGAAACCCTACCCATATCTCCTATGCTGTTAATCGATTCAGCTGGAGCGTCTCCTAGCTTCTCACACCTTCAACCTGCCGGTGTCGAGGGCCGAAGCAGCCGCCGCTGGCTACAGCGGGAGCTATGGGAATGTTGGGGCCGCCGACTTCGAGAGAGAGTCGCTGCTGACCAGCGGCGCAAATGCGGGTGAAGGAGAAAGAGGTGACGTTGCAGCGCTGGCGCGGCGTTCCGTCGAATACACGCGGTCCGGGCAGGTGCTTGGGGTCGGGGGCGACGGTGGCGCCCGCTCTCGATCTCGCGGGGTTTCCGGCCAGGTAACGTACACGCAAACGGTGTGGTTGTAGGTCGGTTCCCTTCCCCAGCTGAGCGCTGCTCGAGCAGTTCCTGCCGACCCACGAAGTGCTCGTGCTGTTTTCGATTGGGCGACCCTCGTGCAGTCCTCCACGGTATGCTGTTTGGATCCCGCCTTGTTCACTGTTTATTCTGTGTCCCAGGTTGGCGTTCATGGTGTAGGCCCCTCGCGGTTTTGAACGAATGCACCGCCCCCACCCGCAGGACTCCCCAGCGCCTGCCGTTTCTCTGGTCCAGGTTTTCATTGCGCACACAGGCACTCATTTCTGTGGGGTGCTTTCAGCCAAGTCGTCGCCTCTTGTCAGCACGATTTTTTTTCGTGTTCCTTTCATGATGAAAGGTAACCTCGGTGAACCTGCGGTTGTATCCTGGTAGTCACACGTGCTCAGGTCTCCACATAGAGGCGCGTAACCCCTCCGTTTGCTCCTTCCGAATCTTTCCCTGTGCGCTTGCGTTGGTTGCCGCCGTCACCGCGACTGAACCAAGGTTCTCGACGCGAACGCCACCCTTGTTTCCACTGTTGTGGAGGCTTTGGGTTCTCTAGCGGAGGCGTCTGGTCCAGGGTGCGGAGAGGCATTTCTTCGAAGGGCTCTCTACCCCTTGCTGGAGAAGGTCTGTCTGCGTGGTTTTTGGCCGTTTTTTGACATGCACCAGTCTACATATTCTCCTGCCATCATATTCCCTTCGAAAAACACGTCGCGTCAGCGCTCCATCTCGATTTCGTGTTTTTTCACAGTTCAACAAATCTTTGTCGCGGTTCGCCCTTCGTATATTTCACTACTAATGGCTTTTGAACCTCGTTGATCATGTTTTGATTTTTTTAGGAAAATCCATGCCGTTCGTCCCTTCCCCACCTGGTGTTGATTTCGCAATCTGGATCAACCTTTCATTTGTCACTTAGCTGTCGGTTGATTCACATCGAACCGACAAAGCGAGCTCGGGGTCTGTTGTGCAGTTAGCTTTGGTGATCTGCGCCACTTTTGTATACCATGGTATTGTTTTCACTCGTTTTGTTGTAAAAGTGGAATCACAATCCCGCTTTTGACTCATTCTCTGTCGTACTTCGGAACTTAGCCTTCAAGAGGATTCGGTACTCTCTCGTGTTCATTTCCGTCGTTCGACATTTTCGTAACTGCTGTGTCACACGCTCAGTACATCGAACCCTCCGTTACCCTCTGACTCTGTTTTCACTCGGTTTCATCTCCTTTCTCGGTCTCCGTTTCACTGATGTCTCCCGTTAAAGCTTCTCTTTTCTTCACCCTTTCGTCTGTTGTTCACTCGTACTCTGGATTCACAACGTCTTGGTCCATTTTCGTTCGTTTCCACTCCCGCGCCCCTGTGGGTTTGTCCCTTCTTCACTCACGTATCGAAACTCGTCAACTTCGGTTTGGGTGGGTTCGACTCAACTTGTTGTGCTGCTCACGTTTATCTGGGTCTCCATTTCTGTCTTCGCATTTTTTCTTTTCATTTCCACATTTCACTACCGCATCCCGTTTTCACTCGTGTACAGTATAGGTTTTTTTCGCTATCTTCGATTTCACTCATATGTCTCTTCCCTTGTCAGCTTTGTTGATAACGGCGGTTCAGTATTTCACTCTTCTGGTTCAATGAACTTGGTCTTCTTCACGTGTGGATTTTGAGAATTTACTATTATATACATCTCAGCGCGCTATCGTCTGTTCGTTGCTATTCTTTTCCTTGGAAAAATTCTCTTGCTAACGGTTTCTTGGTTGTGTCTTTCGTGCTCCGTCCACCACAATTTCATTGTGATCAGGCGGCGTCGACCCACCCCGTAGTATCGCAATCCGCGTTAGCAACCTTGGCAAGGGTGCGGGTGGCGTGCGGGGACTTCGAGGACACATCGCAGCTCCTCGAGGGTATGTTTTGCGGTTGAACCCCTGAGATTGTGTGTCTAACTGACCCTTGTCACTATCGTTTCTGCACTTCTGACGGGTTTCGACGGATGGATAACCCGAGCTGTTGCCCAGTTTCTTACTTGGAAGTATTGATGTCTGCTTTTCGGGCGACGCCCGTCCATTTTCGGTGTGTACGTCTTGTGTTGTTTGTTGGTATTGATTTCTCTGGTGCCGTAGCCAGTTCGTGCCATTTCGCTGATCATTTTTATTTCTTCGAGATTTTCGTGTCCCACAGTGCTGTTGTGCTGCTTGTCATGACCGGCATCGTGGCGTTGTTGGGTTCCATGTTTTTTTTTGGGTTCTGTGAACTTGTGCTTTTTCGTGGTTGAGGAAGTCGAGCGTCTCGACACCGTATCACGCTTTAGGACCATGGACCATATCTTGCTCTCGCCGGAAACGTCTCTGTCATTTCCGAGATCAAAATACAGCGGTTTTCCCACGGCGATCGCCACGGACTAAAGCAGATCCACACCCCTAGGCACCATCGAACAATACCGCGGTACCCCAACGATTCTATTGTTTCCCGTGTTTTTTCTACTCCCTATGGCGAACCCGCTCCCAGCAAACATGGACTACGTGGTAGATGACGTGGTTCGAAGAGTGTCTTCCTCGTCCCGGAGAAGCCGCAACATGGACGGTGGCAGTACCATGATAACCGGCGGAGGACGCGGTGGAACCAGTGCCGGATCGGGTATTCCCGGTGTGGTGGAGGCCGTACTGAGGATTGGAGGCTCTGCCATGGGACCCGCCCTGGTGCGTATGGCCACACTTCTACTCCTGTATCGTATGCCCGTGTTGTGTGAGGGCGAAGCTCTTCATGACGCTGCTCTATGTCCTCTGTGTGCGTTTGTATGGCACCCTTGGAATGCTGGTGTGGAAATGTTGGTGATGAACCGCGGAACATGAACGAGTCAGGCCAGTCACCACTGTCTCGCGATAAGCATGTGCATGTATGAACACAGGTCCATGAGCGGCTACGACATTCCGACATCAGATTGCCTGCATCATTTGCACCTCTACCTTCTTACATTTCCGTGCTGATGATCGTGCCTTGGATCGCCCAGGTGAGGGACCTGGCAGGGGTTACCCTTCGGGAGGTTGACGCGTGCGCCTGGGACCCCCGGCAGACTCGCCGCAGTCTCGGGGTCCTTCGCGCGGTGGCCTCGTGCGTGACGCTGCCACCTCTGCCACCCCCCGGTGAGCTATCGTTCCAGTCGTCGCCATCGCGATTGTTCTCCGAGTCTCGGTGTCAATCTCGCTCTCCAGCGTGTCCCCTGGCGAGGACGTGTTCTGTTTTCTTTTTTGCAGAAGGTAATAGTGTCCCACATCGAAAAGGTCCCGCGATGTCATCCGGCTTGAGAACACGGGAACATTACCATCCACACTCCCAGGTGGATGGTTTTCGGGTTGGAGTGTGGGGTCGGGCGAAATGTAACGTTACTACTTGATGTCCGTCGCCGGGCGCGATAGATCGAGTACGGACGATCTTTCCGCCAATCACGTTGTGATGGTTGTGCCGTCGTAGCCCAAAACGGTGTTTGCGGTCCCAATCTCGATAGGGACGCCACATGAATCAATGGATGAACAGTTTCAACCGTTAATCTACAGGAGGATGGAGGTCGAACCATTTCCTTCCTCTACCAAAATCCCTGTGTCGGTTGTGACAACCTCGTTCCGTCTACACGCTGGCAACAGAAAATTCTGAGAAGTTCCCCAACTCGGGGGTTGACCAGCATGACAAGGACGACAAGGAGGAGGAGGATTTACAAGGGACAACGGAACGCAACGGAGAGTCTGCACTAGCGGAGAGCCCGTGGTTCAGGCAAGTTTTTATTCCAGGCGGGATGGGGATATTTAGGTCTTGTGGGGGAGAAGGTGCATTCACGGCCACGCGCGTGAAGTTCATAGGCCCTGGTATTCCTGTCGAAGAACTAAATAGCGGGAGATAGTGTCGGCCTTCTTGCGTAGGGAACGTATTGATGCTTGGCGTTGCCCGTTCACAAGCACAGCGCAACGAGCACAGTTTTTTCCTTCATGTCAAGGAGGGGGGGGTATTGTTTAGGGGAGGTACGGTGCCGGTGGGGCGTTCTTCTTGTGAAATCGCTCAAGAAAGAAAGGAACCGCGATACTAGATTCATCTCCGGACATTGCAGCCCTAAACAAGACGTTGTCGACGACGCAAACATGCCCAACAGGCAAGCACCTCCAGACATTGTAATCCTATGCAAAACGTTTTTGACGCCGCAAACAGGCAGCTGTTCGTGGAGTTCGCGGACGCTTCGGACGTCCTTCGCGTGGAAGAGAATTCCTCGGGTGTGGGAGACAAGGCGAAGGCGGCTACGAACGGTCTGGTGAAGGCGGTGAAAGAGCATCGCGAGGTGCGTGGATACGATGTTGTACTTGATGACGTGCGGCTAGAGCACGCGGTGGGTGCGTTGTTTCGGACAGTGGACAACATTCGTTGTGGGAAAAGAGACGCTCTTTGTTTTTGTTCATTTCACGGCTGCTTGCCGTTCAGCCTTCTTGACCGCGTGTATGTTGTTTTTGCCTCTCAAGATCGGGATGTTTCGGACCTACCCGGGCCGCCCCTCTGGTCGTGTGCTTTTTCGAGGGCGGTTCATTGAACGTCCAATGGGGTGTGTGCGTGAACACAGCGTTGGCCAGGTCCAACTTGGATGCTTGACCTCTCAGGGCGCTTCTACTTGAGATCCTTCGACGATTGATGTCGAATTATTGAGACGAAGTAGGGAATTCGTGACACTCAGCGGCCTCCGTAGTTTAGTTCGACTTTCCTAGCCAGTGTTGTTCAAGTTGAGCACTAAAGGACGTGCTGCCGTCAATTCGCTACTGAACCTGAAACGGCACGATAATAATCATTCGATGAGCGCAGCGGCCAAACAAACTGACACCGTGGGAAATTGAAGTTGGGGTCTAACGTCAAACGATGTAAAATCTGAAAATCGCCAATAGATGACCTCGGGCTCGCGGTTTCCAAATGAACCAGCAGGGCCCAAAAGAAACAACACAATTTTCCGACTCGGTCCATGGTGATACCTGTCCCGACTTGACGGGAAACCGGTTTTCCGTAATGGTGAGACTATCGGATTCGCGAAACCCGAAGGGAGTGGATGACACGCACATTTGAATTGAATTGAACGAAGCAATGAAATGTTTCTTGCTCCCATCCCCTCTCGCCTCGCCTCGCGTTGACTGCTAGAGGCTAGAAATGAACCGCAGGTCGTATACGAAAGGGCGACAGCACAAAGCGAAATGTTAAACCTTGCTTGAAAAATTGAATAAACGAGCGTTGTCCCAGAGAACACGGGTGGCGAGCGCGTCCGGTGCTCGTGCAGGCGCACGAAGCAAGCCAGCCGCGTCAGAGTTCGCGGTTAACCCCAAATTCCCTTTCCCCAATGTTTGCTTGCGAAGGCGATGGGCTACGATGTCACCGACGACGACTCCGAAGAAGGTAGAGTTGAAAGTGACACGGCGAACACTGAGTACGAAAGGACCAAAGCGAAGTGGCGAGAGATAGAGGAGGAGGCGAGAAAGGCGGCGGGGCAGGCAGAGGAGGAGTCAGACGGACAGCAAGAGTTGCCGGAGCCGGACGCGGAGGGCAGAAAGATTGCCGAGTCCGAGGAGGTGCGCTCGATTTCCTCGTTTTCTGCGTTGCATTGGTGACCTTCGAAACATAATACGATGGCATGGTCTAGCCACGAGTTCATTGTTGATGGTGGGGGCTACTTTTGGTGCAGAAGGATGAACAAGACTAATTGTGCAAACATGATTGATAGATTATATTTCTTTTATGACTCGTCGACAGTGTTCCTGTGAGAAATCTCGCAGCTATACTCTACCCCATGACCTCCAACCTGTGGGTGTACTTACTGGCAAACCACCAGATCACGCACTCTATTTACAACACTCGTGCGTTAACATGTTATCATTAGGTGGCCTCTTTTGGTCATGCCGGGACCTCGTGTTTTATGTTCGTGTGTGTATTTCCCGGAATTCTCTGCTGTTTTCAGGTCAAAACGCTGTCCGAGGTGCTGGCACGAAGCTGCCACTATCTCGCCACCCCTTCGCTGGAGACGCAAGCCCTGGCCCTCGCCTGCATGCGCGACTGCGTGTTGAAGCTAGCATCCGCCGGCGCCGACGCTGGTGAGACTTGCACTCCTTGTTCACGTCATGCGCCGTCGGTTGTCTTCCTCTTGATGTTTCAAACGTTTCTTGGAACCGTTCTGTCGTGTATCGGAGGTGTCTGATGTTGTCCTTTGGCCGGGTTCTGCTCCCGCCAACGATCGATGGTAGTAGGGCTGCGGCGAGTGTGAATGTGATAGCTCCCTTGGAGGCACGTGGCGAGCGCCTGGATTTGGTTATACCTTGTTGGACACTTTGTGGAACACCGGTTTGCCCCCCCGCTCGTGTACCGCGCGGATCCAATCGATTGGTGCCGCTCGTGGTTTTGTACCAAAACCAAGTGGATACTAGTATTTTTGACAACGTCATTTTTGCCATGGGCAATATTGCACGTTCCTAGGGATGCAGTTGATCGCAATTATTCGGTTCCCGCCAAGCAGCAAGTCCTTCCACCGCGCTCGTGCTCTCCCTTATCTCGCGTTTTATTGGTGCTGAATTACTCCGTCGGTGTTGGTTAGCTCTCTTGCCGCACGTGCACCGGGCATGGCGACCGCTGATGGCGAGTCTAAGGGAGCACCTGACTCCTCTCCCTGCTTCCGTCGGGTCTGGAGGTGGGCTCAGGCAGCAGCAATACTAGACGCACCCATTGGATGCCAACAGGGAAAACAAGCAACAACGAAAAACTGCTGTTAGCAACATGTATATGAGAGGTGTTGTTAGATGATAGCCGCATGTCACCACCACGTCCGCCGTGTGTGACGACGGTTGCATGCTGCGGTGGCGTATTTGTTGCTCTTTTCTTATTTTAACCCATGCCCTTTGGTCGTGTTGTTGGATCGTCCTGGGTGCATTGTAGATTCATTTGTTCAGGTCGAAGATGTTGCACCACCCCTTCATGCATGCCAGCCAGTCTTTCCTCGACGTTCAGGCTATACCGGGGTCGAGACAGATATTGGGGTCATTATTTGGTGGGGACTTGTATCACTATTATAGTTGATTGTTTTCCGGCGTCCTTTGAAAGTTGCACGCGTTTCGGTGCACCTTGGTAGCTTCTCTTGTCTCTCGAGTTGTGGAGGGATGAACTATCGGCTTGTTCCGTTGGTTGATGCTTGTGTTGCAGGTGACCACGGGTACGGCCACGTTGGGGCGTCTTCACTGTCCTCCAGGAGAGCCGTCTTGCTCCACTCGCTCGACACCGTCGACGCTTTGGTAGACGTCTGCGGCGATTTTCTTTCGTCTAAGGTATCCGAGGACTTGTGGCCGCTTCTGAAGGTGAGAAAATTCCTGCCCCGTGGGATACCTTGCAGTCGTTGCGAATGTCGCTGGTAGTAATTGGTGAGCAGTGAAGGCATCGATGAGGGCTGGGGTGGTGCACTTGTTGATGGTCGCCGTTGGCGCTGTGGCGTCGTCACTGGCCCAGTTGCATGTTTGTGGGATCTTTCAGAATTCCCACGTGGGAGAATTTATCGTAGCGATACAACGGGAAGTGGCGGCCTTCATATGCATGCAAGACCATAAGTGGCTTCGTTACCGCACCGTCTCCGTTCGTCATATTTCGTTTCGCAGCTTCTCTTGCTGCAGTATGCAGCTTTCAAGACACCCGGAGGAACCAACAGCAGCAGCGCCACCACCACCACCACCACCACCAAACGGAAGCAGCAACACTCGACGTTGTTTACATCGTCTTCGCCGCCATCGCAGTCTATTTCTGCGTCGGGGGGGCTGTTCCTCGTCGGCAGCAAGACTAGCGGTCGCACGAACGATACGCGGAACGACATACATGTCGACGGTGGCGGAGGCGGCCTCAACAGCCTTCTTGTTGTTCCGCCTGGCGGGCCTGTTGGGGGCGTTAATGGTGGGGGCGGAACCAATGGTGCCATGACGGGGTTAGTGGCGAGCAGTGGGAAGGGTGGTCGTAGAGGAAGGGATACCATGGGTGAGAAGGTGGTGGCCCGGACCCTCGAGAGCTTGGAACGCCTATGCAGCAGCCAGCAGTGCGAGCGGTTCATGGCGCCGCTAGCCCGGGAGGTGAGATTCGTCGCGGATAACAATCGCTCATCTCTTCCTCCTTGCACGAAAGTCACAGAGCTTGAGGCTCAGGCACGAAGCCTTTGGTTGTGCGCTAGTCGGACTGCGTCTATGAAGCGCAGCTGCAGCTGGACGAAACGTAGTATTCGTAGTGGAACTCGGTTCTGGTGAGAGTTTTGTTTTTTAAGTGAGACTTCTTAGAAACTGAGGTGTTGAGAAATCCCGCGGCTGCTGCGGTCTAGTCGGCAATGTTCTCACTATTTATTCCATGCGATGGTGCTCAATACTCGCGGGGAGTTTAGCCGAGAACATCGTGGAAAAGTTCTTTCGCAGGCGCACATTCAGGTGACGGACAAATTTTGCTTTCGCGAAGAATCCTTTGGCCTCGAGCCCTCGAAAGCGGCAAAACTCCTTGCTTCTTCTCTTCTGCAAATACAAACCGGAAGATTTGCAGGGAACGTGTTGCATCCTGCACTGAAACGCTTTAGCATGACCAAAACTAACCCGCACATTTGTTTCGTCGCCAGGTTGCCATTGCAGCCCTCCCATGCCTGTCCTCCGCCGGCGCCGCCTCCATCCTTTCCCGGGCCGAGGCGCTATTCCGGCGGCTGGCTTTCCTCGATGGGGACGGCGTGTGGCTGTTGCTGATGCAGACAATGGATACCTCCACTCAGCAGCGATGCCCGCAGCAGCAGCAGCAGCAGCAGCAGCAGCAGCAGCAGCAGCAGCAGCAGCAGCAGCGGTCGCAGCAGCCATATTCGCGAAGGAATCACCATCAGCATCTGCAGCATAGTACCTCCGTTGACGGCCAGAGAGGGGATGTAGCATCAGACGGCGGCAGAGGCGCAAGAGGGCGGGTGACGTCGCCCCCGACAGTCGCAGCAAGGTTGAGGTCGGATGCAGGTGGCGCTTCTGCGGGTACGGGCGATGCGGGGCACAGTAGCGCCCAAGGTGGCAGTGGCGACGGCACGTCGTCGCGGCTGCCAGGTTGTCCTACCCTGGAAGCCACCGTGCTTTCGCAGCTGTCAGCGGTGGGGGCAACAATTGGCACGCGGCCTGCGGCTTTGCTAGAGAGGCGATCCGTGTTCTCTGGGGGGGCGGGGCGGGTTGCCGCAGAGTGTGCCCCCGCGGCGTCTAGGCTATTGGGTATTTTGGGCGACCGCGGAGGTGTGATTGAGCACATGTAGGCTCTCAACCAGATATGTTTCCGGCGGTGTCGGCATACACGATATCCTGTGGTGCTCAGGACCTCGGAATGCGACCTAGGGATAGCAGAGTACTTAAACCCCAAGTACCCCAAGGGTGAACTTTCTGCCGCAAACTGCATCGTAAGAGAGTTTGTTTACCACTCTATTCCCCCGTAAATATACGAACTGTGGGCGTTTGTCCGAACCTCTTTCTTTTGGTGACGGTGTCGGCGGAGCGCCACTCCTTGATGGATGGATGTACGGTCAGCACGGCTCACGCGGGGATTGTCTGTTGTTTTCATTGAAGCGGTGTGGGAGTTGCAAACCGCACACCGCCCAACCAAGCACACAGCATACAAGCCGTAACCTACCTTCACCTTCGGCAAGGAAATCTTACGTGCTGCTGCTTGCGTACTGGTATTCGTGGATGAAGACCGAAACGAAGGCGGGAGACAACCGACACCAAGATGGAAACCACATCGATCGTTTGTTGGCCTTGGGACGCCAATGCCAAGTGCGCATTGATGTGGTGTGCAGGTCAGATCTGTCAGTGCAAGTGACGAATCCAACAACTTTTCCAACCCTGCCAGGTATTGAGAGTCGGAGACATGGCACCGGGGTGCGTACGACACCGCCTCTGTGTGTATTTCATCGGGCGTCGGGCATCGCGCCGGTCGGAGAGATCGCACCGGGGTGCAAGCAGAAAACATGAAGAACAAACCATTATAATAGAAAACAGGGTCGCACCCGGTGTCATATCTCCGAATCTTCCGGCCTATGCTTCGTGCGGCAGTGTCGACAAAGTTGTTTCCATGTCATGGCTGTGTTCGAATTCTCGGCGGCGCCAACCAAGAAAGTAGACCCGATGATCGACGTGCCACTTTCACAAACATATAGCCTCCGTCGGATGTGGTGTCTACAAGAAGACCCGCGCGTCAAATGTGCGTGTGGTTGCTGTGCGTCTCTCTCCTCTACTGGATGCACAATGGGTTCTATTTGCTATCATTTTTTTTCCTCGGCCAGCCCTGCTTTGCTGGAGAATCAATGTACGATTTGGAAGAGGCCAGGCATACCCATTCGTTTTTTTTTTCCCTTTCTGAGACTTGGCAACCACGTCCCTCCCCGCCTTCACGTCCGAGAAAACGTTTAGGTTTCGTCGGCAAACACACTTTGTCTACATAGCTGAACCCCGACTGTAGGCTGCAATGCGTCTTGACCTCACAACAATCGGAATGGTTTGTTGGGACTTGATCCCCTCGCTTTGTTAAGACCCCGCCATCCGGGAGGCGACTTTCGTGCAGTCTCCTCGAAACTTCAGTTTGGGATGCGATGCATATTCTACAGGATATTCGAATTTTCGTATTCTGCCGAGTCTGTTTTCTGATGACTTCTTCTCCCAAGCTCGGTTCTCTCAGCGCCAAAGGTCCTTTTTTTTCCCGTCCGTGTCATCTTCACCCCCTCCCTTGCCTAATGTAACCGGGCCTCAAGGGCCCATCACGAGCTACGGCGCGCGTCTTGCGACATCGTTAAGCACGACTTGCTAGAGAATCGCAAAGCATGACGCCTCTTCTCCAAATTGCTTCAGCTCACTTTTTGCATCGGAGAAGAGGCATCATTGCATGCTTCGCCTTCTTGTGCGGGGGTTGAACGGACAAAGAGTGTCCTGTTCTAAGAAACTCCAAGTAGCAGGCAGAGGGGGAATCGGTCCACAAAATAAACGGCCAGATAGAGCGAGTGTTGGTTCACGTTGTGTAAACGGTGCGGCACACGCAACTATGCGAGCTGCATCTCCATAGTTGCATCTCTGGAGGAGTCGAGTTCTCTCCCTCGTAGCAGTGTGCATCGTCGGACCCGGACAGCGGTGATAAATACCTTTGGTCGTCGGTGCCGCTTCTTGTTTTTCACCCATGCAGGAGCTACGTATGGTTGTTCGGTTTTTGTGTTGTCTTGTTCGCATCCGTGTTTTGCATCCTTTCGTTGTGTGAATTAGATATCTCTTCTGCCCTGCTGTCTTGACAGGTGGTGCACGACAGCTGGCTTGCTCTTGCCCCTGTTGCCCCTGCTCCTCCTCCAGTCCAAGCGCGACGCTTCGCGTTGGTGTGCTGCTACTGAATTGTAACCTGCAACAAAAATACTTGGCTCGGTTTGTTGCGGTGTGTGCATGGAAGGCTATCGTTGTGAATGCTCCCGGCATCGGGTTTATTGCTGCCGTCGTGGTCATTTCGAACGGTCCCGGCCTCTTCTACACCGCTCGAATCTCGTTTGCGGCATTTTTTGTTCCTCTTCGATAAGACCCAACCTCCGTTGCGAAGACTTGTTGGCACTGTACGTGCAGTTTTTTTTTTTCTTCGCTGACTTCAATTAGCTCTGGCACGCGGGGTCGGCTACGGACGGACTTCTTCGTCGTGTACATCGGTTGACCTGGTATGCACTTGAAGACAGCACAGCAGGTCAAACGTGTAGCCCCCTTTTCCTCGAGGGGTCAACGACAAGAAAGAAAATTATCTCCGACTCGCCCCCCCCCCCTGCCACGGGATCGAGGGTCGACGCCAGAGGCCGATCCGCAACCCGTCGAGTGAACGCATTAATTCCAACACGGAGCAGCACCCAGTATTTATGATCACCCGCAAATCGTAGTATTTATTTTCAAAGGAGCACAGAAAATTTCAAAAAACGCAACCGTGCCCCCCACTCCGCTGTTGTTTCTCTTGTCTTGGTGATGCTCCAGGAGGTGCACGAGAGACGTCGCGAATGAGGGCGCGGCACTCATGGCCGGCGTGGTGTCCAAGGCCATCCACCTGTGTCTCTCCCAGGATGCCCGCCGTTCGTTCGACTCGGGCGTACCTTCGTTCGTGGGCGAGGTCCGCCGGAAGCACCTTTCCGTGATGAAGCCCGAAAGCGGGGTCGACCGGCTCGTCGAGGGCCACTACATACATAGGCGTACTGATGGAGGACGCGAAAGTGAGGTTGATGTCGTGGCTTGTCTCTGTCCTGTCCATCGAAAGGAGGCATGGCTTCATTCTTTGGTCTCTTTTCCCTGTCAGTTGGAAACCCGCACGTTCACTTGTTGTTGGCTTGATTGTTTCTTTGTTTATTGCTTGGTTGGGGTTGCCCCCGTCAGGTGGCATCGAACGAGGAGTAGCCTGGGGGCGGGTCGGGAGGGAATGGTAGAGGAGATGGAGAAGGAGTTTGTCTGCCCGAAGAAGTGCGGAGCGTTCCCCGCGAAGGGCTTCGTGGTGGGCAAAACCTTCAGATCGCAGTAGCACAAGGAGAGCTGCCGCCCGGCGGCGGCGCTAACGCATCTCGAGGTTCTGGGCGCTGGCGTTCGGAACGGGGCCAACCCGCATGCTGCAACGCGGGTCAACCGGGTACCGTATTGTGCGGAAACCGGCGCCACCCGGGTATGAGGCACTGACCGCCGGGCGACAGCCCTCCTTGCGCTTCGATCTGAAGGTTTTGCCCACCACCAAACCGTTCGCGGCGAAGGCTCCGCACTTCTTCGGGCAGCTAAACACCACCTCCAACTCCACCACCATTCCCTTACCACCCGCCCCCGCGGTGACAGTCGCATTTTTTCCGGCCCTTCGTCGGGCGGGCTTTTTTCCCCTTGTGAACGATCGCTTCGGCGGTCTATCTGAGCGAGACAATAGAACAAGCAACACGAGAGGCGGGAAGGCGATCGCTTTGGCACACGTTGTTTAATATTTTTTGTTCCCGTCAGGCTTATATTCTTGCGTCTACCTCCCCTTGTTGCAACGAAAGGGGCTACTCGTAGCATGGGCCAGGATCAAACCCCACCAACAGCCTCACGGCATGTACAGCTAAACAAACAAGGAAACAATTGTGTGTGAATGAGAACGCGTGTGTGTGGTGTACTCGTCCAAACAATTTTATTGCCGTTTTCGCCGGTAGAGACCGTAAAGCCCTCAGATCCCTGCAAGTACCAGCCGGTAGGCAGCGACACTTACTGCCGTTTTTTTGGCCGGCCTAAGAGGCTCTACACTCCACAATGAAGGACCACGAGCTGGTCTCACCATCCACCCCTCGTGTTTGCCCACACACCCTCACGGGTTGATTGGGCACCCGCGAGGGACGTGTATCGGTCTTTGAAAAAATAGATAGCCAGGCGCTGTGCAGGGGTATACGTTCGTTGCTTACATACATGCTCTAAATTTAGGCGGAAAAAGTTCCAGATTATGAAAGTATGGTTCGTGCCGAAACAAACAATAAATATTTCTCTAGCCGGGGGTATCACACCGTGCACATACATGCAGGATATACCGCGCGAACATCCATGCCCGGTTCCAACTGTATTGACGGCTCTGTGCCACGCGTATCAACCGTAGAGTGACGCGCGGCTGGGGGGTGTGTCGCTCTCGACTTAAACATGTGGTATGTACTCTCGAGAGCACACAGCAAGAGGAACAAAAAACGACCCGAAACGCGTTTCCCTGTGCATCACCGGCTTCCCGAACGACACACGAACAAGGTGGCCGCGACGCCGCCATCGACCGTCCGGAAGCCAAGCTTCTCCGCGGCCTGGGCCCCGGTTGTTGGGAGCCTCGATGACGGCCCCCGAGACACGGCGCATACTGTCGACGAGGGAAGCAGCTCCATCGAGGGTAGATGCCTCCTCCTGCAGAGTCGACAACAAAAACACACCACTCGTGTTTGTTCGCAGCAGCACTCCCCACGAAGGTGGTGCGTGTGCGTCCTCTCCAAATTCCCAGCTGCTGCTCTCTCTGCTGTTTCTGTCGGCTTGTTTGTCGGGGCGTTTCAGGCGAACACAAAAGTATCTCAGCTTGTGGGGAGATCAGCCTTGCGTGCCTAGCCTACAGGTATTGCGCGAAGCACCCCCCCCCCAAAAAATGAAAAATGCTAGACGATCGCATGCATTATTTATTGGGCACTCAAGGAAAAATGCCAAGAAAAAAGGAGAGGATGGTCCAAGGGCGTACAAAAAATGCTCTCCCGCACACCTCCCTCCCCCCCCCCCCCCCGGGAAGGGGGAAAAAAAAATTTTTTTTCTGGGCCAATTTTTAACGGGCTTTTTTTTGGTTTTTCCCCCCCCCCAATTTGGGGGGCTTTGTGGGCAAGGGTGGGCCCCCCGAAAACTTGCCAAAAGGGCCTTTTTCCCCGGAAGGGTTTTAAAAATTTTAAAAAAATAAAGAAAGGGGAAAAACTCCCGGGCCCGGAAAAAAATTTT